>VWZW01002667.1:1711-15503 GCA_013397115.1 Edolisoma coerulescens
TGACAAAAAAGACAAGCTCCCCCCCATCCCAACCCACCAGGTCTCCACCTCACCTGCTTGCCCCGGTAGAAGAGGCGCTGGTGGTTGGGGCTCACACAGAAGGTCTTCTGGATCTTCTCCCGCAAACATTCAATCCTGGTGAGACGGCTCAGATCATCAATAGTATGTGTCTCAGTGCCGTCTATGGTACGAACTTGGATCCACATGGTGTGCCCCTTCTGCTAGCCCAGCCACCCGCGGTGAAGGGGAGGTCTTGTTCTCCGAGTGCGTGATAACAGAAGACCGAACAGACGTTTCCCTCACTTCTTTGTTCAGCTCAATGGAAGCAGGTTTTTTGAATCCCGACGAACAGGCACGAACCTCCCTGCACACAGGCCTCGCTCAGAAGAGCGCAGAGGGGTAAAGGAGACCTGCCCGAGTCCTTGTGTACTCCCCAAGCGTACCCCGTAATCACACAAACAGAACCGTAAGCTCTCCAAGCCAGCACAACATGAGGTCTGGCGGGAATTGCCACAGGCAGGTCTAACAAACACCACCAGGAACCATCACCAACCCTCAGAGCGCGTTTACTAGCCTCTACCACTCTCCTACAGAGGTCACGGCACCAATAGTAATCTCGCGAGAGCCCTCAGCCGTAAAGAGACGACTTTGGGAAGTGGGGGGAGAATTGATAGCGTCACTTCTCCTTCCGCATTCGGCTTTACGCAGTCACGCCCAGCCTCGCTCAGCCCAGCCCCAGCCCCTTTCTTTGAGCATTCTCTGGACGGCGTCTTTTATCCTCCGGCTCGGTAGTTCTATCAAGGACCTGAGTGGGGGGAGAGTAGAGAAGCGGCCATTATCGTTCCTATGGGAGCCAAGCGCGTCTTCTTGTTCCCTCACAGGGCAAAGCGTCTCTAGTCTCAGGCTTGCAAATTATACCAATGACATAGGAAGTGATTCTGGTAAAATGGTACTGTAAAAACATATCTGCTGCAGTACTCAGTGAGATTCAGCTTATGGATATAGCTCTGTGATGCTATTATACCTGAGAGCATTGAAGCCTACATTTTTTGGGGCAGAGTTCACAGCAGCTTTGTTGCCCAAGTAGTAAAACTTTAGAGACTGAGATAACAAAGTGACAAGTTCCAGATGATAGAGATGTGGTTTTGTGACTTTTTTTGTATAAGGATGATATCAAAGATCCCTGTATATTAATTTCAGGTCTGACATAATTCACACTGTGGCCTTGCTTGAGTTACTTTTAAGGCCTGATTTATGAGTATTAAGCACTTGCAAAGGCAGCAGAAATAAATCTGTTCCTTGCCTTTTTATCTCCATTGTTCCGTCTCTGCTATTGAGATAACACACCTTCCTGTAACTATACCTACTAGAGTGCAACACCAGTGTCAGAGACACAAGTTCAGAGTTTGGTTTATTGACTGGTGGTGATGGTACAAGCTCCAATTCAAGTAATGTAGTGCATGTGATCTAGTCAAATCTTTGTTTGCCAGCCTTCTTGGCTTCCCTGAAACATTCAAAGATATTAATGCAGAGGAATACAGTAGGAATGTGGGTTAATAATCATAATTAAAAAGAGATAAATCAAGCTGTTTTCAGCTTTGCCCTAGTTCCACTCTACCACCACGGTAAATATAAATAAAATCCTTTTGCAGTGTCTTCTGTTTTACAGATCACAATCTTTCTCTCGAAGCTACTGCTAACAACAGAATATGTCTCTCCTGGAGTGGGGAGAAAAAAGTTCTGGAGGGACTCTGAAATGGGGTCAGTTTTAATGGGTTAGAGGAAATAGAATCAATATTTTGTGGGACACTATGTTGAAAGCGCAGAATCAGCTTTCTGGAATAGGAAACACCTTTTGCTAGAGAGAAAGAGACTGAAAGAGGATCAACCTGCTACAAAACCATATCTGGAAATCCAAAGGAGCTGGTCGTGTGTAAGCAAGCTGCTGGTCAGTATGCATATCTGGGCAAGCCCTGCATCCAATCACTGCAGTCTGTCCTATCTTCTTATTAAACTCTATTCCTAACTGTTTTCTGTTTCTGCTCCCTCTCTATTCTGTATGTGTCTATAAGCATACGTATATGTTCTGCTAGCAAGCTTCAAGTCAGACTTAGCCAGTAAGTGGGAGAACAACATCTGGAAATACCCATGGCCCATGACTGAAGAAAGGGCTCAGGGTCTGGGCCTGGCTACTGGGTGGACCTCAAGTCCATGACACTTCAAGGGATCTGCAAATGAGAGTGTGCCCATGAATCAAGACTGAGGGAATATGTTCCACTAGTGAGCTTCAATCCTAATCAATCCTGTCAGGGCCCTGAGTAGCCTCACCTTCTGCCTTCATCTACAGCCTCTGTCCATGACCCCAATAGCAGGACCCCTGCTTTCTGTGAGCTGTGTTGCAGGAGTAGTGGTCTCTACCTCAACCACAGGATTGCTTGTACCTGGCTATCAGTCCCACTGGCATCAATCTGCACTGACTTGTGGACTGTTTTGGCATCAGACATATTATTGCTGTGGACCTTCCTGGCAGTCATTAGCCTATATCTGACCCTGTTTGCCCTCACCAAACCTGGTTCTGATCCTGACCTGTGGATTAACTTTTGGCTGTACTTTGGACCTGGCTCATCAACATGAACTTGCCTGATGATCTGGACTCTTGGTTTAATCTAGCTTCCATCTCTGGGTCTGCTGTGCTTCTTTTGCTTGCATACCGTAGGGCTGTTCCCTAGCTGATGAGGCCCCGGCCCTGCTGGCTATGTTATTGGTTTTTGTGCCCTGTCCCTTAGGGAACAGATGGCCCTTGCTCCTCTCTGGCACTGGAAAGGAAGAACAGGATGGGTTGATCTGTGTTGTTTATGTGAGTGCTTCTGGTGTTTATGTGGGTGCTGGTAAAACTTGCTGTCTGCCTGTTTTGGTTTCTATGTGGTTGGTTGTGTCTGTACTTTGTGTGTGTATCTATTGCATTTTTGGAATACTTCCTTGGTGTGGTGGGTTAGCCCCGGCTAACAGCCAAGCTCCCACCCAGCCACTCACTTCCCCCACTTCTCCAGTGGGAAGGGGGGATAGGAGAGAGAATCAGAAGATGTATTGGGTTTGTATGGCAAGGTTTTGATAGCGGGGGGGCCTATATGAGTGACTTCTGTGAGAAGATGCCAGAAGCTTCTCCTATGTCTGATAGAGCCAATGCCAGCTGGCTCAAAGATAAACTCACTGCTGGCCAAGACTGAGCCAATCAGTGGTGGTGGTAGCGCTTCTGTGATAACATATTTAAA
Source organism: Edolisoma coerulescens (assembly GCA_013397115.1). NCBI lineage: Eukaryota > Metazoa > Chordata > Aves > Passeriformes > Campephagidae > Edolisoma > Edolisoma coerulescens. Next base: position 4,984 of record VWZW01002667.1, read on the forward strand.
AAGGAAAAATGTTCCTTCCTTGTCTGTCCCTTCTGAACAAAACCATATCTGGAAATCCATTACCTGGTTAGGGCTGTAAAGAAACAGAAATTGGGTTGCTGGCAGAGGGGTTACTGATTAGAAAGATCACATTGTTATGGATTGATTGTAGGTAGCCTGTTTTGTAACATGCAAAGTGGAATTAGAGACTAGAACATAAAGCATAAGAAAGAATGTAAAAAATATTTGATTGGTAGTCTGTGAGAGGATGTGAAAAGGGGAGGTTAGAGGAAAAGTGAACTAGTTATTTAGTAGGTGATAATGTCCTGGTTGGGTATGCTAGTGAGAAAATGATGTACTGATAACAGAGAAATTAAATGAGCAGCATAATATGCATTATGGACTGGAACAAGGGTAGCAGAGACTAATTTCCCAGCAGAGAAATTACAGGATGGGCAGATCATATGACTGAGCCATCTGATGTATTAAGCAATAATGCAGTTAGGTGGCAGCAGATAACGTTTGAGACAGTAGACATGATTAATAGAGTTGTTTTCTTGCAATCGAATCCTATAATAGCTTGAATGACTGAAGAGGAGGGGACCTTCTTCCGCAAATGGGGTCTGAATGACATGCTGCGCATGAGTCAGAATCCTGTTTGATGCTACACAGATAGCAAAGGGCTTGTGTTATCTGGCTCTTACAACCAAGAGCACGAATTATGTCAGGCAGTGTCTGAGAAAGGCATTACCCACTTCACCTTACATTTCCTTCTTAGATGCTGGCCAGTTTTATCCTTGCTTCTTAATATGATATTGCCCTAACTACATTATAATGAATATATGTGTGTATGGCTATACATTTGCATATAACACATAATTTTCACTCTTTAGAAACATCACTATCTTCTGTATCTGTATCATAACACTAGATTTCTATTCACAAACTGCTCATGTTATATACAAATACAATTTTAATTTCTGTCTATAAATTAGCTTTCTGTTTTCAGCATTTTATTTCTTCCCATGTTAGAAGTACTTCAAAAGAAAACAACTTGCACTTCAATGCCTTAGTTTCCAGTATACTTGTCATAATTTTCATTCTATTAAATTTTGAATTATATTAATTTAGTTCATAAATGTATAAAAACCCCTTAATGTATTAGCTAAAGAGTATATGCATTTTTATTCCTTTAAAAAGTTACATTTCTATGAGAAAATAAAGTTTTGATAAGCAAGTAAAAACCATAGTTTTCAACTTTCCTCCACATTTAGGTTTTAAAGAAAAAATATTTGTTTTCCTTTCCCCTCTACTTCCACATGTCTGGAGAAGGTATATCTAGACTAAGTTCACACATTATTTGCATTTTCTCTGTCTAACATATATCTGCTAACAACTATTTCAGGGATGCTAGTTGTGGCATAATTTTTTGGCAAAGATCAGAGTAGCCCATCTGAGATAGGCAAAAACCTCCATAATAAATAAAATACTCCCCAAAAAATGTAATTCTCTCTCTTTTTATTTACTTCATACTTCTTGACTTTGTTTTCCCTCTTTTTATAGGCAAAGAATGTAGGGATCTCATTAACTCAAATGGAAATGAACAAGATTATCTCCTTTTCAAGTATGTAACATACCTCCTGTAAGCTGAAAATATTTTTTATTATATTGCTATCAACATTTCATAAAGGTGCAATAAAATGTTATCTCTAGTGACTGATAAACAGAAAGCATAAGAGTACAAGTGTTCTATAATATTATTTATGTAGATGTAGATGTGGTTTTGATATAAAAAGTAACAATACTGTTGTAATGTATTTGAACCTTTTAGTGTGCCCCAGCCAAACCAGCTTCAGTTATTCTTATCAGAGCCCTCAGGAATTCATCAAGGTTACTGAAATGTAAACTGCGCTAAATTGGGAAAGAAGAAGCTGAAAAGCAGAATACCAAGACAGCAAGAAACAGATAAAGAAAGACTGTGCCGCACTGGACCGGAACCAATCATATTTTATGAAAAGTGCATGCAGAGCGCGTGGACGAGATAGGGGGACCAATCAAGCAATGCGTGATCACGTGTATAGCAGTTATAAAATGTATAAGTAGAATGTTATGTAAACAATAAACGGTCTTCTGCAAAATCATTGATTCGTTGTTCAGAAGTCCTGAGCTCCCGCATACTGGTGACCCCAACGTGATAAACCTTGCGATAATGAAGCAGGCTGGACCCTTTGGATTCTGAAGGGGGTTCTGTGGAGTGAAAAGGCGGGAGGCCCCGGTCGGAGCCTGCCACGGCAGGACCGCGGCGGGGGGGGAGTCGGAGGACGGCTCCATTGGAGTTCAGGGGCAGAAGAAAGCTCCTTGGAAAAGAGCTCCAGAAAACGCACGCTGCAGCGGGTACACCCGAAGAGGTGAGCGACCGGGGGACTGGAGGATGGGAAAGGGACTGTCAAAAGAAGAACAGGCCGCGTTTGAGGTCCTCCAGCGTATTCTCTCTGAGAGAGAAATTAAATATGACCCGGAGGTCTTGAAAAGACTGTTCAGATGGGGTCAGGAGAGAGGATTTTTTGCCACCATCGGGAGTGCTGTCCACACCCTTGAGTGGGAGAGGCTGGGAATCGCTCTCTGGGATGCCGTAAGCGATGGATTAAAAGAAACTAAGGGACTTAGCACAGTATGGAAGTTAATAATAACGGTGCTAAGGCAAATAGAAGCAGAAAAAACAGCTGCGACAGAGGCAGTGGCCCGTCTAGAGCCAGGCGGTCCCGCGGCTGCCTTTCCGACGCTTGCACGAGAATTTTTTGGGGGAGTAGATCCAGTTATACCGTCTCTACCTTCTGCACCCCCTGAGACGGAGTTACAGGCTCCGCAGCCCGCACCAGAACCAGAGAAAATGGAAGTGGATGAGCTGCCCCCTCCACAGCCACCAGGATTACTTACGAAGTGTCCCGTGGTTTCCCCTGAAGAGTTAACAATGGCATTAAGGAGGGCGCATATATCGTATATCCCCCGCTGCCACCCTCGCTGCCTGACCCACCTCGGTTTAGCCAGAGCGGGAATTCAAATGCAAATGATGGGTGTNGGGAGTCCGTCCGCCCTGTGACTCCTGTCGATGAAACAGTTGGGCGAACAGAGAAGGGGGGAAGACAGCGGGAGCAAGAAGGGGAAGAAGGGAAATTCCAGCCGGGGCAAAAGTTAGATCGGAACCGGGGAATGCGAAGAATGACTGATCCCCCGGTTCGAGGCCCGGAGCAGAAAAAGAAAGTCCTGATCGCGGATCCCCGAGCCGCCTTGTGTCCGACAATCCTACTCGGCGGCGGCAAGGGATTATACGGGAGGCCTTGATCGAGGATGAGTTTATTCCACAAGCGTTCCCGGTAATCGTTGCCCCCGGTAATCCAAACCAACATCAGTGGGTGGGGCTGGATTGGAAGCTCGTCCGAGAAGGGCAAAAAGCTGTAATGCAATATGGATTAACTAATTCGTACGTGCAAACTTTGCTGGACCACATTTTTACCAGTGGTTTAATGGCTCCGTTTGATTGTAGAAAGCTGGCAGAAATCTTTTTAAAACCCATACAGAGGCTGTTATGGCAAATGGACTGGGAAAAGCGTATAGAGGCTGCCGTGGTTGAAAATCTTGGACTCCCTCAAGGAGATCCTCGGCAGTTTGCCACCCCAGACATGATGTTGGGGAAAGGGCCTTTTACTGACCCGCAAGCTCAGGCACGTTTACATACAGCAATTCTGCAGCAGTCTCAGCAGCTAGCACGGGAGGCATTCCGTGCTGTCCCAGACATGGGACTTCCATTACCATCCTATACAACCGTTAAGCAAGAGGCAAAGGAGACTTTCATCAGTTTCATAGATCGCCTTAAAGGTGCACTTGATCGAGTTCCAGGAACGTCTCCAGATGTAAAAACTGCCTTGGGAACGCAATTGGCTGTGGAAAATGCTAATCCTGCCTGTAAGAGGATCTTGCAAACCTTGCCTCGAACTGCCACTTTAGTGGACATGGTTGAAGCTTGTTCCAGGGTTGGAACTTCAGAGGAAAAAGCCATTTACCTAGCAGAAACAATGGCAGTTGCCCTTAGGCCCCTGGTCCAACAAAGAAAAGGTGATTCCAGCCAGAGATGTTTTAACTGCGGCAAATCTGGCCATTATAAAGCGCAGTGCCGAGTGAAAGATGCAAAGACAAGTAAGGTAACAGCGACATCTACTGGTTCCTCAAGAAACTGCGATAGATGTGATAAATTTGGGCACCGGGCCAGTGAATGCAAGTCGACATACAAGAAAGACGGAACGCCGTTGGGAAACGAGGGACGGAGCGCGAAAGGGGGACGCGCAATGACACAAATGTTCCCCCGCGATCAGGCGGCTGCCTGGATATCCTCAACTCAGCAACAGCAGGAAGCGCCGGAGTGGACTTGGAAACAGCAATAGAGATAACCCTGCGAAACACTGATGTGCAGGTCATTCCATCAACGGTGAACGGGCCTTTGGGGTATGGGCTTAGTGCCCTGCTGATAGGGAGATCATCCATATCAAAGCAAGGCATTTTTGTCTTGCCTGGACTAATTGATGCAGATTACTTGGGCAGTATTGGGATAATGGTACAAACACTGAGACCACCTATCCACATTCCAAAAGGTACCAAATTGGCCCAGTTAGTTCATTTTAAAGCCCAAGTCCCTAGACAAGGGGTCATGCAAAGAGGGGATGGAGGTTTTGGGTTGACGGGAACCCCTGAGGTAATGTTTACGTTACCATTATCCAGAGATAAACCAATTAAACCCATTACTTTTCAGTACCCCAATGGAGGAACCCTGTCAACAACAGCCGCATTGCTGGACACGGGGTCAGATGTCACCATTGTTCCCTCATTTGCATGGCCTACAACATGGCCTCTGAATACTCTGGAAGCACCAGTTATGGGGGTGGGGGGCGTGCGAATAACTCGAGTTAGTAAAACCCTTTTAACGGTGTGGATTGAGGAAGAAGCACGTGTTTGTGCCCAGGTAAAACCCTACATGATGAATACAACAATCTGGCTGTTGGGACGGGATACACTGAGCCAGATGGGTTTCTGTCTCACCAATGAGGGTTTTTAGCAGAGGCCATTGAAGGGCGGCCAATCCTAAAATTAAAATGGTTAACAGAAACGCCAATATGGATTGATCAATGGCCACTGTCTAAAGAAAAGCTTGCCCTTGTTAATGAATTGGTTGAAGATCAATTGAAAAGAGGGCATATCATTCCTTCTACAAGCCCCTGGAACACGCCTATTTGTACAATCCCTGAGAAGTCAGGGAAATGGAGATTATTACATGACCTTCGAGCCCTTAATTCTGTAATGCAGGAAATGAGACCCCTGCAGCCCGACCGACCTTTGCCATCAATGTTACCTGTCAATTGGCAACTGTTAGTTATTGACTTAAAAGACTGCATTTTTACAATCCGTCTGCACGAGGACGATAGTGAGAAGTTTGCCTTCTCAGTGCCATCCATTAACAAGGCAGAGCCAGCAAAGAGGTATCAATGGGTTGTGTTGCCACAAGGGATGCGTAATTCTCCCATGATGTGCCAACTGTATGTTGCCTGGGCGCTGGCCCCGTTGAGAAAACGGTACCCACAGTATCTTATCTACCATTACATGGATGATATTCTGATAGCAGGGGAACATATAGACATGGCAAACCTGCTACCTGCCTTACAGCAACATTTGCAGGAGGCAGGCCTTCAAATTGCGCTTGAAAAAGTCCAACAACAGGCCCCATGGAAATATCTGGGAATGCTTATCACTGAAGCCCAAATTTGGCCCCAGAAATTAACAATTTGTACAGAAATTCGGACTTTGACAGATGCTCAAAAATTAATTGGGGACGTACAGTGGATTCGTAGTACCTGTGGCATAACTAATGAAGATCTTGAGCCCCTAATGCCATTATTGAAAAGGGGAAGTCAGGCCAATTTGCTGTGCGAGCTGACTGAAAAACAACAGAAGGCTCTTACTCAAATTGCTACTAAATTGGGTAATTCCTTTGCAGATCGTTGGTCTCCTACTTTGCCATTGTCCGTGGCTGTGTTGAATAAAGAAAAACATGTGATGGCTATACTGATGCAGTGGGATGGTCAGGCTAAACAGCCACTAAAGACCTTAGAGTGGGTGTTTTTACCATTCAATTTGGGTAAATCTGTGACTACGCGAATGGAGGCTATAGCAAAAATTGTGGTCAAGGCACGGAAACGAACATTGGAAATTGCAGGAATGGAACCCCAAAATATTCTTCTTCCATTAACTAAGGATTACTTGCAATGGTCATTACAGAATTCAGACATCTTACAATGGGCATTGTTGAATTTTCCAGGTCTCATTAGTACTCATTTTCCCCCTCATAAATTCTTTTCTTTACATCAACAGGTCGAAGAACTACCTTGGTTATCAAAACAACCTGTAGAAGGCCTCACGGTTTTCACTGATGCCAGTCGAAAGACTTCTAAAGCAGGTCTGACTTGGCAGGACAAAGGCAAATGGCTCAGTGAAATCCTTGAGGGATCAGAAGACTCTTTGCAGGTTCTTGAGTTGCGTGCTGTTATCCGGGTACTTGAAAAATGGCCAAATGATCCTGTTAACATTGTTTCTGATTCTCTTTACGTAGTAGGTGTTGTTGAGCGCATGGAGCGATCATTACTGAAAGAAACTCAAAGCCGGTGGTTGTGGCAACTCTTTGTGCAGCTATGGCAGTTACCTAATTCTCGCAAGCAAGATTATTTTATCACTCATATACGGAGTCACTCTGGATTAACGGAAGGTTTGGCCTTGGGAAATGAGAAAGCTGACCAATTGGTGGCACCACTTTGGGCCTCTGCTTCTCCCAATATTGATAAGTTTGATCAAGCCAGAAGGGCTCACGAGTTTTTTCACCAAAGCGCAAAGGTTTTACATAAACAATTTGGAATATCGCTGCAGAATGCTCAAGGAATCATCTCAACCTGTCCACAATGTCAGGGTATGATTGGTGGATTGGGTCCTGGGGTTAATCCTCGCGGCCTGGGGCCTCTGCAATTATGGCAAACTGATGTGACTATTTATGCCCCTTTTGGTCGCTTCAAACGCCCTCATGTAACCATAGATACCTTTTCTGCCATGGTTTGGGCCACTCCTATGACAAGCGAAGGATCTCGTTTTGTCATTCGACACTGGCGAGGCTGTTTTGCCGTAATGGGCTTGCCTCAGGAAGTCAAGACAGATAATGGGTCAGGTTACATAGCCCAACGAACCCACGATTTCTTGGCTCTTTGGGGAGTAAAGCATAGCACGGGCATTCCAGGTAACTCTACCGGACAAGCCATAATTGAAAGAACACATCAGGTACTGAAAGGGCTGCTTGATAAACAAAAAACGGGAGAGGATGGGCTGAGCCCGCAGGACAGAGTACTGAAAGCAGTTTATGTTATGAATCATCTACGGTTAGTAGGTACTCGCAGTGACCCACCANAGGTACTGAAAGGGCTGCTTGATAAACAAAAAACGGGAGAGGATGGGCTGAGCCCGCAGGACAGAGTACTGAAAGCAGTTTATGTTATGAATCATCTACGGTTAGTAGGTACTCGCAGTGACCCACCAGCATTAACACATTACTCAGGTTTGCAGCAAGATTCTGAATTGATACAGCACCGACCAAAAGTTCATTTTAAAAATCTGATGTCAGGGTCATGGGAAGGACCTGTGGAGTTATTAATGGGGGGAAGGGGTTATGCTTGTGTCATTACAGATAAAGGACCTCGATGGATACCAGCGAAATGGGCTCGCCCTTGGCTTGAGAAGGACACTCTGATCTCTAATATTACTGATAAATAAACATTGGATTTTTCTTTTATTTTATTTTAGGTGTTGCTGCTGCTCCAGCTCTGGTTGCGTTTAATAAGTTGAGATGCTAGGCAGTTAAACAGTTAAATCGAATATTCACTGATGTAGATAGTATTAGACACGGTACGTTGCAAAATAGAACTGCTATAAATTTTTGTTATTAGCACATGGGCACGGGTGTAAGAATGGTGAAGAGAACTTTGTAATAATATTAGCCATTACTGTATTGCTTTGTGTTATTCCATATATAATGAAAGTAGCGATCCGTTTGGTGGAAAACATAGTAGAAAGGGTTTGGCTGGTGCAAGAAGAAAAAGGGGGAATTGTTGTAATGTATTTGAACCTTTTAGTGTGCCCCAGCCAAACCAGCTTCAGTTATTCTTATCAGAGCCCTCAGGAATTCATCAAGGTTACTGAAATGTAAACTGCGCTAAATTGGGAAAGAAGAAGCTGAAAAGCAGAATACCAAGACAGCAAGAAACAGATAAAGAAAGACTGTGCCGCACTGGACTGAAACCAATCATATTTTATGAAAAGTGCGTGCAGAGCGCGTGGACAAGATAGGGGGACCAATCAAGCAATGCGTGATCGCGTGTACAGCAGTTATAAAACGTATAAGTAGAATGTTATGTAAACAATAAACGGTCTTCTGCGAAATCATATTGATTCGTTGTTCAGAAGTCCTGAGCTCCTGCACAGTACCTTCAAGGGACTGTGAATCTCTGGTTGATATTTCATGATGGTCACCTTCATCTAAGTCAAAATGAACTGCTTTTGAGTCTTTTGTCCATATATAAAAATTCATTGTTGCTCACAGACTAAAAGTTAATTGTAAATTAATTTTAGTTAGTTTCACTAATAGTAGCAAAAAATATAAAATTCCATACTAATAAATCAAGTGTATTCTTATAGCAACCTTTGCTTGATAATCTCTATGTACTTCACCAAAACTAAATGTGCCTTAGAACAGTACAGGCAACATTGCAATGAAAGCATATAGTGGACATAGGCAGCTGTGTTTTTGGATTCGGTGGTGGTGACAAAAAAGAAAAGTTCTGTGCTTGAATGTTTCTGTAAATGAGGACAACAAATGTATGCTGAACCTTGGAGAGTTAAGGTATGTTAAAGCTCACAGCTTGAGAAAGTGGCTTCCAACTCAAGAAGAAGGTGGTTAAGTCTGAGCAAAAAGTGTATGAAGGGGGATTTGAGCTTATAGATGGCCGTGTTGGAAGACACTGATGAGGCTGGGGGACTAAGCCACAGAGTAGGCTTGAATTAGCAGTTAGTTGAGGAATGGTGAGACAGAGGAAGCACATGCAGTGCAGAACACACCAGTGTGTGGAGATAGAATAAGAGATGGATTGCACAGAGAAGCTTGTACTTGGAGAGAAAAGCAAAAGAGCTTGAGAGGAAAGTTCCAGTTATTTCCATTTCAGGGGGAAGAAGTGAAATTGGGGGTGGGGTGGGGGCGGAAGTGTCTTACTGTTTCCAGACTTGATTCTTCTATTTCATAACCTACTTCTTGCATATTTCCGAATTTTGCACTTTTAGATCTGTCTATAGGGAAGGATTTTTGGGTGCATATGGCTACCTACAGTAGCAGCATTTATTTTGGATACCAATCATCTTTCATAGAGAAAGCAAATCTCCTTGAGTAAATGCTGTCAGAAAAAGAATTTGAACTACAAGAAACATTAGGAGAAACCACAGCTCCTGAGCTATACATATATACTGACACTTGGGCAGTATACAAGGGATTAACTGCATGGGTTAATAAGTAGCAAACAGACAACTGGACAATGAGATGCATGAATTTATACCTGTGGGTTCAACATGTTGATATTTGTGTCGTCTGGAGTGTTAGGGAAGTGAGGGAGCACAATGCCACAGTTGATCACTTAGCTCAAGTTAATAGCACTACTTTACTTCCTGATCCTGATGCCGTTTTGGTTTTTGCCTTTTTTTCTTTTATATGTTCTCTGTATTCTTCACACATATATTTGCAACTCTGTAGCCTATTGTATTAGTGGCTACTTTTCCCAGTAATTTTCCATGGCCTTTTCCTAGGCAGAAAGACAAAACAAATTTCAGAGCTCCAAGCCTCAGGGGGTACAAGGCCCCTATCCTATCTTGGTTCTTCCTGGGAACCAAGGCCGAGGACAACTCTTCGAGATACATCTTCATAAACAAAGTACAGCTAGTACCAAGGGGGAATTCCAGAGAAGGGGCTTGACCTGGGGGGGAATTCCATCACCACTTGTCCTCCTAATTGGTGCTTTTTGTCAATTATGCTAATTTGCTAAACGTATAAAAACTGTATTCACCCTGGGTGGGTGGGCTTTTGTGGACATCTTTCCATAACTGCCCCTGAAGGCCTTCAATAAAGATCCACTTTTATATTACCTCCCATATTAATATTATCTCGAGTTTCATTTCTAGGTTCAAAAAGGCAATAATCCCCTGTCCCTTGATGCTCTATCTCCTAATGAGGAAGTCCTTGCTAAATGGGCCCACAAAAACTCTGGGCACCTGGATGTCAATGGCATACATAGATGGACTCGAAGCCAGGGAATCCCATGTACCCGAGAAGTTGATGCCTAAGATTTTTAGCTTTTTATATTTTTAAGATATTTGTAGCTTTATAGATTGCTAATGTGTGGCAGTGACCCAGTCAG
>VWZW01002668.1:0-25527 GCA_013397115.1 Edolisoma coerulescens
ACATATTTTATACTGTCTCTCTGGCAGAAATAATCCTCAGGCAGTGCCCTAGAGTAACAGGGCAGCCAGTGCATTTTAAAGTGGCAACAAAATCATTCTCAGGCAGCAGAAAACCCCACACCTTTTTGTAGTTGGCCTCTGGTTTACCGACCTGCTCGAGAGGGAAGCCCTGGCTCCAAGCAGCACATGGAATGCAGCAGCAACACTGTCAGCCCCGGCCAGGGCTACAATAACATCTCAGTACACCTGAATCACCAGGAAGCACTTACTGAAGCAGACAGATCTGCAAGCCACTGGATTGTTCAGAGCTCCAGACACTCGTGAGTCTTGGGAAGGATCAAGTCATTTGGACTTTAAACCTTACTGTGGCTGAACCCCACACAGCTCTTGGGAAACTGATCAATTATATAATTAAAGGCTTGCATCTTGCCTCTAGTCAAAAATTTGTTTTCACTTCCCAGCCCCTGGAGCTAACTAAAGTTTTGATGGCTTCCAAAGAAGTTATCAAATTACTCTTAAGCTTCTCATGATGGTTCATGAGCCAACTTAACAGACAAATAAATACTCTTGATTTTTCTCAGATTTTCTGTGTTGATCTTCTTTCTCAAAGGAGTTGAGCTCTGTGCAGTTACTCACCTCCCCTGACCTTGAATTCCAGGGTTTATGGAGGCACCAACACTCAGAACTTCAGATTCAGATAGAACAAAGGGAATAATTTCCCTTAAGCAGGAATTATTAAGTGCACCTTCAGTGACAGAGCAAAGCAAGACAGCCCTAAACACCTAAACTCTCCCTTCACTTACTGGGGAGGAAGGCTGATCTTTTACGTGTATCTAAGGAGAAAAGCAGCTTTTTAGAGCAAGAGCAAGGCAGAAGGACAGGAGAAGGTTGCCTATAAATATCAATCACACCCACTCAGGAGTGGAGTGGAGAAAGACACAGACCTTTGGGAAGAGTAGATGAGGACCCATGAAACAAACTGATCTTCCCACCCAACTGGAGTCCATTAAGTACATCAAACACTCCAGGTGAGCCAAAGACAGAAGCTGTAGGAGGTGAGTTCTCGCAAAAAAGCTTTTCTAAATATTTCTATACCTGTGAGCAGCTTGTCAAAACAAACACAAACATTTAAAGCCATAAGTGCTGCACAGACAAAGCTTCTCACAGACAAACATGATAAAATCTTGGGGCAATGAATTCAGATAATCTGGTGGCAAAGTACAAGAGGGCCTCTGTGGGCAGCCAGGCACCTCACAGGTGTTGGCTCCTAAAGCAAAAACAAAAAAGCAATTCCTTGAGACAGGCAGCAAAATCTCCAGCGGCAACGAGCCAAACCAAACCCATTCCTCAGCTCATGTCACGCACAAATATTTGACTTGGGACAGCACCTTCAAGGGTGTCTCTGAGCACCTCAGCCAAACCTCTCTCATGCGGAAGAGACACCTACGAGTCAGAACCTAGGCCGGCACATAAAGATAAGAAGGGGTAATTCCGTGTATCCAAGCTTGCTGATCCTACAAACCAAGCACCAGGAACCTCCTGGCACATGGCACATGACAGTCAGCTCAGCTTGCCCAAGGTCCCCAGCAGCAGCAGCTCCTGGTGCTATGGAGATACACCCAGGCTAGAGCAGGAACGGGGGTCAGGCTGAGCCAGCTGCCTCAGCCCCACCAACCCCAGCCCACCAAGCCTTCTCCACCCAGGGAGCGGGCCACCCCCAGCCCCTGCACCAGCCCAGCTGCGCACAAGGTTCCTCGTGCGTGATTCAGGAGGCAGAGCTGTTTTTCCTGCTACAGCAAACATCATCCTCAAATGACAACACTTCACAAAATCTGAGGTGTGGACCGATCGCGTCCATCAAGCACACACACCTGCAGGGTGAGGCCAGCACAGCTAAAAATGCCCTGGACTTTGCAGCAAAAGGATTAAGGGAGGAGAAGGCAATGTGTGCCTTGTGTTTTGACCTGAGCTACTACTGAAGGATGTTTCCGTAAAGGCAAGAGGGTGGGACCTGAATTTTATCTCTCGACCCAAAGATGGAAACATGGTAACAGAAAGGTCAAAAATACACCTGGCTCAAAGTATGGGAGGTGAGGAACAGCCTTCTGAGAGGTCCAGATCCTTTAGGGCTTTGACACAAAAACAGCAGCAATCTGTGCTCAATGTCCAGTGGCACTTCTAACTGCTCCTCCTGGCCATCATCACTCAGAAAGATCACAGAGTCATAGTGGGAGCTGGAAGCACCACTTCCAGACTCTGTTCAACCCCCAGGTGGAAATTTCAACCAGAGAACATCCTGAGGTTACTCCAGTTCTCCATCCTTCTGGGCAAGCTACAGACAGGGAGGGCCTGAACCTTAGAGGAGAGCTAGGAGGAGCTGGGCTAGGTTAGCATGGCAAAAAAAGGTGGGAATGGCTGTCTCAATAACCTGAAGGGCAGCTGCAAAGGTGATGAAGACTCATTTCAGTTCTTGCATCACGGGGAAATCTCCATAAATGACAGTTTGTGAGTGGACCCCAGAAAAAGCTTCATCATTAAGACTGCAAACCTGGAGAAGGTATCTAGAAAAATGGGATCTCCTTCCCCAGAGGTTTTCCAGACACAGCTGGACAAAGACATTCCTGCAAGCAGCAGCTGGACTAGAAATGTCCAAGATACAGTTATGCAAGGAAGGCCCACTTCTGAAATACAGAGACCCTGAAAAGGCCATTTCAGTCACTGTGGATAACCAGTGGAAAATGAAACCCCCAGCAGGAGCAGACAGAAGGGCAGAGAAAGACAAATGGAGAAGCATGGTGTGGCTGCACACAGAAAACAGTGTGCAAACACTGTCTGGGCCATCACCCAGCACTACCAGAGGAAAAAATAACCTACTAAGATCAAACCTCCCTGAAAGGGTGGTCAGGTACTGGAACAGGCTGTCCAGGGAAGTGGTGGAATCACCGTCCCTGGAACTGTTCAAAAAACATGTGGATGTGGCACTTATGGACATGGTTATGCTTGGCAGTGCTGGGTTAATAGTTGAACTCAATGATCTAAGAGGTTTTTTCCAGCCTTAATGATTCTATGATTCTGTCTGGTGGGAAACAGGCACACTCTGAAAGGGCTGAAAGGACTTACCTGTAACTACCACGGCTGCTGCACCCATCATCTTAGCAACAATCACATTAACGAGGCCAATTGGTCCTGGGTACAAAGGGGAGAAAGACAACATGTACCACTGCCAGGCAGCACCAGCCTCACCTCGGAACATGCTCAGAGTTCAGCGTGTTCCTGGCCAAAGGAGACTTTGGCAGCCCCAAGGTCCCCCTCATCACGCCTGTGGCTCTGCCATGACCCACCCTTACAGCAGAGGCCAGAAGCAGAGCCTGAGGCTGTCCATCCCCCTCCCAGCAGGCAGGGAACCCAAGGACTGACTGCGATCACTGTACCAGAGCCAGACACGAAGACTTTGCTTCCCAGAGTGACTCCTGCTCTTTTGCAGGCATGGATTCCCACTGAGAGGGGCTCGATAAGGGCTCCTTCCTCAAAGGTGACATTATCTGGAAGCCTGCAAGAATGGGACACAAGAACAGTTACCAATGCAGCTTATGAGGGTGATGAGGAAAGCCATGACACTCGAAGACCAAACATGGGTGTAAATCACAGTGGCAAAACACACTGCCACCTGTGATCAGAGAAACACCAGGCTGGAACACGCTTCAAGAGGTTCCATTGCTTCTTTCCCTCCTCTGAAGCAGCATCAAGTGCACCTGAACCATTTATCAGTGAGGTTTGCACAAGCACCACACTCAGGGACCCACAAACTTCTCCACATCAATTCTCCAGTACTTGGTGAGTCAACAAGGACTCCTTTGCCACTCATCCCCTTTGGAACAAACCCCCCAGTTGCATATGTACCACCCCAAAGCTGCCCTAAGGCTCACCCACCAGTGAGTTCCCAGAGCCCTCACCAGGGCTGAATCAGCTTTTAGAAAACATTCTGCTGCCAAAGGTGATGCCACCAGGAAAGGCAGGCAGACCCTGGTCTCCCTGTAACACCCAGGATCTGCTCCCCTGAGGCACCAAGTGTTTTAACAAGCGGACTGGTCCCAGCATGCGCCATCCCAGCAGTCAGGGACAATGTGTGCAGTGGGCATCAAACAACTTTTGGACAAAAACAGCCCTGTAGTGCAGCCAACATAAGTGATAGAACAAAGCAGAGGACATGAAACCCTTCTGAACTGCTGGAAGAAATAAATCTCCGCCCCACAGTGCTGCCCACCAGCAAGCCACCAGTGTGGGCTCTCACACAGCTCTGGGAGCTGTGCCTGCCAGGAGGGTCTTCATGACAGCACTGGGAAGCTCGAGGTCAGATCTCACCCAGGCCAATGTGAAACCAAAGAAATGGAAATGATGGTTGTGGGAAGACAGCTGTAAGACATCTGCATGTCCCTTATTTCCAGGAGGCTTTAAAGGTCTGACTTCAAGAGTTCAGTTGTCAGAGAGTTTGGCATCACGTTTGCTGCTGCTGGGTTTGGGCACTGCACTGTCAGTGGGGAGGGCAGCTTCACAGCATGATCTCACCTCCATCAACTCAGAGCCCCCAACACAGAGCCAGTCCACCAGCAAGACACACAATAACTGCCCAAATGTGCAAAAGCTCACTGAGCTCAGCCATCATCTCTTCTTAGCAAATCTGTGCTGGCAGAGTGACTGCATGCCAGGGAATCTGCTCTACATGAGCCAGCCGCAGCATGGCTGATCTGTAACTGGGAGCACCAGGTCCAGGCTCTGCATCCCAAGGCTTAAAAGTAAAATAAAATAGCCAAAGTAGTATTTTCTCAAATTGGAGAAAAAAAGCAAAAGCCTGGAAGAAGCCAGCTACAAACCAACCTCTTCCTGTCAAGCAAAAACTTGTGATGTTGTCAGAAAATGTTATTTTGATACACAGGAAATCGATGACAGCGGGTCTGGACAGTGAGATGTTAATCCCATCCGGACCAGCACCTCATCCTGACAGCAGCTGCTTGGTATCTGCTTTGAAAGCTTCCTGCCTGAGGACTCTCAGGAGAAGAGCAGTCAAGTGCCTCCTTCTGACTGAACACTTTCCCTGCAGACACCAAAGATCAATCTCAAGGACGTTCCTGCTCATTGAAAGTACCAGCTCCATGCACGCTGAAAAAGAACAAGCTCCACAGGTAGAGCAGCCTCAGGGGGACACTACTTGGGCTATTTTCAACTCCTTGTTACAGGCACTTAAGTGGGTATAACGTTGCACAGATTTTTTCAGGTCTTGGAATATTTGAGGCCCTGGCACAGGTTGCCCAGAGAAGCTGTGGCTGCCCCATCCCTGGAAGTGTCCAAGGCCAGGCTGAATGACGCTTAGAGCAACCTGGTTTTGTGGAAGGTGTCCCTGCCTGTGGCAGGGGGTAGAATGGGATGATCTCTAAGGTCTCTTCCAAACCAAACCCTTTTGGGATTCTACGATTTGCCAGAGTGTTTAAGCACAGATTTGCTTCTAAGCAAATGTGTCAGTGCTGCCACAATTAATAACATACTCAAGTTTGCTGAACTGAACGTGAAAACAGATGTGTAATGCTGCTGGCTTAGTGGGGACACTCAGAGTCACATGAAAAAACAGCTCAGCGGGGCCACTGCTTTCTGTTCCTGCTCTGCTCAAAGTGGGATGACTTTGTTTCAAACGACAGAGCGAGATGTCAGCAGTCACCCTAGTGTTTCCTGAAAAACAGCAGCAAAACTCAGCTCAAAGAACCAGACAAAGACCTTCAGGCATTGGCCTAGGAAGGCAAGGATATAAAAAGAGACAGGAAAGAAACCAAGAGCAGGGAGCAAATGGGAAAAGGAAAATAATTAAAGGGTAAACCAGTGGTGACACCCCAGGAGACATGCAAGAAATGTTTATGTCTGGCACCGGAGGGGATAAACTACGCCTGCCTGACAAACCCTTTGCAAAGTGGCTGCCATCCAAGCTTAGGCATGTTATTTATGGATCAGAAAGCAATAAAACCTGTTGGGATCACATGAAGAGTGTTCCAAAGGGCCAAGAGGTGACTGCTGCAGCTAATCTCCCCCCACGGAGTGTATATTTCTCTGTGAAGGGAACATGGACTGACTTGTAGCAGTAGCTTGCACTGTGCTTGTAGTAGCGGCACAGGTTCCCGTCGTCGGGGGGTGTCGCGCAGAAGAAGATGGTCGGGGACAGGTTGTAGCGCCCAGTTTTGCAGAACTCATCCACTTCCCTCGGGACACCCGGCTCGATGGCCACACGGTCACCTGCCAGGGTGAAAGTAAATGGAGTGGGTCAGGGACGGGGTGGCACACTCCTCCTCAGGTAGGAGTAGCACCAAAAACCACAGAAACACTGGCACCATCCCGGCAGGAGGGACATGAGGAAGGTCTTGCTGCACACACCAGGCTGGCTCCCAATGGTCCCTTTAGAGCAGCCTCATCACCAAGATCTTCCCAGGCACCTGGGAAGAGATGGTGTTCTGGAGGCACAGGCACAGATGGAAGCTCAGCCACACACACCTCCCTCCAGATGCCTTGCAGCCAACCTCAGCAGATGAAAGGGCAGCCCCCAGGCAATCACACTGTGACCAGATATTTTGCTGAATCTGTAGTAATCAGAGAAGGAAATAGTGAGGATAGAGCAGGTGAGCTCGGCTAGCTGCCAGCTGGAAAGGGCTGTTCCTTGGGAATCACAGAATCAGGGAAGTATTTGTGTTGGAAGGGACCTTAAAGCTCAGCTTGTTCCACTCCTTGCCATGGGCAGGGACACCTTCCACTAGACCAGGTTGCTCCAAGCCCCGTCCAACCTGGCCTTGAACACCCCCAGGAATGGGGCAGCCACAGCTTCTCTGGGCATCCTATGCCAGGGCCTCATCACCCTCACAAGGAAGGAAGCTTAAGGTGCAGAACACCCAGGAGCCTGGGTATGACTTATCCGGGAACAGAGACAGCTTGGTGCTACAACAGAGTAGCCCAGGGTGCTGGAAGGACACACGCTGCAGGACAAAGAGCAATTATTTAATCACAGTCACAAAGCAGGATGGACTAGAGAAAACAGTGTGAGCACAGTACAACTGTGTACACAAAGGACACAAAGCCTCACACTTATTTGGCAGAGGAAGCCAATCAGAGCCAAACCCCTGAGCGAAGTTCTCCACCAACAGGCTTTCAGGCAGACATGGGGATAAGCAGGGTGGAAGTAAAGAGCTATTTAGGCGACTGCATCCCCTCTGAGCTGGCCAACAATGGGTGTCTGACAGGACAGAGGCAGGACAAGCACATACTGAATACTCTCCCAGCCTCTCATTATACGCAGCTGTGAGGCCTCCCAAGTTGCAAATGATTTGTTTGTAACACTCAACAACTTCTCCTCTTCCTTCCACCATGTAAACTACATGGTCTGCTACATCTCAGGTGAATGCTGCACCTCACTGTGCCTTGCCCTGGTGCTGGAGCAACCAGAGAACGGGCAACCTGTTCTCCCAGCCCTCCACGAGTCCTCACATCCTTGAGTTGTCTCTCTAGCTCCCAGCTGAAGTTCCTGACTTGGACATTTGTCAGAGATGCTGCTCCACAACTCGTTATCTCCTTGTCCTCCTCTGAACCTTTCTCACTTGTCTTACATCATTTTGCAAAGGTGGAGACCAGAACTGCATGCAGAGTTCCAGATGTGCACTGACATCCTCTAAGTCTCTGTCCCCTTCCTACCAGTGATTTGCATTTTCACCGCTGCTGAGCTCCTATGCACAGTGTCAGAGCCAAAGGTCTCACCCTTCAGCAATGATGGTCAGCACAGCATTTTAGATACGAAGCTGATTTTGTTTCTTCTGTCGTGGACAACACTTTGTGTTTGCCTGCATTGAATCTCACCTGCATCTCACTGGCACCCCTTGGGTCTCTCTGTAACTCTTGCTGGCTCCCCCCCACATCCTCTCCACCTTGCCTAAGTTGCTCTCATCAGCAAACTTCGCAAAATTCCCTGCTCAGTCCATTTTCTAGGACATTCATGAGCACAGCTAGCTGTGGAGGTCCCACCACAGGGCCTGGAGCAGTTGCTCCAGTGACCTCCGCACTGCAGGAGGCCATTTGCTCCTTCAAGAACACACACAGAAAAGAAACACAGCAAGTCGCTGGCAAGAGCTATAGATGTGGTTTCTGAAGCTTTATCAAGCTTCCTTAAAAGGCACCTTGCACCAGTATACACTCTGCTCTGCATTAAAATACAGCCAGACCAGCTCAAGATATCCCAGGATAAAGCTACCATATAGTAGTGGCCAAGATGGGTGACTAATAGCAGTGCAGTGACACTTTTTGAAGGAGAAGGTCATACTATGAGTTCAGAACCTCAGATAAATTTATGCGACAGAAAAAAACACAGCCTGTTATCGACACATTCTCGGGAACCGATTAGGAGGAAAACAAACAGATGGTTTTGGTTCCAGATACCTGGTTTCAGATGAGTCACCCCTGAGCCCACTTTTACGACAGTCCCGGAAGCTTCATGTCCCAACACCATGGGATCCTTGACAACAAAATCCCCAATTCGACCGTGCTGCCAGTAGTGAACGTCGGAGCCACAGATCCCAACGGAATGCATGCGCAGGAGGACCTCTGCCAGAAAAGGAGGGAAGGTTCCTTGTAGAGAAAATGACCTTCTTAGGCACTGAGAGAGCAGCACGTGGGCTGTCCCTGGGCCCCGGAGCAAAGGCCAAGCCAGTATTGACACGTCCAAATTTACTGGCATTCAATCAACACACCACAATTGTGTGTGCACATGTTAGAAGAGTGGCACGTTCATGAGCCACCCGCTGGAATACAAAACTATGCAATGATTCACAAAGCAAGAAGGCTTAAAATAGGGTAAGACAAAAGCTAATGTCAATAAAAAATACGGTCAACAAAATAATACAATTTAAGAGGGACGTTATTATTGCTGGAGCAGGAATAAAAGAGCAAGTCCATTTAATTTTTCCTTCTCCCTAAGCTATGATTTCAGCCCTGGAGAGTTACTGAATCAAATTTCTATCAGCCCATATGCCCATCCTATTAATGTTGAGTCCCGCATAAGGTCATCTGACATGTCCCAAGAGCCATTTACTGTGACATACATGAACTGATGGAACAGGAAGCAAAAAAGCCAGATAAAGGGGTTTATCTGTGACTACTCCAGCTCTTCTTTTCAGCTGGAAAAGCAGCATTATCTGTTTCAGCCACGCAATCTTTTTTGGATAATTTTGTACTTCCTCAGAAATATTTTGTATTATCAAGGAGCAACAAGAGAGAATGAGAAAACAAAGAGAGAAGTAAAGAAAGCAGACAGAATCAGTCATCTGTAGACCTACCATTGGGACCTGGTTCTGGGACTGGACGGTTTTCCTATGGACAAAAGGAAAAAAAAGCATTTAGCTGCTTGTTCATATCCCTGGGAATATCTGTGGAAACTTAGCCCTGGTTAGCCCAGATAAATCCTTAAGCAGACAAGGTTTTTGGTTCTGTCTGCTCCATAAGGCACGGCTGTGCCACATGGAGCCTGCTCCTAAGCTCCCCTCATTTTCCATGCTCAGTGGAGTACCACAGGCAGCTGTAGGAGTAAGCACACTGCCAGCCTGTAAATCCACTCTCCAAATTATTTTGCAGTAAATTCCCTTTCCCTGCCCAGACAAGAGCCACATACTAAATTTCCCTGCACTGGAGCAGCCCCAAGTTTCAGCTGAATCCTTCATCCATCCCACTGGCTGACAAAAAAATCACCTTCTGCAACCGGGAAGATTCTGAACCACCTGTTATATAAAGCCTTAATATTGCAGTGCTTGTATTATCATTTTAAATAATACAAAACTTTTTTACTACATAATCATAGAATAACAGAATCACAGAAGGAAAGGACCTTAAAGTTCATCTCATTCTACACCCTGCCATGGGCAGGGATATCTTCCACTAGGCCAGGTTGCTCCAAGCCCCATCCTTGAACATTTCCAGGGATGGGGCAGCCACAGCTTCTCTGGGCAACCTGTGCCAGGGCCTCACCACCTGTGCCAGTAATACATAATTTATACATAATATTTATACATAATAATTTATACATAATGTATACACAATGATTTATACCTAGTAAGGTATACATTCACATTCTCTTGTAATTGCCATGGCACCTCTTCATGGGATCAATGGGGAAACCAGAGTTTGAAAAGTGGCCCATATTACCCTTCCACCCAAAAGGTCCACAGGGCTTTTGCCTTCCCTGAGCTCCCTCAGCTGCTCCAAAAGCCAAAGGAATAATTTTGTTGGGTTTTACAACATCAGGACAATACAATACCCACCCTGAGGATCATGTCTCTAAGAAAAGCCCCCCAGAGTAGCGCCAACAACAAACCCTTAAAAATTCATTTGCTGCTCAGACTTTGAGGAGTTCTGTTCTGCGTTTTAACTGTTTAAATCCCAGCATATTCCTCAACTTCTATTTTGTACGTCAGCCTTCTAAACATCATGGAAAGACAAACTCTGGAAACATGTTCTCATACAATTCAACCGACTGAAATTTTCCATGTTCAGACCTGTGTCTGCAATTTTTCTTTGTGGGGGCTTTGTTTTGTTCCACTGAGGACACAGCCCAGAGCATTATTTCTAAAAGAGGTCAATCTAGATGTAACCTCTTTTATAGAAAATGCAATAAGCAAGGATCTGGTGACACACCAGAGGTACAGATCACCTCAGACTGAACAGAAAGTCCATGGTGAGAGATAAAGCCAACTTCTAGCTGAAAAATGTGTGTGTGAAAAAAAAGCCAAAACCACTTTTTTTTTTTCTGGCAATAACAACTGTGCCCAAAAAACCCAGACATCTTGGTGGGAAGTGAATCCTCTAGCGTGAATTGGAGAAAAGAGGAGTGACCAAAGTGGAGAACACCAAAGACACGAGTTCTGCTTGTTGTCTGTTGTTCACTGAGAAGTTCAGAAATGGTGACTGGTAAAGTAAACACAGCAACATTTTTCTGTGAAAAGAGACATGGAAAGGGAGGCCATAGTACAAAACCAACAAATCCTCCATGGGCAGCAAAGAGGAGCCTGTGCAACTACCTAAGGACAAGAGGAGAGTCAACAAAAACAAAGCAAACACATTTTCACATAGCACAGGGATCACAGCGACTCTGCCCATGGGAAACGTGTCCAAGAATCAAGAAAGGTGTGGGAATTACGGGAAGGTGGCGTCACCCAGCTTTGGGTATCAATAACAGATAACAAGTTCAGAGGTCACTGCTGAGACTACTCCTGTGACCACTGGGTCAATACAGTGAGCACCATCCACATCGTGGAAAGAAACTTCCGGGAAGCCCAGGAGGCTCACACAAGGTGCTGCCAGTGAGGCAGGAGGGCACTGGTGACCAGCTCTAAGGTCTCCAGCAGTACAAATATCCAAGGAAAACTCGCACGTCTGGGTGTAAGCCAGTTTAGAGACCAGCAACACAGATGCGATGGAGCCAGTGTCCACCTTCACAAGTCTCAGACACCTTTCTTAAATCACAGGGGTTTGGAAATGTGTTCTTGAACTAGAGGGACCACCTCAATACTCAACCCATTTTGATTCCCTTTGGTAGTCAGGCTACATGTGTTTGTAGTGAAAATGCAGTTGTGTCAAAGGTGCCTGGGAGCTGCCTGGGAGCCACCAGGAGCCACCCACACAGCACGGCTCAGGCTTCAGCACGTGTCGCTTGAGCTGGGCAGGAATGGTGAAAAACCAACCACTTTCCTGGTAATCATTCCCCAAACAAGGCATGTATCCAAAGTCTGTGTGTTCCTGAGAGCCCTCCTGCCAGGACTCTGTGTATAGAAAGCTGCCTGCCAATGTTTGCCCATGGAAATCCTCCTTCCCCGCTTTGGCACTCGCCAAACTGGAACACACGGCTCTCCAGTAGCACAGTGGTGATTCAGCATCAAGGAAGAGCCAAGCATTAGCAGCCAGAGAAGCAGAATGAGCCTAAAGTATTAAAACAGTAGAAAATAAAAGCCCCCCCTGTCCAGGAGGGTCCTCCAGCACCTATTCCCCCTAAACCCTCTGTCCTGCTGCTCACCTGGGCTCTGACAGCCCAAAGAAGCAACAACCACCTTCCACCCCTGCTCCCTGGGAGCTCCTGTCTCAGCTGTGAGAAAGACTAATTGCAGGGGGAAAAAAAAAAAGAAAAAAAAAAAGTTTTTTGGGGATTCTGGGTTTCAGGGACATAAGGTTTTCCACCCAAACGGAGTTGGCAAAGATCTCAAGACTATCCCCTCCTGTGTCCCCTAAGAGCATTCTGCAGCTGAAACCTTTCCAAGATTGGAAAAACAAAAAATGTACAGGATAGGACATGCAAAGTTGCCAGAACCAGCTAAAAATAGACCATGCTTCTGATACTGTTGCATCCTTCTGCTTGCATGAATGAGCGTATCTATGAATTTATTTCCCTTGCAAAAATGTTACACCTCCCAGGCACACGAGGGCTGGTGCATTTTTTTTTTTCCTGTCCGGGTCATTCCCCATAACGCTGTGAAGGGCCCGAAGCGGTCATAGGCTTCCACAGAGGGGATGGGAGGGCCCAGCCATGGGATACCCCCGAATTTGGGCCCCCGCACCCCCAGCCATGGGACACCCCCGAATTTGGTCACCTCCCTGCCATGGAGCAGCCGCGGCCGTCCCCGCTCCCAGCCGGGGGCCAGTTCACGCTCACCCGGAACCGAGAGGAACCGGGGGTGCCGGACACCCCCAGTGCCGCGGGCTCACCCCCAGTGCCGCGGGCTCAGCCCCAGGCCCCGGGAGCCGCCCCCGCCCCGCCCCTCAGCCCCAGCCCCAGCTCCGGCCTCAACCGTGACCCCGGCACCAGGCCCAGCTCCAGGCCTGGCCCCAGCTCCAATTCCAGGCCTCAGCCCCTGCTCCAGTTCCAGCCCCAGGTGCAGCCACAGCTCCAGGCTCTAACCCCAGCTCCAGCCCCAGCTCCCCCAGCTGCAGCTTCAGGCCCAGGGTCCAGCCCCAGCTCCAGCTCCAGTGTCTGCTCCAGCCCTGGCTCCCGGCCCAGTCCCAGCCTCACCCCCGGGCTCCAGCCCCTGCTCCAGTTCCAGTCCCACCCCTGCTCCAGGTGCAGCTCCAGCCCGAGCCACTGCTTCCAGGCCCAGTCCCAGCCTCAGCCCCAGCTCCAGGCCATGCTGGTGACAACACTGCACCCTGCACTTTGACTAAAATTCAATAGAATGTGGTCTGTGGGCTTGCCTGGACATGGCACCATTGGGATGTGGTTATCTCAGCTGCACAAATAGCTTATTGGGGAAAAAAATGGAGATTTCAGGGATTCTGGGTTTTGGGGAAAAGAGGTTTTCTGCTCAAATGGAGTTGACAAACGTCTCAAATGGATTATCCCCTCCAGTGTCACTGAATCATGGAATCATGGAATATCCTGGGTTTAAGGTACCCACAACGACCATTGAGTGCAAGTCCTGCCCCTGCACAGGACACCCCAAAATCCCACCCTGTGCCTGAGAGCATTGTCCAAATGCTCCTGGAGCTCTGGCAGCCTTAGGGCCGTGCCCATTCCCTGGGGAGGCTGTTCAGTGCTCAGTCCACCCTCTGGGGGAAGAACCTTTCCCTGATATCCAACCTAACCCTCCCCTGACACAGCTCCAGCTGTTCCCTCGGGTCCTGTCATTGGTCACCAGAGGGAAGAGCATTCTAAGAACATTCTGTAGCTGAAAGCTTTCCAAGCTTGACTTCCTTGGAAAAATAGAAAATACACAGGATTTATCGTGTAAAATTGCCAGAACCAGCTAAAAATAGCCTGGGTTTCTAATATTATTTTGTCCTCCTCCTTGCATGAACAGATATGTTTATGAATTTAGTTTCCCTCTCAGGCACATGAAAACTGATGCATTTTTTTTTCCCTTTCAGGGTCATTCCCTGGAACATTTATGGGAGTCAGAGTCAGCATCATCGCTGTGGTTACTCTGAGGGCAGGGGAAGGAGTTCATGGGAAGCCGGACAAAACACCTTACTCAGTGTTTACACAGCAATGTAATTCCTACTACATCCGTGGAAGCAGGAATATTTGCGCTTTATGGAAAGGTGGGGAACAGCTGTCTCTTCCTGGATATGCTTGTTTTCTCAAGGCACCTGCTTGTGCCTTTCCTTTTTAGGGTGTATTTGCCTCCAGACTTGACTTGACACTCAAATTATCTGTGTGGGATTCGCCACGAAATCCCACAGCTCTACCAGCACAGCGCAGCCTGATGCCTGGGCTCCCTAAATCTGAAAAAATGCTGGAGGCATTGACTGGGAGCTCCACTGGGAACTCAGGGCTCTTGCTACAATACAAGTCCTTTGGGTTCTCATGTCGGTTCCTTGCCAGCCTTTGGGCAAAAAGTGACTTCTTGTTGGAGCAGAGTTCCTTCAGCTCTTCTGCTTCTCCCTGCCATGACTGTCAGCACTTTGCCTTCAGTTTTCTCTCCTTCTCTTTCCCGCTTCCTTTCTGAATCAGATTCACTTCACACTTCCATGTTTTCTCTGCCAGAGTTTGCTGCCTTTGCCTGCTGGGCCTGCTCTTCCTTCAGGACCACAAGGACTTCACCAGCCACTACAAATCCTCCAAGATCCTCCTTTAAAAGATGTTTTGAAGACCTTGCCATGGTCCATTTCTCTTTGTTTGCCTTCCGCATTGCCTGACAAGCCCTTTTGCCTGCCAACCAAAGACAAACCACACTTAGGACTTAGTCCTAATTAATTTTTCTTTCACCTACATGTGTGGGTGTCTGGCTTTCACTGGAGGGGCGGCCATTCACGTTCCTCCAGGCACACAAGAGCAGTGCTGTGGGATTGTGTCGTAGCCATGGTGTGACCTCACACAATAATCCTTATTACCAGATTTTTGCATTTCACCTTGCATTAATTCAACCAAAAGAAATGTTTGCCTGTTTAGTCAATGATCAGGATCATTGTGGCCTCACCAGGTAAGGAGGTAGGTGCTTTGTTGACGTGAAAATAACTCAGTTCACTTGCAGCAGTCAAACTCAGTGTGTATTTTCCTTGTGTGCAAGGTATGAAACACCTCAGAACCAACTCAGTGAGGAGGGGGGGGAATGACCTCAGGGAGATGCATCCCCATGCCTTGGAGGATGAACTCCCCAACATGAAGAGCAGCGTTGCAGGTCACACACCCACCGGTCCCCATGGACGGGGAGGACAATGCTTGGGACCCAGGGCTCCCTGCGGTGATCCTTCAGCAGTCCCACACCTGGGGCAGCCTCGGGGTGATGTTGTCCTGGGGACCCTGTGTGGAGTGGCCAAATAGCTGCTGTAAGTTCAGATGTCAGGATGAGCCTCTGCCTGGTCCAAAATGCAACCAAAGGGCTGAATTCTCTGTAGCCTGGGCTAAATCTCTCCATCTGCATGAGCTCTCCATCTCCATGCACAGCTTAAGCAGGACTCACATTGAAGGCACATGCTCCTATTCCCCTCCCCTTAGTTACCTTGTAAAGGATCCTTGTGTTTGCCTAGGAGGTGTTGTCACCCTCAACAGGATTGCTCTGGAGCTTCTTCCACATCCAAACACCACAATTGTATTTCTGACCAACTAGATCAAAGTGTTTTCTCTCAAACTGATGCAGAAAATTATAAGGTGCCTGTCCAAGATCTACCGTCACCTTTGACAGAGCTGGAAAAGTAAGTAAATTAGCTATTACAGTACTAACTGTGATAACTGTACCTCAGCTGTGAAGCCAATATCCTGTGACAGCCTTATCTCCCCCTGAACCTTGAGTGGTAGGGCTGTGTAAGGTAGTGACCTAGCACCCAACCTAGATTAGGATGAAGTTCAGTAATCCTATGGAATAGCTCCAAGTGGGACAATTAGATTCTGAAATAATAATCAAATAATCCAACGGGAGGAGAAGTGTCGCTGTTGTGCCGGGGACGATGAGAAGAAACACGCGAAGTCCAAGGCTCAGGGATAAAATAATTTTTCCAAAGGCTTTTATATGTTAGGTCGCAAAAGTGTGTTAAATGGCATAAGGTAATTGGTCCTTTGGCCATCCACCCCTTGAGGGGATTGGCCAAATTCTAAGACACCAATTTCTAAATATTTTCTAGTTAGAACCATAACAATACTGCAAAACAACTTGTAAGATAAAGGGATTAGTTTACAGAAACTTCTAACTGTTTTCAGCCAGTGTCTGTGAGAAAGCAAAGACTTTCTCACAGACAAAGGCAGAAAGCTGGAGAATCTTTCTGCAATCCAGGTTTCAGCATCCACAAAGAAGACCCTGGGAGCCTTTGTGGCTGCTGGTTGTAAGTTTTTGCATTATTGTTCTGTTCTGGGTCAAGACTTCCATCCATCCTTTCATGTACGTGCCACCGCTCCCTCCACCTCTTCTATAAATGCCATGACTCCATCAGCCAGGTATTTACTAAACATGGAGTTATTTGCATACTCAGATTTGTGATTTTCACAGAAGCCTTGACTTCCATCCTCAGCCCTGACTTCCTTGTCCACCCCTGCTCTCAGCTCTGCCTGATGATATGGCATGACACCTCATGTCATCCCATCAATTAATATGATAACACGATAACACAACTGTCCCCAGGGAAACACCACTCAGGAAATAATTTGAAATGTCTTTGTGAGACAAACGTTTAGGGACCAAGTGCCAGACTTTTAGGAGCATGAAGGTGTGTGTGTTCCCCCTTCCTCGGAGAGGTGGCTGTTCCCTGAAGGACAACCACCCTGTCCCAAAGCCTGAGGTGGGACAGGAGCACAGTGGCTGGCAGTCCCTCTGCACTGCGTGTTTGTCCCCAGAAATACAGAGCTCACAATCAAACTCTTCTGCAAATGAGCTTTGTCTGAATGGCAGTGATGGATCTGGGGTAGGTTTGGTGGTTGACACTGGGGCAATGTGTCCGCCTAATTTTTTGTGTGTGCTTTCCCGGAAAATCCCATAGCCGTGTGAGTCACGCTGGAGACTGGCAGGCTATGCCAGGGCAGGGTGCAGACTGCAAGAGTCACCCAGGAGTTTGGTGGAGTTTGGGGTCAGGGTCATAACCCACAGAATCTCTGCTTTGCTTTGTGACTAACTCCTGCTCTGTGTGCCCACAAACAGCCCTTCTCCCAGGTATCTGCGGTTCTAAAACTGCTTTACAATCAGCAAGATCTTCTTGGTAATCTGTTCTGAAGCCTCCCATGCCACTTCCTTCCTTGCTCTGACATTGCCACCCCAAGAGCAGGCAAATCCCACCCTTCCACATCATGCACCAGCGTCGTTCTTCCAGTGGTGTTGCTGTGCCCCCACCTGCCTGCTCTGATCCCCTTCTTTTTGAAGTACAATTTTATTGATGTTACAGACACTTTTCACTCAAGAGACTGCCAGAATTCCTCTGGCAACCTCGTCTTCAGCCTCCATGGGAGCCAAGCACTGTCCCAGTTCCCCAGGCTCACAGGCTGCACGCTGTGGACTATCACCAGAAGCATTTGGACAACGCTCTCAGACACATGGGGGGATTCTTGGGTTGTCTTGTGCAGGGCCGGGAGTTGGACTGGATCCCTTCTAATTCAGGATATTCCATGATTCCATGATTCAATGATCTACTCTTTGATTCAGATCAGCAGAACAAGGCATTCAGCTCAAGCTTTGCTCCTAAAGGCCTCAGTCACATAAGTATCAGTGCTGGTGTAAAGTCTGTATTTGCTCTTCCCTAGAGGAATATTTTCAAAATTATCCAAACCAGCTGACCTGTTTCCCCCATGATGAGTTTACACATCTTTTAATAGTGACCAGAAGTATCAGAGTAGCAGGAGATCCTAGAAAAGGAACAAAAGAGCAGGATGCAAGTGACAGAGAGAAGGGGTATGTAAATCAGTCCAAAATCCATGGGAGCGGGAGGTAAGGAAGATGTGCCTAGGAGCACTCTCTGGACATGAGTGTATGTGTCCCCCTAGCCCCAGAACTTCCACTGAGCAGGTTAGGTTTGCCCGTGTTTACCCAAAGGCTCTGCTTTGAACAGCAGTGGGATTTCTGTGGGCAAGTCAGGGCACCTCAAGGCACATCTCTCCAAGTACAGAACAAAGACTGTCGAATGCTTTCTTGACACCAGTGGCATTTCCTAGAAGTGTCAATTCTTGAGATTGAGATCAGTTACTGGGCACAACTCAGGCCCCACATGGTTTGCTGGGCTGACATGGAGCTGGTTCGCCCAGTCAAGTTGTCTGTTCTTTCTGGGATGGTTTTGTGGAACAGCTTGTCCAAGGAAAGGTGTCCATCCCTGCTCCTTTATCTCAGGGAGGAGATGTCTCCTCTCCATGCACCTCTCTTTCATCACAGGCTCTGGAGATGCTGTTCCTCACTACCCCTAGCAGTGCTCCACCATTTGGCTTTTCTTCTTGGACTGTCCCAAAATGCTGCCTTGCATCCTGCTTCATTCGTGGAAGGCTGTGTTGGGAGGAAGAGACATGAAATTAAATGGAAGTAGTTACAAAAATACTATTTTCCACAGTCCACTGCGCAAAGCATTCGATGCGGTGGCTCAGGGATGTTTTTACCCTGAGCAGCTCAGCCCAACTCTCCCCTTTCTCATCCTGATGTTGGCTTTGATCAGTCCTTCTCCATCCTTGGAGCTGCAAGGTCTGACATTCATGACTAAAACTTTGCCCAGAAAGGAAAAACCCATAGTTCTGATTATTTCCACGGAGAACAACATGAGGAAACCTCTTGTTTTTTCAGTGTTCACCCCAAAGCACCTTCTGTAAGTGTCACCAGCATTTGCTTCCACTTTCTAGATGAAGAACCTTCTGTGCATGGCAGCTTTTCTCTGATCCCATACACAAACACACACTGCTGGGAGATCGCCTTTCTCTTCACCACATCATATTTACTTTAGAAAACCAAGGTTAACTTACTGGCTTGGGATTTGTGTGTCTGTTTGTAATAACCTTTTTTAAGAATACAAACAGATTAAAAAGAAGTTGTTATCTTCCAGTTTTGTTTTACATAATGCTTTTTTCTAAGGGCAGGCATGAAGACAAGAGAACACGAAGAAGTACCTGAACACTTCAGAAAGGTTTAAACCTTCTGGAAAACATTGTCTGCATTCAGTGCCATATATTTAATCCCTAAAACAATAGGTATTTTTCATTCTAGCTAGAAACTTTTTTTTTAAGAAAAAATATCTGTTCATCCTCATTTATTGAGTGATAAATGACTACTGACTGTGGCCTGAGAGACCAGCTTAGCCAGAGTTACCCCTCTCCCATGCAACGTCCCCTAAATTGCAAGAAACAGGGGAAGTTTGAGGTGGAGGCAATTCTGGAGGTCTCCAAGGATGAAGAGATCCCCTCACCACTGCTCCATACCCTGTCCAGTCCCTCCGCCGCTCCCAGTGTAAATTTTTTCCCGTGTATCCAATTGGAAGCCCCCCCATTTCCCAACAAGGTTGCACCTCAGCCACAGGGTCTCTCCATCAGAAATGAAAAATAATCATTTTAAACTGTTAAATGCTAAGAGAGGATTTTTAGCATTCATTAAATGCTAACATCATTTTTAAGGTTCCACCACCACATTTTTTTTACGTATATTGGATATAAGCTTTCCATGTCTGTTTAATAAAGCCAGATCCATCACAGGAACTCAGCACATCGTCCCAAGAGATACCCTGGAACTTTTGGATCTGCGGCAAGGACAAATTTTTCAGAATTGGCTATTTTCTTTTTTTTTCTTTTTTTTCTTTTTTTTTTTTTTTTAGAAAAGAAACCAAGACAACAGGCACAGTGGTCCCTTGGATTTCCAGGTAAACCTTTTCTTGGTAAATATTAAGGAAGTAGGTCCATGTTAAAATGCTGTGTTCAAATCCAGTTACTGCGTTTCAGGGGGATACTGGCACAGCCAGGCCGATCCACATGAGAAAAATTTCTCTTCAATTCCCAAAAATTGCCCCTAAAGAGGCAACTACCTACAAGTGTCAACTTCCATGGAAAAGCAATATTTCCTTGCTGATTCCCAGCCCACATCGAAGTGCTACACCAGAGGGGCAACCTAAAATAGGGGTATTTAATTAATCTTCAATCAAATTTTACCCTGTTTGGTCCTCATCAGCATTTTAATGTGCTCAGGGCACAAAGGTAAGGCTGGCACAGGATCACAGAATTACGGAATCATTTAGGCTGGGAAAAGCCTCTGAGATGATCGAGTCCAGCTGTTTCCCCAACACTGCTGTGTTCACCACTAAACCGTGTCCCCAGGTGCCACATCCACACACTTCTTCAACGTTTCCAGGGATGGTGACTCCAGTACTGCCCTGGGCATCCTGTTCCTGTGCTCGGCCATCCTTTCAATGAAGAAATTTTCCCTAATATCCAACCTAAGCCTCCCCTGGTGTGACTTGAGGCCATTTCCTTTCATCCTGACGCTTGTTCCTTGGGAGCAGAGCCTGATGTCAGGGAACAGAACCCTCCTGTCAGGGAGTTGTGGAGAGCCAGAAGGTCCCCCCTGAGTCTCCTTTTCTCCAGGCTGAGCTCCTCCAGCTCCCTCAGCTGCTCCTGGTGCTCCAAACCCTTCCCCATGTTTCCTCATTACATCCAGGTGGGATTTGGGAAGAAGAGGTACAGCTGGAGGTCTGGCAGGAGGGCAGGAGAAGGTATGGGAGGGCTTTTGTGATGTGGGGGGTGTTATCAAGCATTTCCCACCCCATCAGGGGCCCTGCTGAGCTGAGCATGAGGAAGTGACACTGAAGGCTCAGGCTGTCTGCCTTGGGAGAACTTGTTCTGGAGGAAAGGTGCCAGGATCAGTCAGTTGGCATCCACCTGCACCAGCAGGCACCTTCAGAAATGGCACATAGGGTCACCCACGAGTGCAGAGACCTCCTGGGGGCATTGGCAGAGATGAACCAACCCCTGGCAGGGAGGAGGTGGCAGGTATTTGGAGCTGGGCAGCCATAACACTTCTTACTGAGGAAAGAATGATCCAGCTCAGGCTGACAGCAGGGACACTGTGGACACAGAGTAGTTGACAGCCTTTCCCAGACATTGGCAAAGATCAAGCTCTTCTGCCAACACCTTGCTCATGATCCTTAAGGGTGACAGATCCCCGGGAAACTCCAGCACGTTCTGAGTGACTCCAGTCGGGGGTGGGCAGGTCTTGCTGTCTTTGCTACCAGAGAGGGAAGAGCACTTGTAGCTGTCCCGTGAGGGGGACCATGTTGTCACTCATAGACCGCTGAGCAACCAACTCAGCCCTCAGCATGATGCCAAGGACAGCGAGAGTACGAAGGGCCGAGGGAAGTGATGGAAACGCGTCAGCGGTGAGACCAGCCTGCCCTGGCAGTCAGTAAGTGCTGCAGCGGCCATTGGCTTTAACATGCTGGCACAGGCTGGCAGTCTCCCTTTGCCTGCTGAAACTCCTGTCCTGGATGAGCAGCATGGAGACCCAGGAGAGAGTGGGGAGGTCCCATTCATTCCCGGCACCCAGGGGAGCATGAAAGGAATGTGTCAGCCACGATTAAGCCCAGCAGGTGAAGCCCAATGAACAAAGCCCAGAGATGATGCCCAATGGATGAAGCCCACCAGGTGAATCCCACCTGAAGAAGCCCAGGAGATGAGGCATGCTCTGCCATGCCTAGGGAGCATGGGAGATGGAGGGAATGGGAGAGCTCTGGGTTCCCATAGCAGGACAAACACTCTAGAGACTCCAACCCGTCTGCATCTCAGAGGAAAAGCTGGGATTTCTCCTGATCTGAGTGCCCCAGACCAAGAAAGCAGGACATTTTTATGTATTTGGAGATCCTTCCATGTTTTTATCAGGCTCTGGTGTTCCCCCATCCCAGGAGTTGCTACAGCTGGTTCTTCTTGGTCTCCTGCCTGCGCTGGGCTGAGACCTGCAAGTGCAGCAGTGGCCTCTTCTCCCCCCGGGCATCCCAGCTTGTCCCGGGCTCATCTCCCAATGCCATCTGCCGCCTGTCCCGACACACCGCGGGGTGACAGTGGTGCTCCTGCCCATCTCAGGCTCACTCGCCAAAGAAGCTGCACAGGTTGCCCAGTGCCCCTCTGGGGTGGCTCCCACTGCCCGTACGGATAGAGAGCCGCGTGTGTCATGGCTGTGTCATCACAGAAGGCATCACGTTTCTTCTTCTTTTTGAGTTAAATGAGTAATACCAGGAGCTATGCATGGGAGAGGCACCCAGAAGAGGGACAGCTCCAGCCTCAGGGCATTCCCAGGCTCAGCTGGAACAAGCCAGGACCAGCCTAAGTGGTGATAGTCCCACCTCAGCCTGGTTAGACTATGAACAACACCCCCCCACCCTGTCCCGTCCCAGCTCAAATTCAGTGTATTTTTCGTAACAACGCTGTAGCAGACCAGAAAAATTAAAACATTTTCCTCTGTTATCTTAATATAGAGATTCTTTGCCTAAAGTATCTCCACTGTGCCCATCCCAAGGAGAAGAAGGTGCATGACAAAATGCATGCGTGTTTCCTCCACTGGCCCGAGCTGCAAACTGCTGCTGAGCTCCTTCTGGCAGTGTCCCGGTTTCCTGTGCTCAGGTCTCGGATGCCACCTCCTGGCTTTCCAGCTAAACTGTGCATGTCGTGACAGCGCAGACCGGGAGCACATTTCTCATCACACTATCCCAAAAAACAACGCCGTTAAAGCCTGACAGGCTCAGAGCAGCTTTTGTTCTTTGCGGGTCTGACCCGATACAATGTATTTTTGAATTGCAGTGGAGGTACCTCCTGTAATTAACAACCCTGAGGATCCCATCGCAGCAGCACAAGGCCCCCTTGACTCCCAAGGCCCCTGTGGGATGTCATCCGACACTTTGGGGGTGGGACCTGGCACCCCTCACCTTTCCCTAACAGATCCCTGTGCCATCCGTTGTTTATCACCCGTGTCTTTCCACGGGGGATTGGGACGCCAATTCCAAGTCTCTACAGACTTGTTCCTGGGTTAGGGAATAATTCAACAAGTAGGTGTTTGGCAGGGGGAGAGCAGAGGTATTTTTGGAGCTGTGAGAGTGTAGTGATATCCAAGCAAAACTCCTGAGAGGGAGCACTGTGCAATAAGGAATCATGAGGCAGCCAGAACATTGTCTCCTTCCTGCTTGGTGTCCAACATTCCCTACCACTTCCTGCCCTCCTGGTGATATTTCAGGCCTGGCTGAGCCTGCTTGTACATCTGCCAGCCCAACCTGCCTCTTCCAGAGGTGCTACCGAGTTCATCCATCATTACACATTTCAGCCAGTCATTTTATCTGGCCACGTGCCATGGACTGGGGCCCCACAGACGTGTGATGCTCCCTGACCACAGGAGACCTGCTCCTCACCCTCATGGAGGCAGACAACACCTATTTGCCAGGGGAATCCCAGCAACATTGCATGAGATGCAGCTTCTTGCCACAGCTCAAATCCTGTGTTCAGCTTTGGGCCCCTCATGACACTGAGGGGCTGGAGGGTGTCCAGAGAAGGGAACAGAGCTGGGGAAGGGGCTGGAGCACCAGGAGCAGCTGAGGGAGTTGGAGGAGCTCAGCCTGGAGAAAAGGAGGCTCAGGGGGACCTTCTGGCTCTTCACAACTCCCTGACAGGAGGGGGCAGCCAGGGGGTAAGTTGGGCTCTGCTCCAAGGGAACAAGGGACAGGAGGAGAGGAAAAGGCCCCAAGTTGTGCCAGGGGAGGTTTAGGGTGAGTGTTGGGGAAATTTTGTTCCCTGAAAGGGTGGTCAGGCATTGGAAGGGGCTGCCCAGGGCGGTGGTGGAGTCACCATCCCTGGAACTGTTCAAAGATGTGGTGCTTGGGAATGTTGGTTTAGTGGTGGACCTGGCAGTGCTGGGGAATGGATGAACTCGATGGTCTTAGAGGGCTTTTCCTACCTAAAAAATTCTGTGATTCTATGATTCTTGGAAATCAGCAGGGAGCAGTAGCTGCTAAATCGTGCTGCAGGATGGAGCTGGGGCTCTCTGAGACATTTCCTCACAGCTGTGGCCATTGTCCTCTGCCTGATGGACAAACAAGAGGCAGGTCATCAGTGATGTTCAAAATGATCTCTAGCCATGACAGGCTGAGAGAGGACAGAAAAGGGGATGGTGGCAGCGATGCTGGCACAGACCAGCAGATGGGAATTGCTGGAGTTTGATCCTGTACAAAAGCCCTTTGAATTGTTCTTCATCGCATTTCCCAGAGAAATGGGCAGAAAGCACCGATCGTCACCCACGTGACTGAGCTGCACCTGGGGACCCTTAACCATCAGCAAAGGTGTGTGGGACGTGAGGGGAGCATCAGCGCTGCGGGATGCTCCTGACTCAGAGACAGGAGCTCCTGTGACCAGCACATCCCTGGATGAATGCTGGTGTGAGATAACCTGAATCCCTTCCTAACTCTCTGGTTGCAGCAGGGATGGAGTTTTGGATCTGGCCCCCCTGGCTGGCTGTGAGCGTGTCTAATCACCTCCAACAGGAGCAGCTTATCCAGCACAGCCGTGCCGAGAGGCCCTTTTCCATCACAACAGCTGGATTTTCTATTCCCAAAGAGTTCTTTGCCTCAATGCCCAGACCACACGCCGTGGCAGAGCACAGCATGCTCAGGAGAAAAGCTCCAAAATTTATCTTTCGTCCCACCTTCAAAACAAGGAAAATAGGGGGAGTTTCCAGTAAAGTGTAAAATGAAAGCATGACAAAAGCAGCCTTTTTCCTCCTATATTTTTTCCAGCCTCATTGTCATCTTCTCTATCCCCTGCTACGTTTGTCCTTTGGCTGTTGGCCGACATGCCCAGGCGGCACAAGGACCAAAGGTGCCACAAACTGCACCCTTTCCCTGGTGATGCCAACAGCTCGTGCCCCACCCAGAGCTTCCCTGCACCTAGAGCTTCATCCTGTCTGGGGATGTGGATATTTTGGGGGCATTCCCTGTCCCCAGATCACCTCCCAGAGCATCCCTCTGAGTAGGACCCCATCGGGCGCAGCCGGGGCGGAGCCGGGGCAGTGCACACGCGGCCGGTCCGGGGCGCACGTGTGTCCTCATGCCTGCGCAGGCCTCGCTCCGGCCGGGGAAGGGACGCTCGGGGACCCTCGGAGCAGACGTGACCTACTTTAGCTACGAGGCGAGCGGGTCCCAGTGTAAAAGCTTAATAGAGCCGGGCGTAAATTATTCATGGCCTGGCCATGTTAATGCATGTGCTAAAGGCTTTTTCAAAAAAAAAAAGAACAGGAAAAAGTCTGCTCTATAATTTAAAGCCTTGCACGCTCCCATCACCAGGCCCCGCTGCTCTCCGGGGTGTTTCCGCTCAGGTGAGCAGAGCTGCGAGATGCGGACAGAGCCAGCAGGGAAGAGCCGGCCCACTGGAGCTGGCATTGGGGCTGGAGCGGGGATGCAGGCAAGGGCCTGGGCGGCAGGCGGGGGGAAGCCCATGGGCAGGGGCCAGCAGCCCTGCTCTGGTGCGGGCAGCCCGCAGCCCCACAGCGAGTCCTTGCCCCGAGCAGCAGCGCTCGCTCAAGTCCGTTCCCAGGCACGGTGGCCAGCGGGGCTATTTTTAGA
>VWZW01002668.1:25535-51201 GCA_013397115.1 Edolisoma coerulescens
AGCCTGTCTTTTTTTTTTTTTTTTTTTCTATTTTTTTTCCTTGCTTTCGCTCAGCGCTGCCCTCGAAGCCCTGGGGAGAGAGGAAAACACTGATCCCCGGGGCGGGAAGATGCGTGGGAGGGCTCTGGAGTGCCCCAGAGCAGGGGTCAGCGAGCTCGGCCATGGGGACTCCTGAGGCACCGCAGGGAGAGCCCCTGGCCCCCACATGGCGATTCCCACCGGGCCACCCAGCCCCTGCCCCAGGACTGCCGTTCCCACAGCTGCTTTAGCGGGGACAGATAAGGCCACAGAAAGGTTTGGGCAGCCCAGGCACCAGAGCAGGAGCTGGGCGGGCACGAGGCGAGGCTCCAGCCACGGAGAGCATTTGCCTTCTATGGAGATCTCTTTCTGCGCTGCTGGCACTGCTGGAGGAGAGGCCCTCAGCCTCCACTGACGCTGGGAGGGGGAACAAAAACACCCAAAAATGCTCAGAGCCGCCCTCGCAGAGGCCTCCAGCAGAGCTCAGCACCACCAACCCCCCCCCAACACGTGCCCGTAGAGGCAAGGACTTGCCCTTCTCCCAGCAGGGTAGGAAGATCCCAGCTCCTGGCCTCAGCTGCATCCCAAAGCAGCCCCCATCCTTCCAGCCTGGGAAAGGGGACCAAGGAGGGGCCAGGCTGGGCCTGAAGCATCCCACACCATTCCCACAAGAAAACACCCAAGACCACAGAAAAAGTCACAGCAGCCTCTGGGGTTTTTGTTGGGTTTTTTTTTGTTGCATTTCATATATTATCCAGTTTCACATTCTCATAGGATCAGCAATTATAGAGCAACTTATTCTCAAATCTTTTAATACAAGCGAGACAGCCATGGTCAGATAATACTTAAAGCACTTCAATACCAAGCAATAAGATGCTAAAACAAAAATTGCACAATTTCTTGTTTACTATGCCTGACTGAATCATTGGTACAGAAGACAAACCTTCTTTTTCAAGCTTTTAACTAAACACATTAACTTATCTTACAGGATTACAATTTCTCTTTAATAATAATAATTAATTGCACACAAACACACAAGAAATTCTTTATGATGCATAAATATTTCCTTATTACACATGGTACAAAAATACTCATACTTTTTTTTTTTTTTTTTTGTTCGGTATTCCCATAAGGATGGATGATTATTTGGCAGGACTGGATGCTCTCCAATCAGAAGGATGTGGGGAAAATAAAAAGAGGTTAGATATTTTACAGCTGTTCTATATATAGAAGTCTGAAGAAGGAAAAAATAATATAATAACCCTGACTTTAAAACCAGAGCAGAATGGATGAGAACAAAAACCCAGTGCATCGTACTTTGGGGAAAAAAAAAAAAAAAGGAAAAAAAAGCATTTTTCAAATTTTTCTGGTCGTCCTGGGGAGGGGAGGGTGGAGGTGGGAGAAGGGGTGAGACAAGGACAGTTAGTATTTCTCAAAGCCAAGTCTGCACCGAAGCAAGAGGAAAACCTTGATGGATCAATCCGTTGGGCCGAGACCTGTTGCTAACGGTTACACAAACGCTAGAACAAACAAACTTACACTCACACAGACACAAGTTAAGTGTTTTAATTCATGCCAGAAAACATGCAAAACCCATTTTGCCTTTCGATTCCTTCAGCCGAGCTGCCCCCGGGGCAGGGCGAGCCCGGGGAAGCCCAGGACCTAGCCCCCGGCTGGGTTTCAGTGCAGCCGGCTGGCAAAGCTCGGTCAGGGAGGAGGTCCTGGGGATGGGCTGAGGGAGGGATGGAGAGAGGGATGGAGGCAGCGCACAGCCCAGGGCTGGGGCCGCGGCGGCTTCACAGTCCGGGGAAGGGAGTGCTGGCAGCCCCGGGGGCAGCGTGGCGGGGCCGGGCGCGTTGTCTGCTGGCCGCAAACCAAACTCAGAGGAGTCGGAGCAATCGTCCCTGGCACTGCCCTCTGCAGAGAGCCAGGGAGGAGGAACACAAGCCGAGGAGAGACGCTGTGGGAGAGGAGCGCGGTCAGCGGGGCCAGCTGGACCTGTGTCCTGAGTGTGTCCCACGGCCCCCTCCCTACCCCGGGGCTCGGGGGGTCTCCCTGCTCCCATCACCCGTCTGGGAAACCCAACCACATCCTTGGGTGGGTGTGTGGGACTGAGCCCAAGCTCCCATCCCTCCTCCCCCCGAGAGTCCAAGGAGCCCAAGGAAGAGCAAGACAAAGACCTGACTCCAAGAGTAATTACTTACTAACAAACTAACAAAACTGACGAGACTTCCATCCTTGCTGGGTAGCTTCAGAGGGAGGATACCAGCGCATCTGGAAAAGAAAGCCACGGCAAAAGTCCATGATCCAGGATTACCTCAACCGGAGCACAAACCTTCAGCTCCTTCAAGCCATGTGCAAGGTCCATGGAGCAAAGATGTCTCCAGCATGGGAAAGGAGGCTCTAGGGTGAGCTCCAAATACTACTTGAGTAGCTCCACCCTCAGCCAGCCAAAGGAGGCATCTCAAGACCACACATTAAAACCAGACAACCTCTACAGAACATGTACGGGGGAAAAAGTGGCTCATTCACTACAGCAGAGGCCCACAGAGTTTTCCAAGCCCCAACCCTGCTACCAGGAGTGGCTCCAGGCAAACCACACTATGGGAAGGACTTGGCAGAGCTGCAAACCAGCAAGACTTGGAGGCTTCCCTGGCAGGTGCTTGCTGCCACATCAATTTCTCAGAGCTGCTCCTTGCTGGATGGGGACCTAACAAGCAAACAAGGGACAGACACTTGAACTGAACAGACACTTTCCAGGCCCTGAGGAGACACAGTGAGCTGGCAATGTCCAGCCCCACAGCCTCAGACATCCAGATGATCTCATTTGGTCAGCAGGGTCAGTGTGTCTGGCTGGGCTGCATCAGCAGCTCCATGCCTGACAGCAGCAGGAGACAAGCCTGTGCCACTTCACTGAGCATGGATCCAGCAGCTGGAGCAGCAACTGGAGCTTGGTCCTGCTGCTGGAGCACAGCAGCCATTCCCCCCTCCTCCCTCCCCAGCTGCCAGGAGAGAAGCACAGCCTCAGTACGTTCAGGGCTCTGGGAACCAGCACAATGATGGACTTGGCTCTAAGACGGGGAGAAAAGTGGCAGAAAACCCCCCGGAGCCCTGTGTGAGCCATTCCCCTTGTCCCATTCATCCTAGCACAGCTGTCCCCTCACCCACACACACCTGGGCTAGATGCTCCTCTCACAAGGATGTCCAGAAATGTGCAGCAAACTGCCACAACCTCAGCTGCCTGCAGTAGCCAAGTCCTCCCCCCCACAGGCATGAGGGCTGCGATGCCAGGAACTGCAGCCACGTGAGCTGTGGGCCTGGAGTCCCTCTCCAGGAGATGGCTCCTGAAGGAGCCCTGCCAGTCTGCAGAAGCTCTGTCCTCACAGGAGCCTCTCATCAGCTCAGAACAAGGCCAGTTTGGACAAGACTTGGAACAACCTGGTCTAGTGGAAAGTGTCCCTGCACATGGCATGGGGGTGGAATGAGATTGGTTTAAGGTCCCTTCCAAATCAAACCATTCCATGGTTCCATAATCTGCCGGACTCTTGCCAGACACCTTCACAAGGCAAGTGGGTGCCACTAAATCAGCTCCCAGCTGGCTCCATACCTCACTTCATGGCACAGCATCCCAGTCAGTCCAGCTGTGGGAATCAAGGGCATGGACGTTACCAACACCCTCCCCAGCGAGGGGTCCCATCTAGTGCCAGGACCAAAGTGCCACCCACAGCATGTTTTCACTTCTCCTTTAGCCTGGGAGAGGGACCTTTGCTGCCCAGACAGGGCCACCACACTATGCACAGACACCACCCAGGAAGGCTTGGAATGGGCAGAAGCATCACTAACAACTTACAGGGCCACCACAGCAGCTGCCAGAGCAAGGACAGGGGTCTCTTGCTCCCCCCAAGCCCTGTCACCAGGAGGTGCTTGCTCAGCAGAGCCACATCTAGTCTGCAGCCCTCCTCCCTGGCCAGTGTCTCCCACTCCACACCCCTCCCCTCGACAGCTGGAAGCAGTTTCCTCCTGCCCAGCAGCAACAGGAAACTCCCCCTTCGTTCACAAGGCTGTGAGTGCTTAACCCTGAGAGCCGCCTCCATCCCACGCGAGCTCGGCCAAGCAGCACAGCCGGGCCATATGTGAGCCAGTACAGCCCAGCCTGGTGGCCCTCCATCCTGTCGTCAGAGCCACCTTGTGGCCCACCTGCAGAGCCTCAGCACCTCCACTTTCAACAGAAATCCCGGTTTTCTCTTAAAACATGCTCTGGTGCTAATAAACCATCACTGCAATGGACCACCCCCTCCTTGCCTTCCTCCTGCAGGTCTCCAATGCTCACACACCAAACCCCACCCAGCCTGACCCACCATGGCCCCATAGACCACTAGCCCAGCCCTACATTCAGAGGGGCTCATCCTGGAGCCCAGCAGGAGCTTCTACAGAGGCGACAATCCTGGGTATGATCCAAGGCTCTGACATGCCGGCAGGGCGAGGGAATAACCTGCCCGGTCTTTCAGCCCACAGAAGGGTTAAGGGTTTGATGGGATGAAGCAGAACTCAGTAAGAGGGATGTTCCTGAAGCCAGCAGAAAGCACTGGAAGCAGTGGATCGGAGGCAGCAGATATCCAAGAGGACGCTCTCTAGGCACCTGCCAAGGCAGTTTTCTCTTCACACCCCTCAAAATACTACATCCATCAGGGAGGAAGCTGAGAACTAATGGAGATGTCCAGCACTGGGTGAAGAAAGCAGAGCAAGAGAGGCTTTTAGTGGAAGAGACACAGTTGTTTCTGGAGAGGCATTAGCTCACAGTTAGAAAGGAGTCTGGTCCCACCACCAAAACATCTCCTGCTCGCTGGGACGAGGCAGCCACTGCCAGCCAGCGGCCTCGTGCTGCCGCCTTCAACATCTGTCCCAGGAAATAGCTGGAGAGGAGAAGTGTGTGCCTCTGCCTGCCACCTCCCAGAGGCCAGGAACTTCTCCCTTTCTACAGCACAACACCAGCAGCTGCCTAAAAATCACAACAAAATTATAAATGGGACAGAGAAACACCCCATCAGAGCTTCACTCTCCTTTGTCAAAAGCTCCTTTGTCTCTCCCAATTGCCCTCAGAATTTAAGTATCCAATTGCCCACCCTCCTCATGGAGAGGAGGTCCAGGAGGAAATCCTTCAGAAGGAAGGGGGGGAAGCAAGGACCAAGTACGCAGGTCCCTCCTCAGACCACCTTTGGCTTGGAGGACCTGCCTTTCCTCCTTAGTTACCTCTAGGTCTGCAGCCAGCCCCAGCAACCGTTGGAGCTCTGATCTATCTCTACAGCTGGAATGGTCCCCAGGGATCAGAAAGGCCCCTGGCGCAGGCAGGGACAAAGCACTCCTTGTTGTTCCCGGCAGCTGGGAGGATCCAACTAACATGTCCAAGAGCTGCACCTTGCTGCCAAGCCGCTGGAGTGCAGAGCAGCATCTTCACTGGTGCTGCTGAGATCCTCAGATCCTCAGCGTGGCAAGCCACAAGCACCTCGCAGGCAGCGCCGCGGGTGTGAGCCCTGGGCAGCCCCCGCTGGCGGCGGGTGAGAGCTACTCTGCTCCAGCTGGAAACGCAGCCCGTGGGAATGTGACCCCGGCAGGCAAGGACAGGACAGGCAGCACAGGCACCACCTCACCCACTGGTGTGTACTGGACACACGCCCGCCCCAGCAGCAGGCACTGCACCCAGGCCACCCACTCGAGAGGCCCTCAAGGGGCTGGCGTGGGGGGACAATGAGGTGTGGGACCAGAGCAGCTCAGCCCACCATCAGGAAAACCAGATGCACTGGGTCGAGCGTGTGCATCTCCCCAAGCAGCTCTGGTGAGGGAGAGCTGGAGGATCAGCATATCGTCCCACACCAGGGCGAGGAGCACGTGGGAAAAGACAGGCACTGATCCATCCTCTTGCTTAGGAACATTTTAACAGGCATGCATCCATCCATCAGTTCAATGCCTTGTACCTCTATGGCTCAGGGACACACATCCCTCTCCCACGCTGCAGCAAACAAACATTTCCCCTTTTCCAGCAAGTTGTGCTGCTTTCTTTTGGATTGAGCCAGCCAGGGAGAGCCACCGTTGGCCACAAGTCTCTTCTGATGGCATCTCAGTCCTGTTCACCCACCGCTTAGTGAGGACAGCTGCTTAGGAGCATCCTCTGCCCGCTTTTCCCTGGCTAGGAAGGAACTGCTGGCTTGGGACTGCTTGGCCACCTGTGCCACCACTAAGTCACTGTAGTTTAGAAGTTACCACAGCCATGAACATCTTGAAGAGGCTTCACATCTCTGGGAAGCACAGAGCTTGCCCAGAGAGAAATAATCCTGGGAAGTTCCTACACAACAGCACCAACAAACAGGCCACAAGTCATTAGGGACAGAAAATTCATCACTGTCTCCAGTCTAGGGAGGGTCTGTCAGCTTAGCTGCAAGGGAAAGGGGGTTTGGAGTACTGACCTCTGCTTTCATCAGTGGGATCAGCCTCAACTCAGTGCTAGGAAGTCCCAAGGTCCTTCCAGGCTCTTGCACAACCACATAGCCATGATCCAGGACTGCTCCCTCCACCCACTGCAACAGGTCCCAGAACCAGAGACCCATCTCTGCCATCTCCTCAAGGTCTCCAGTGGATTCTTCGAGGGAACCTTGGGCAGCCCACTCCCAAAAAGACTGGCATCTCTCTGCTTTCAGGCCTTGACCTGGCTGCCTGCCTTGGAAGCACCTACCAGGGTCTCCAGGGCTCCAGGTACCCAACATATCAGCTGTGTCCCCAGCAGCACCACGTGGCCATGTTCTTATGAGCCAATCCTGCATCCAGCCCCTGCTTCCCAGGGCAAGTCCTGCCCAGAGCAGAGTCCTGCCCTCATGGGTGCTGCCACAGCTGGAAGCATCTCTTTGCAGAAGAGCTCTAGGAGTGTGGATAGCCCTGGCATCCCCTGCTGCCCACTCAGAGCCTGGCTTAGA
This sequence comes from Edolisoma coerulescens, assembly GCA_013397115.1. Lineage (NCBI taxonomy): Eukaryota > Metazoa > Chordata > Aves > Passeriformes > Campephagidae > Edolisoma > Edolisoma coerulescens. Next base: position 32,519 of record VWZW01002668.1, read on the forward strand.
GGCATCCCAAAAACAGTGGTTCCACCTCAGAGACACAATGCAGCCCAACTCCATCCCACCAGCAATGGATGGACCTGTCTACCAGGACCAAGCAGAACAAGACAAGCTGTATCCCTGTCTCTGTGCCTGTGTCAAGCTCTTCTCATCTTCCCAGGAGGCCAGCTCCGCACATCTTTGCACCTCATAGCTTTCCAAGCGCAAAGGCAGACCTGGGCTCTCATCTTTGGTGGCTTCTTTTCCCATCATCACTTCCACAGAGAGAGGAAAAAATTCTGCTCAGAACCACTGCAGAGAGAACTGAACCAGGGCTCATTTCCTTCAGTCAAACATCAACCATCCCCCTGCCAACCAGTCACAGGCCCTTCCCCCTTCCCAAGCTCCCAGTCTCCTACACCGCTCCCCTCTCTCCAAGGCTGCTGATTCCCTCCATTATGGCTCACACGACCTGTGTCCTGCCTGTGATTTCAGGCTGCAAGAGAGAAGCCAAGCTCGAGGTAGGAACTGGCTCAGTTTCCATTACTGGAGAGGAAAGAGGTGAGATTAGACCCATGATTAAGGGCAGGGTCTGTCCCGGTATGCGATTTTCTGGAACAAAGTGACTGGCAAGTGATGTTGTCTAAGGTGCCCACTAAAATTTAGTCGTGTGCTATCACTACCACGTCACTCACTTTCCCCACCGTGTGCCAGGAGTGAGGTCAAGGTGTATTTCTGGTTGCCCTCGAAGGGTCAGAGTTGGGGAGAAACCAGCTTTCTTTCAGGCCGAGTGGCAGGGTGGTCTCTGCCCCGGCTCAACCGGGCTGCTCCCCTCCCACCGGCGGGGCCTGGCCAAGCCTGGCTCAGCTGGGAGGAGCTGATGTAAGATGGTGCCATGCTGTGTGCGCCATGTCATGTGCTGCGAAGTTGGAGATGTGGGTTAGAAAGAAGGCCTGGCATCTCATTCCCCAGGCTCTGGTGGGTGGGTAGCGTGAGGCCCATGCACTGGGTTGCCAAGGAGATACGGGCTACAGAGATGGGCAGAAGCTTGCAAATCCCACGGTGCACCTTGGAGGAGAGATGGTTACCTTACCAGTCTTTCCAGACGTGGCTGCCATCATGCTTAACACTTCTAGGAATGGAGCTGTAGTACAGCCACTCCACTAGCTGCAATAAGGCATCACTAGGGCGTCCCATCTCCAGGGACAGCTCTGAGCTTCGGGGCTAGCCTGCGCTGGCATCATGGCTGGAGTTCACTAGGGACATCAAAGGAGGGATTTGAGACAGGGTGGGAGGGAGGGAAGGCAGACGGAACAATCTTAAAGTCAGCAGAGTCCCCAGGGGGGCAGGGTCAGGCCACAGTCACAGCTACAGCAGCCTGGTGCCTGCCCAGAACAGCACCGAGGCATGGATGTGCCAGGAGCAGCAGCCATCAGTCTTGACTGGGAGTGGCTTACCAAGGGTTCCTGAGGCCAGGCCAGCCTCTCACCGCCTCCTGCCCCTCATCCCTCCTGCCAGCCCTCCGGGCAGCTCTTCAGGAGGCCAGGCCAGGCCACCTCCTCTCCCCCTTGCTGAACTCAGTGCTGAAAGAGGACGAGCCCTTCAGGTTTAAATCTCTTGGTTTAGCTACAGCCTCCAACTTCTTGCCTGCCTCAAGGCTGATCACTACGGAGCTGCTACAGCTCTGGCCATCCCCATGGATGCCCTCCATCCAGTCCACCAGGAGGAAGAACTGTGACTGTTCTGAGCCCACCACATGCATGAGCCAACCCCTCCCAGTAAGGGCAGAGGGCTCAGTGCACCAAGACTAAGGGCACAGCTTTTAGCCCAGTTTGTGAGCAAAAGTCATCTCCCTGTTGTGCTCCACCCTCAGCTCTGCAAAGGACAGGGCTCCAGGCCAGAGCTGCCAGCATGAGTAATATTTAACCCCACTAAATTTTATTGGTAACATATCCTGTGCCAGGACATGCCCCTGTGGGGTCAGCACCAGCTCAGCACAGCCAGGAGCGGCTGGGACTGCCCGGAGGCCTCTTTGGGAAAGAGCTGGGTCCAGCCACAGCCGGGAGGGACTGCACTGGCTCCCGAAGGCTTGGAGGCCCATCACCACCCATGGACCCGCCTTGGGCGGGGAGCTCTGCCTACATAGGGAGCTCCTCAGGGTTTTATGGTGAGGCCCGGCAACCTCTTTGGAAACCAGTAGCTCACCAGCTGGAGGGCAGGAACTAAGACCCCAGAGGGAAAAGATGTAGCTGGAGGCCTCCTTAATACTCTCCACTCTACAAGAGCAGAGTTTTCTCCCCCACCATGCACCATAAAGTTCTGGTGTCTAACCCTCACACTCAGAGTCCCTATACAGTCACCAGTAACCATCCTGGAAGAAACTGCAGTAAAAGTTTCACCTCCCTCAGCCACCTGAGACAGGCCAGAGAGGTTGTTTTTTCTTGGTCCTCCCTTCCAGGGACAATTCAGCCCACCACTCTACACACACAAGGGGCAGGAAGATGCCTCTCCTGGGCCACTGAGGAGCACAGCACAGCCACGTAGGTGTGGGCACCACCACCAAATTTTGGAAAACACCAGCAAGCACAACCTTCCCAGTGAAGAACCAGCCTGGCTCTGGAGGTCCTTGGAAGACCATTCCAGTACCTGGTCCTGTCCTGAACCCCAATGTACTTCTCCCTACCCCACAGGAGCTTCAGCCCAACACCAGCTCACCTGTAGAATAGCAGAGGCAGGAGAGGTCTGCAGGTGTGACAGGGGCAGGACAGAGGACGGGAGTTGGCATCCACTGCATGTGGCATTTGGGAAGCAAGCTCGGCTTGAAGCTGGGCAGTTACCATCACAAAGCTTGCGGGAAGCAACAGGATGCCCAAGGGCCAACATAGCTCACTGCCAGCCAGGACAGCAAGGTGAGAGGACACAGCTCCTCTTCCTCTCCATTTAAGCAGGGAAGAGTAGGAGTCAAGACCCTGCTTGGCAGGGCAGAGAGCAGAGGTTAAGCCCCAATGCTCAGTCCCACTGCCCCAGTCCCCCATGGCACCACTAGAGGAGTAGATACGGAAGCAGGCAGAGCACAGCTGGGTGGTCACACTGAGCAGGGCAGGGACAGGGGCTCCAGCTTCTCCTGGACAAGTGCTTCAAGCCAAGCGCCTTAACTTGGAATTAGGACACTGCTACTCTGTTTTGGCTTTCCCTTTGCATGTTCACAGTTTCAAGGGCTTTATGTGGTCTCTGTGCATTAAAGCATCCCAGTGTCAGACCAGTACAGGCATCCCTACACCCCCAGCTGTCAGTGAGCAAACCCTGGGACAGCAGGCAGCTGGTTGCACCACCACCTGCACTTCCAGAGGCTCGTGCATGGAATGACCCTTCTCACTAGCCCGTATGCAGGGGGGCTAACACCCTGTTCCATCAGTTTCTCGCTCTGGCAAGGCTCTAGTCGCTCATCTCCTACAGGACACCCTCCTCCAGCTTTGGAAATATTTGAGTCATTTGGCCCACAGGGTCCCAGCTGAGCCCCTCAATTCAGCATGGAGCTAAGCCCGTTGCTTTCGCTGTGACTTGGGATGACATTTCATAGCGATGTTACTTGCTGGCAGGGAGTGTTTCATCCCAGCAGTCCCTCAATGTAGTTCTCTGGCCATGGGGAGCAGCAGGGCCAGCCAGAAATCGAGCCCTGACTTCCTCCCACCCGCCTGCCCCTTGTGGGAAAGCGGGCTGGACCTGCAAGGTCAGAAATCGTCACCCAGCTCTGCCTGCTCTCGGCCACACAGAGCCCTCCCTTGGGCCAGCTCAGGGCTGGGTGCCCCTGCCCTGCAGCCGGGAGCAGGCTCTGCCCAGGAGCCAAGGTGCAGAGGCCAGGGTCGAACCGGCCAAGCGGAGACCGCGGCAATGAGAGAGGAGAGAGGAGGGCCCAGGCGTGGCACGGGAGGTGGGGAGCGACTCACCTGAGCGTGAAGAGCAGCAGCCGCAGCAGCGGCCGCTGGGTACGTGAAGGCGGCGTGGGGGATGGCAGGGGTCAGCTCCGTGGTGTACAGTGGGTAGGGAGCCCATGCTTCCGGGGACGCCGGGATGAGAGCCGCTCCAGTCAGGTCATCTAGACAGGAGGAGGAGACAAGGGGACAGCATCTCAGTAGCTGCCCCCAACAGCCTGCTTTGGGACAGGCTCCGGATTCCCCACCCCAGGCTAAAGCTTTGTGCTGCCATCTTGGTGAGGTATAAAATCTGTGTGCACAGCTGCTCCTCTGGCCTCCTAGCCTTGCCAGGAAAAGCCAGGAATGTGTTGCATTACAGCCCCGCACAGGCTTCGGAACAGGCTGGTCCACACAGGCAGCACAGGGCTGGTGCCACAGGATGCAGGACAGGGGACGGGGGCTCAGAGCCACGTTACAGGTCACCCCATGAGCCTCAGTAGCCTCAGGGCTACGCATCCCACCAGGCTACATGGAGGGTGATGGTACAGGACTCATCCTTTATGCTTCACAATTAGAGACACTTTAAAGTATTTATGGTATCACTTGAGCTACCAAATCCAACTTTCATGTCTCAACAGTTCTAAGTTGGCCAGATGTCTCTTATTCTCCTGTGGCTCCAACATCCTGCTGGCCTCCCTGTCCCGGGCAGATTTCAGGCAGAGCAGAGGTGGGTCTGGGTTCCTTTCCACCCCGGCAGCATTCCCAGAGTTGGGCATCTCTCAGGTTGGAGCCACGACCTCCAAACCCCTCCCAGCATACTCACAGGGGTCCCGTGCAATGAAATGTGCGCCCAAGGCAGGGTGGATGTTGGTGGGGTTTGGTGTGGCCATCAGCTTGCTCTTGGCCATCTTTGTGTTGGCTTTAGCGAATTCTAACCGCAAGGTCTGGGGGTTCTCGGGGTCAAAGCGGATGCCCTGTCGCAGGAGAGAGCACAGGAGTTTCTCAAAGGTGAAGCTCCAGTCCAAGCACAGGCTGTGGTTATTCATGGAGCAAAGCCCAACTGAGGAACCAAGGCCACCACACTACAGTCACATGCCCAGATTTTTGTCACCTCACTGCAACATTCAAGCTCCCATGTGCTTTTATTTTTATGTTTAGCTGGCCCAGGACCACTGCTTCCAACACGAAGGACACAGCTCTGCTCCTTATGTGCAGTTTACTGATCTCTATAGCGGGTATGGCTACCAACAGGGTCAGGAAAGGTCTGTCTGCTGGAGGTGGGATCACCCTGTCTATACTGAGTTGGAATAACCCCCATCTGTGTGAGAGCCCCCATCTGTGGTGCCACTACGACTTCTGCCGGCCTGAGCAGAGGCACTAGCAGGTGCCACAAAGCCCAAGGCAAGCTCTACAGCACAGCAGAACCATGTCTTGCTCACCAGATCCCACCAACACTCCTGCAGGATGGGGATCATTTTGGGTGTCACTTCCATGTTGACCATCCTCAAGACACTTTCTTGAGTCACAGCAGTTCCCCACACCCTCAGGGGCCCTGGAGCTGTCTTCCAGTGGTCAAGAACTCCATGGAGACAGCTTGCATCCATTTGCCCAGGCTGATGTCAGCCTTGAACAGCTCTCCTGCTTCCCTGGTGAAATGCTGCAGGACCATTTCACTTCCATAGTCAAGGGCACAGCTGGGAGACCCTGGCCCTTCCCTGCCCTCAGCTCTGGGTCCAGCAAGGCACGTGGCCCCCAGCCCCCTCCGCCCCCCAGCACTTTGGGTACTCACATTCAAGGCGTTCTTCGCTGCTTCAGCGCCAGCCCGGCTGTCGAAGGTCACAAAACCCACTGGCTAAAAGAAACAACACCGATTTCAGCTCCTCAGGCTGCCCTGCTATCCCCTCTGCCCCAGACAATCAGCAGAAGAGACCATCCTAAGCTGCAGAGGGGCTTCAAGCAGAGCTTGGGTCACTGGCCCAAGATTCCTGCTCTGCATCTGCTCCCACCACAAATGCTTTGGCATTCCTACGTGTGGGGACAGCACTCACCCTGACAGCCCCCAGCACGGGTACCCCTGCCTTGATCTGCAGGGGAGTGGGGAAGGCTGATGGCAGCACAAGGTTTGAGGCTGAAGCCTCAGGTCTCACCCAGGGCAGCAAGAGAAGACATGGAGACATTCAGAACATGCTGGGTCAGTAGAACCCCGCTGTGTAGAACCCTGGTGCTGGCCCAGACAGTGGCTTTACACAGTGAAATAGGATTTTTCCCCTCTCCCCTCCGGGCATGTCCAGTTTTCTAGCAAAAGCCAAAAATACACAGGCTGGAAGGAGGTACCTGCTTTGAAGTCAGCTTGATCAGTGACCCTTCATAACCCTGCAGGAGGGAAGAAAACAAGTCAGTGTCAGGCTCCTGAAGAGGCCACGCTACAACCAAGACACAATACAACAGCTCCAGGAGTTCCTGTAGCACCAAGCCCTCCATAGGGCAGGGGCTGCAGCAGGAACAGGGACAATAACACTTCTTTTCCACCAGTGGAGAAGACTGGGGGCAGAGCAGGTATTTTAGCTGTTCCATCCTGGCCCTTTGGGAAGGAATCCCATTTTCTAGCTCTTCATCCAGCTACAAAGATGAGCACCCTGCCCTGGCTAGTGCCTAGAGAAAGCAGAGCATCCACCCTGTGCTAGAGGAGAGCAGACAAGGGAACCCCACTTCCCCAGAGACAGCCTGGGTGGTTATTAGAGAAGGATGGAGTTTGGGGGGATGAGGACACATCCTCAAGGAAGGGCTGGTCCAGCTGGGCAGCAGGGCTGACCAAGCAAGTTTCATCAAGCTTAGAGACAGCACGATTCCAATGGCAGGCTCCCGGGGAGGTTTCCCAGTTGAGCACAAGTCATGGGATCCCATGCTGGCTTCAGGCTCCCATGTCATCCCTTCTTCCCCTGACAGACCTTTGCTGCCAGGTCATCCACAAAACAGCATCTTTCCCACCAAAAACCAGATCTGAAGACCTTCTTACCTTGAATGGTCGAAAGAGAAGGTAGAGCTCTCTGGGTTTGATATCCACAGGAAGGCCACTGACAAACAGCGTCCGTACCTAGGGGAGAGGCCAACCAGCTGTACTGAAAGGAGGTGTTTGGTGCCCAAGCAGGAGCACAGAACACAGCTCAGAAGATTAGGTGCAGTAAGAACAGGACACCTTGGATCAAAGGTCCACTAACCCTTCCCCGCATCAGAGGAGCATTTTCCAGGATAAAACACACCCAGCCCTTTGATCCCTGTCTCAAAGGACCGAGGCCTCTACAAAAATTCAGTCGCTGGCATCGTGGCCTGGGTTGATCAAGGCACGGACGCCAGCCCCACAGCCTGACAGGACTTTGGTGGCTAAACCGGAAAAGACCACACACTGCCACAAGAACTAAGTTTGACGCATCCCAAAGGTCCAGAAGTGACCAGTACAAACCCCAGATCTCTCCAGCTCTTTCTACAAACCACATACTAGATCTCCTCTCCTCAACCTACCCTGGGACTTTAATTACATCACTGATTCAAAGACAGCCCTCAATTTTGAGAAACACCTCACTGCCCCACTCGTAGCTTTTGACTTCTGCAACAGCCCCAGAATATCACTGCAGGAAGATTTTTGGGTCCATCCCAGCTCCTTCCCCAGCACACCTCAGACCCTTCAGAAGCTGCTCCCAAACCTACTCTCAGAGCAGTTGTTCTGTTGTTCCCAGCCAAGAGCAGCTGTGCTGGGCCAAACCCCTGTAGGCGTCTGCTCTTCCCAGGTTGTTCAAGTCATGGACCAAGGCCAAACACACTCATGTCAAAGCAAAAAATACAGTGCCAGGGGAGGATTCCAATAGATAATCCATTAAAATGATAGATAATAGTTCACTTGAATAACCAGGAAGAAGAAAATGCTGAAGGCTCATGGCCTGGGAGAATTCTGCTCAACAGTCAGACTCGCCATGAGCACCTTCTCCCTGCACACTGGCTGGCAGACTATTTCCATAGGAAGCAGCATGATGAAGCTGCAGAGACTTCTTGTAAACCAGCACAGAGCTGGAAAGGGCACAACAGAGGTCATGAAGACACTCGTCATTATTAACAAGGAGCAGGAGCCCCAAGCCAGAATTCATCCCCTGGCCTGCTTCCAGCATAGAGTGACCCCACTACATTTGCAGGGCAGAAGGACTCTGCTCCCACATTTTTGGTTTTGCTCAGCCATTTCCCCTTCCCCGGACAAGAGTGGGCTGTATCCAAAACCTCTTTTACCACCAAATTAAAGCAGCACACGCTTGCCCTGCTCCTGGGCTGGAGACAGACCTGGAAACACAGGAGCCTCTGCCTCTGTAATTCTTTGGGGGCAGCCAGACATAGACTCCTTTGTGCAGGGAAGTTTCTCTCATTGTAGAAGAAAACTCACCTCCTTGAGCTCCTGTGCCCAGGACAGTCCTGCCAACGCGGACAAATGCCTTTCCCAGGGTAAAGCGCCCCAGGATGGACAGTGATTGTGAAAGGCTTGGGGTGCTCCTGCTCTCTTGTGCGTGCTGAGACTAAGGGCTGCCACTGTCCCCCACTAGTGTGAGGAGCCCTTCTTCGGCCCAGCACATCTCAGGAGCAGAACCAGAGCATCCTTCCCATCCTCTCCCCTGACCCCTCAACATGGATGGCTCTACCACACACTCTTGCTTTGCCCTGCCTTGGGAAGCACGATGCTATGTGGAGCACTCCAGGAACACTTTCCAAGCCCAGGCTTGGTCTGACAGGCTTCCCAACCATCCCATCCCTCATCTGATGCTTTAAGGCACCACTCCAAGGCCACCCCATGCCCAGACAGAGGGGACAATGACACTGTTTCTTGGCTTGCTGGCTGCCTCAAAGACCTCAGCGCTTGCATTTCAGCATGAGCTCCACAGAGCGCCCGCAGTGCGTTCCCAGAAGACCCACGGCCATCTCTTGCAGGGGAGAACTGCAGTGTGGTGGCACACATGTGCCTCAGCCATGTGAAAGCACTGTCCCTTTTCAATATTTCAGGATCCAAGTGTGCTAAGCCCCCAGAATGGATGTTTCTTCCAAGCAGATAGAAATCTGCATCCCTTTTGGGTCTCTAAATGGTCCCGTGATGCATCACTTGGTAAGTCCTTGCGACAGGCATGACAGAATGGAAGATGTATGGTGGCTCAGGGAAGGGGGAGTCGGAGCTGGAGCCCTCACATCAGCCTGAACAGAGCAAGGCAGGTGCCCAGGAAAGCTCTTTGTCAGGGGTAACACACTCCCAGTGCCAGCCCCATAAGCTGCTGCCAAGGACAGGAGCAAGAAGCCTTCTCTCGCTGGCCAAAAGTTTCCCTTGGCCTCAATGTCCTGTTTGTCACCACCCACAGCATTGGGAAGGCATCAGAAAGCCAAGCCACAGCACCCATCAAGGGCTGCCATTGCTCCAAAGCCTGGGCAATTCCAAATGCCACCAGCCAACCTCTCCAAAGAGGGTCTCAAGACAAACTAAGGAAGTCCCTGCTCAGAAGAGCTTGTTGGAAGCAACAAGACCAATTGGTTGGTTTTACAAGATCTCTGCAATTCAACACATCCATAAGTGATATTGGGAAGGGTAAGAAAAAAGGGAGACCAAGTTATTCAGTGGAGGGTGAGGCTGGTGAGAGACCTGAGCAACATTTTCAAGGGACAGAGTGAGCTAAGCCAGAAGGAGTTCACTTCCAACACCAGGCATAAAGCAAAGGAGATCTGGGTTATCCCGCAGGAGAAAAGCAGGAGGTAGCTCACCAGTCTGAGCCTCTTGTGCACTGTGGGCAACCTGGTCCAGCCTCTTCCCCTGCTCCCAAAGAGAGGAAACTGTAGATGAGGGCAACAGGGTCTTGACAAGCATCTTCCAGTGGATTAAGCAAACTGGGACTCTCCAATCAGCTGAAGTCCTGCAGGCTTTGAGAGCCCAGTAGTACCACCCAGGGCTGACAAATCCAGGCATCCAGCCCTTACACTCACCATGCCATGACAGGATAGCTTCTGCTAAAATATATTTGCCCTGCTTCAAGTCCCTGCCACCAAACACCAAATCCAGCCTCCCGACAGTGCATCTGGAAAAGGCACCGGACAAAAACCACCAAACCAAAACAAACAAAAACACCATCAAAAACATCCATCCAGCGCCGGATCAGGAACTGCCTGGGCCAAACTACATGTCCAGACATCCAGCAGGAGCAGATCTTCAGGAATACCATGTTCTTCTGCTCGTTCTTAGGCGCTGCTGCCAGCCACTCGAAAAGAGATGCCAGTTGAGAGCAGCCTCATCCCACCCAGAACTGATCTGAACTGGACACAATGGGCATGGGGGGAAGCAGGGCAGAGAACAGCTCTCACCTAGGACAGCCCAGCAGGGCCACACTGCTGCAGGCCCTGCAGAAAACATTCTCCTTTCCCCATCCCTGACCCTCTGGGGATGTCCCCAGTCCAAACACCTGACAGAGCTGGAGGAGAGCCATGGAAAACAAGATTCATGTCAGGAGGGACAAGACCATCTAGGCCATCTCTTAGAGAGGGAGGATCCCAACACAGCTTCCCCCACAGGAGGAGGGAGGGACAAGGACAAACCATTTAGCCCTTGAGTTCTCAGTGTCAGTCCTTGCACAGCTGCATCTCCCCAAAGAGACACACAACTTGTGCCAGCACAGCCAGGGGCTTCGCACCAAGGCTGCAAGGGAGCCAAGTAGCAGCACCTGCCTTGTGCTACCACAGCCCCAGCGCCGCCAGGAGACCAGCACAGCTCCCACAGCATCCACAGCTCCTGGCCACAGCTGCTTTGGAACAAGAGCTCTCAAAAGGGAGTTCTGAGCTGCCCTGCAGCCCAAAATGGGAAGACTTATGTCAGCAGTGTCCCATACAAGGGCACAGGTACCCACCCCCTGAGGCTGCAGCGATTGGTGGTTTTTTGTTAGAAGACTGCTCTGAATCCCCCACTCGGAGCCAGCAAGACCGACCCTCCCCTTCGGAGACATCAGCCCTTTAACTACATCACCCACAGCACAGCTTGGGCTACTCCAGCCCCCAAAACTGACCTGGATCCATACTTCCAGCACCGGGAGCACACAAGCCTTTACCAGCAGTGGTTCAGAGATACCTGAGGACAGGTACAGCAGGAATGTGCTCTAATGCCTCCCCCACACTGTGCCGTTGGTTACGTTCCCCTTCTCCAGGAAGCCACCCCAGTTGCATGCCAGTTTTTCCTAGAAATGAGCCATTTCCCACTAGTTCACACCAATATGTCCACTGAGCCTTCCTTCTATGCCAACAGCCCCATGCCATGCTGCTGAGGATGGGGACAAGCTCTGTCACAGCATCCCAAAGGCACTCTCCACTCCTGGCAGCCATCCTGAGGTGCCAGGAGCTCAGGGACATGGACTACAGCTTTTCCCATGGGAGAGCATGTCAGTGGGGTGCCTCCCTGGCATCCGGGGTCACCAGCGAGGCCAGAGGGGGACACAGAGCCCCGGTCCTGGCCACCGTGATACAGCCAGGGCCACTTGACGCCAGACCGCTGGAATGCGGCGAGGCTGCGGCTGCCCCGGAGCCGGGACTTATAAGGCACGGGAGCGGAATGGGGCGGCGAGCTTGCACAACAGGGCTGCGGGGAGGGGAACGCACAGAGTCCAGTGGCAGGGCTGAAAAATGGGGCAGCATCCTCCTCTCGGTGTCTCACACGGGCCGTGGGGCTGCAGAGTCCTGCCACTGCAGCCCGGGACTGCTTTGGTCCTCAGCACAAAGTCCCAGGAACCACAAGGGAGGAGAAAACTGGGAGAGAGAGAGATGGGTGGTCTGTGCGAGGGACAGCTCGGCAGGCAAGCAGGGCAGCCTCCACACCACGGGGCAAGAGTCCTGAGAGAAGGGGCTTGTAACAGGCTACTTCACTGCTCCATGCCTCAGTTTCCCCTCCGCTAATCGGAAGAGAGGTGGCAAGAGCCGGGGGCCTGCTGCCATTTCAGCCCCAGCAGAGTTCCGGTGTCCTCGGGCAGGATCGCACTGAGCCCCGGCAAAGGATCAGGCCAGGAGCCACTTCAACCAGGAAGCCCGAGGCAGACACAGAACCTCCCAGCCTCTGGAAAGATGTTCACCCATCCCCAGAGGGGAAAGAGAGCCCTGAACCTCCCCCAGCACTTGAAGCAGGGCAGGCTTCAGGCATTTCCCTCCGAAAACAGCCTTTTGCACAAAAGGCACACAAGGACCAACATCCCGCTGGCCCAGAGGGAAGAAGGCTGACCACAAGCCAGCCCAAGTGCACCAGCGTTTTGTCCCCAAGGCTGCGGTGTTCCACACTGCTCACAGCCGGAGCAGCCCCTCCCAGCCCTGCTCTTCCCCCACATCAGGCAGGGGATGTCAGCGGGGCTCAGCCACCCCTGTGGTCAGGGGAGGAAGACACTCCAACAAGGGGGAGGCAGGGAGAGGCACCAGCCCCATTCCGGGGGAGCAGGAAGCACATGGGAGCTGATAAGTCCAAGCACAACAGGACAGCACCCAAGAATAGACCTTGGCCCTGGCAGAGGAAGCGCTGCTGGTGTGGCTTTGCCATGGATGCTTCCTCCTGCTATCAAGTCCCATCACCTGTGTCTCTGCAGCATCTCACGGAAAGGACGGCACCCAGATGGGCTTGGACCACAGCAGGGGCTCAAAGCTGATGAAACATTTGGAAGGGTCAGCCCCACAATTCCCAAGAGATTACTGTCCAACAGGGCAGCTCCCCAGCACAGAGAGGTGCTGGCTGAGCACCCTCAGGTTGCCATCATCACCTCTCACCTTGCCAAGAGGTCCACTAAGCCAGAGGAGACAGGCACAAGTGCCACAGCCAATGTGCTGAAGGACACTCACATCCACACTGGCCCTACACAGCCACCACATTAAGCCCTGGGCTCCAGAGACCCTCACCTGCCACTCTCTGGTGTTGGGGACCTGCAGACACCTGTCACCATCAGCTGGAGCCATGGACTTTACCTGCTATGGACCAGCTCGTCCTGCCCACACCCAAGCACCTGTTCTCCTGGCAGGAGACAGTGGTGAAACAAGTTCCTCCCCAGGGTAGAGGCTGGCAGGAGACATGGGTCTGGAAGCCAGACCCTCACAAGAAACATTCTCACCTCAGATCTTTCAGTACATCTGTATCTGCTTCACCCCACCACACGATGATTCCTGGGCACTTTTTAGTCCTGTGCCTCCCAGGACACATCCAGAGACAGAGGAATCTCTCCTCCAATCAACCCAATTTGGGGCAGCACACCAATGCCCCAGCCCCAGGTAGCACATCAGATACCTCGACAGCCCAACAAGCAAGTACTCCATAAAACCCAGGTGATGGAGAGCTGAAAGCTCACAGCAGCTCTTCACTGCGGACAGCAGTTATTGGAGTGTCACCCCCAACACAAGGAGACCTTTGGGGACACCGGGAGGATGACAACCACCCACAGGACTAAGCTAACATTGCATCAGTCCAGCTCTTAGCAAGACAGGGCCACTAGACAGCAGGGAAGGGCGGTGCTACCAAAATATGGACCAAAAGTGCCAACCCTAACCCACACCATGCCCTCTGGCTGCTCCCTTCCCAATCCATAGTTCATGCTGCACTTCAGCCCATTGCTACAGGTGACCCAGGGCAGTTACAAGTTGAGGGAGACATTGGCCTCCTGTCCTTGGAAGCAGATGGGAAGGACACACATCCCCAGGCCAACAGCTTCCGACCCATGGACACATGCCAAGACTGACCCCACAGCAGTGCAAGAACCTGTCACCACCTGCAGCACAGGAGGGAAGGCACTATCCCAGACTGGGAGGTCAAACATTCCTACAGCTTCTCCTGGGCTGTGCAGCAGGGCTGGAGAACCTCCACAAGGGTAAGACCACCCACTGGGCCCTCAAGTTTCCAGCCACCCCAGCACACCATGACCCTATGGGGCAGTGGCCAAAGCATCCTTGCCAAGCCTGTAGCCCCCACTTCTGCCATGCCAAGGGCATAGTCACCTGGTGCCACTGCTCCCTCCTCATCAGATGTGCTGGGCTGGCTCAGGATCACACCTCAGTATGGGCCAGGTTCAGCAACTCCAGTCCTGGGGCTGTCCCCCACTGCCCTGCGCTTCATCAGGTCCAGCTTCACAGGGCCAGGCACACAGGATGAACTTGGTTTCCACCATCCCACAAGGTGCAGGATGATGCTGAATATTGTAGAGAGGTCTGACCACCTCACTTCTACACTCATGCCACAGTGAAGCTTCAAGCTGAAGATTTTATTTCAGGCAGAGCTCCAGAACAGGCAGCAGCATTGCTCATTGCTCTGTGATCCACGCAGCAAAGTCTCCATGATTTGGCATGGCCAAGACCAGCAACCTCAAAGGATCTTTCACTCCACAACCTTCCCCATCAGTTCCAGCAAGAGTCACTCTTGAATTCCCACAGTGCCAGATCTTCAAGCAGAGCTATGAGGAAGGACAGCAAAGCCTGAACTACTCTTAGCTACCTCCCAGACATCTCAAAGGGCACTTCCTACTTTGGTGAGGGGAAAGCAGAGACCTAGCAAGGGAACCTTTGACTTTGGCCCTTCCTAACTTCCACAGGCACCACCAAAAATCCCTTAATTCTGAGGCTAAGTAGGGAAAGCTCTGCTCAGCAGCTCCTCAGATTAGCCAAGGAGTAAGACTCATTTCTAAAGCTGGGTCTCATTTAGTAGCCCAGGTGGGAGGGAGAAAGAGGTTACCCCATCACAGGGACTAGTTGAGTTGGGATGTCGATGCTCAGACTCGTGTCTAAGAAATTTAGATTTGAAAGAGTGAGAAAGGAGAAGGACACTCCTTCAGAGGGTATTCACAGGCACCAGGACACAAGGAGATAACGGGGAGATTCCCACATCCCTCCTCCTGTCAGAGCAACTCGGTGCTCTAATAAAGACCAAGAGGACGTCTGGGAACACACCAGTTCCCAGAACCTCTGTGTGCGTGGTGACTCCAGGGTGTCTGCTCAGCCAACAATCTGTCACTGACAGAAAGCTGCATCTCACACTTATGGGACTTTTAGGATGCATGAAAACAGCTCTGAGGCACCATCTTGCTTCAGCCAGGCCAAGTGCAAGAGGATTAGCAAGTGGTGACTCTAACTACTACAGCTTCATGTTCTTCATAGCGAAGAGCAGGATCAGAGGAGACATTTGACTCCAGAACTTACACTAACCTTATTTGTTTGCAGCCACAGAGCTGGAATTCACACATGCACGAGGTATCTAGGTCCACTCAAGCAGAGATTACAGAAGTCAAGAGATGCCTGGCACCAGTCCATGAAGTGCTACAGACATCCAGCACATAACACAGCCCACTCACCAGCAGCATTCCCAGGCAGTTCCAGCAGCCCTGGAGTGCAGCAGCTAAGGAAAGAGGGATGAAGGACTTGCTACTGAGGAGGTTGTCTGGAAGCCAAGAGCCTTCTTGCCTCCCCAACACAAGAGTTTTCTAGCCCACAGCCTTCCATGGACCAACAGGGAACATCATAGAATTACAGAATGGTTTGGGTTAAAAGGGGCCTCAAAGACCCATCTTGTTCAAACCCCTGCCATGGGCAGGGACACCTTCCACTAGACCAGGTTGCCACAAGCCCTGTCCAACCTGGCCTGGAACACTTCCAGGGGTGGGGCAGCCACAGCTTCTCTGTGCTACCTGTGCCAGGGCTTTACCCTATCTCATGGAAGTATTTCTTCCTAAGATGATCCTCTCTGGCAGAGCTTAGCCAGGTCCTCACCTGGGCTCTCCCAGCATAACCTCACATTTAATGCTTTCCACCTTCAGCAGTCCAGGATGCCCAAGCTCTACCTCAAGAGCAGCAGCCACCATGCATGGAGCTGCAAACAGGCTCTTGAGACCAGCCAAGAGGACACACAGGATAACCATAGACTTCAACTACCGGTTTGGGCACCTATACAGCCAACTCCAGATTTCTCCTGCTCCCGGTAGACCTACAACTTCCCAGTGACTTCCCAGGAGAGCAAAGACAAATTTCTAGAGTAGAACCAACACGTCTGCATCAGGCACTCCAGAAAGCAGAGTGAACACGCAGGGTTTTATTGCGATACAGCCATGGACACAACACGCGGCGTCCATGGGAAGCACGAAAGCTCCTCCAGCTGCCGGAAAAAGCTCTGCCTGCCACAGGGGTGGGAGTGCAGCACCTAGGCAGCTGCCCGTCCCACACTACCCCTCGGGACTGCCAGGACAGATGCTGCCACACAGATTGGCGGCTGCCTGGAAAATTAAACAGAAGATAGCAGCAAGTGGGGAGGGATCGCGTTTGGGGAGGTGTCTGGTGAGGAACAGCAGGGACTGACATTAGGCCCTGTTTGTTTAACATTCCTGTTAACGACCTCGAGAGGAGCGAGAGGCATTCCTGTCCTCCGCATGTCACCGGCCAGGAAGCGGCTGCAAGATCCAGGGGCTCGCAGATAAGATAAAGAGAAAGGCTGAATTTGGGAGCTTCGCCCCGCTGTATCTGGGGCACACGGCACCCTTCTGCGAATGCTCGGGGAGGCAGCAAAAGAGGCGCACGGCAGGGGGGATGGAGGAGTGTCCGCAGCGCCAGGATCTGGCAGTGTTATCCGTGCAGTGTGGGAAAATATTCCAGCACACCCTCTTGCATATGTTGGGACTGAAAGATTCTACTTTGCACTGAATGTATTTATCACTCTGTATCAAGGGGAGCTCTGGGCAAGAATTTGGGCCCCCAGACCATGCTGAGATCCTGAACACAAGGTCACTCCTTATGCCTCCATTAGCTTCTGCAGTGAGGAACAGCTCCTGGTCAGCAAGGAGGAGGTACTGGAAAAACAAGCGTTCAGAGTAGGCTCAGGGTAACCACCATGGAGAGCCCAGACTGTGCTCACCACCCACAGCATTATTTCTGTTGGATTCTGGTGGAGAGAGGACTTTCCAAAAGCAATCCCACCAGGGATTGGGACATTAACCCCCCACCAGTCCCAGCTTAACCAGTAGTGGGTCCTTTGCTGCAGCCCTGGGTGCAGGGTAACAGACACACCCAGCGAGGCCACAGACCATCCAACAAGGTGGACAGACCATCCCCTCCCCGCACGCTCCTGGAGGCTGCGCAGTGGAGAGCAGGAGCTGCTTCCATCCAACCCCTGCCCACTGCCCAGGGATGCCATCTTTAACTCAGTTTTCCAGCCATCAAGCTCCACTCCTGAAAGGACTAGCCTCTCCAGGGGATGAGGATTTCCAGGCTCCTGAAATGCTCCAGCACCCGCTTTGCCAAACAACCACCCGGCAGTGGGGAACAGACCGGCTCTGCCCCAGCACCAGGAGCTCACCCGACCACCACCTGTGAGGCACCAGCCCAGCTGGAACAACGCCACTGGGATGGGATGCACCAAGTGGCATCGACCTCGGGGAGCTTTGCAGGCCAGTGAATAATTGGATCAAGGAGCCGCATCAAGTCTTCTGCGCACGCGTGCACAGCCCGTGAAACCCCCAGGTACCGAACCTCCCTCCACTGGGAGCGGCTCAGGGCCCCAGGTGCTCTGTCTCCCAGCCCACCCACACCAGTGCCACCCAGTGACGCTGGGACATCCCCTCAGCAGCATCCACATCCCACTGCGCCATCGCATCACCTATGCCCTGCTCCATGCTGGGGACAGAATCGCTAAAGCCACCTGCCAATCCATTCCACCCCATTACTCAGGTCACCCTCGCCGGGGCTGAAGCCCAGGGGACACGACGGCCCCAAGTCAGCTGGTGCCCGGGGCCCGCGCGGCCCCGCTGGGTGGCGGAGCAAGCCAGGCGCCATGTTGCGGCGGCGCGAGCGCACGGAGGACAGCGAGGGGAGGGGACTGAGCACCTCCCCAGTCCTGAGGGCCAGGCGCGGAGGACTGCAGCAAAACGTTTCCAAGGCCGGGCATTTTCCAGAGCCCTCTCCAAGATGGAGGGCAGCTGGTAACCCACTATGCCAATACCTGCTCAAGGGGTGCAATGATGACATCAGCCAATGGCTCCAACAGCCAAAGTGCGAATGTGGAGGGCTGCAAGCTCGGCTCTGGCATGTGGCTATAGACAACCGACCCTTCCTAGCCTTCCCGGCCCTGAGCCCGGCAGCATTCAGGCTCTGGCTTGCAGTGGCATGTGGGGGAAGGGGCTGCCGGCAGGTCAGCTCACAGCCCTCGAGCCCCAGCCAGGCTGCCAGCACACAGGGAGCAGGGCAGGGGCTCCTCCACTATTGTCCAAGTGTGTCCCTTGCAGCCCACACGGGCAGAACGGTACTGGATCCAGGAGCCTTCCAGCTGCATGGACTTGGCAACACGAAACCATGCCCACGGGCACCGGCTGTGCTGGACGGAGCAGGGACCTGCCAGCCCCCTGCCCCGCAGGGCTACATGGACACTGGGCTGAACAGGGGACTCGCCCTGCCCAGCCCCAGCCCCTCCTCGGGACGGCCCGGGGACTCCAGCGCCGGCTCCCCGACACCTCTGTACTCTGGCTCCCACAGCCCGGCCCCAGCTTCCCAGCCCGCAGCAGCCCCGGCATCTGGGCTCCGGTTCCCCGACGACCCGGGGCTCCAGCCCTGACGCCTGGTCCTCTGTTCCCCAAACAAGGCGCTGCGCTCCTTCCCGGCTCCCCCGACGCCCCGGTGCCGCCTCCGCGGTCCCCTATGCCGCTCTGCTCCATCCCCAATACTCCAGCCCCGGTTCCCCGACGCCGGCGCGCTCCGTCCCCCGACACCCTGGCGCTCCATCCCCGCCGCCCCGTCCCTGGTTCT
>VWZW01002668.1:51396-109151 GCA_013397115.1 Edolisoma coerulescens
CGCACCGAGCAGCGGGGCCGGGACCCGCCCGCCTGCCCCGCCCGGGGCCGCCCCCGGCCGCAGCCGCCGCCAATCCCGGCCCGGCACGGCCCCCCGGGACCGCGGGGAGGTTTTTTTTGTTGTTGGGCTTGAGTTATTTTAATTATTTTTTCCCCTCCTTTCCACGAAAAACTTTGTCAACTTTGATGAACTTTCGGGTTTCGACTTTCTTAAAGGGCCCGCCAGGCTCTGAGCCAGCGGTGGGGCCGGGCCGTTCCCTCCGCGCATCCCCGGGGCGGGGAGACGTGGCTCAGCCCCGCGGGGGTCCTAGAGTCCCGGGACGGCACCTTAGTGACCCCCGATGAGAGCCCCGAGCCCCAAGAACATCAGCCCTGAGAGCTCAGGACGGAGATCCTATAACTCCGGGACAGCGGTCCTGAGCCTCCGGAGAGCAGCCCCAAATCTGCCCCGACAGCATCCCCGGTCCCCTGGGGACAACAGCCGGGTTCCTCCTGCCAGGGCAGCCCCACATCCATCCTCACGGACATCGATGTAGACCCCGTGGAAAGCCCTGTTCTTGGGCCTGGGAGGAGGAGCAGGGTTGAGGCATAGAATCATGCAATCCCATAGTGGTTTGGTGGGAAGGGACCTTACATTTCATCTCGTTCAGCCCCCCTGCCATGGGCAGGGACACTTTCCATTAGACCAGGTTGCTACAAGCCCCATCCAACCTGGCTTTGGACATTTCCAGGCATGGGGCAGCCATAACTTTTCTGGGCAACCTGAGCCAGACCCTCACCACCCTCATTATCCATCTCCTTTCCTTTCTCCCTGCCCACGAGGGTGCCCAATTGGCCACATCCTAAAGCACAGCCTACAGTTGGATAACATGTGCAGAAAATTGAATACGTAGCCTATTCCTGCACACTGCATCCCACAGCTTGGTCCCTCTGTGAGGCAAAGGTGTAAAACCCCAAGAGCTTGGGTCAACCTGACAAGTGGGAGATGTCCAGGGATCTGAGCCCTGTTATTTTAACTAGGGTTTCTTGTGCACAGTCTGTGCTTCTTCCCCAGCACCGAGGCCAGGTGAGAGAGAGGAAACATCAGCCCTGCCCTGCCCTGCCCTGCCCTGGAGGTCCCACAGCTCCCCCCCCCACTCCCCTCCCGCACTGCAAAAGCCGTGTGTGTTCTTTGTCCTCCATTGGCCCTGGCTGGAGACACCTGTGCTGTCCCCATGGCACTGAATGTCACTTCAGAGTCAAACTGCGTCCACACCTGGCTCTGAGTGACCATTTCGTTCCAGCAGGAGCTCAGGTTTTGCTCATGTGCATGTTGTGAAGAGGTGTGAGCCTGGCTGGGGGTAACCACAGCTGATTTCCCACCACACCTGGGTCCACTGCCCTGTTCAAGCCCCAGCCTCTGACTCCGTTTGCCACCTGGCTACACAGAGGCTTCCTGTGAAAACATAACCCTAAACTCAGCCATACCCCTGCACAAGCATCGTCCAGCACAACTCACGGCACTCCGGGTCTGGCACCAGAGAGGCAATACAGGAAACACCATCACCGAGGTGGTGCTCACAGCCAAGTGTGTGTGGGGCCAAGTAATTCCACCACAGGAGGCGTGTTGGAGGGGATGAAACATCCTCCTGGGAGCATTGGCTTTATGTTTCCCCGCTTTCTAGGTTATGGCTTTTAGCAGCAGCAGCCGTTTGCATGCGGCACAGAGGGTTTGTGGACAGAGTCCTCACACAGCAGCAAAATGACCACTTCTTTTTCCGAGGCTTTGTAATGAGCCGCTAAGCCAGAGAGCCTGATCCCTGCCAGGTCCTGCATGAGGGGACAAAACTCCCACTTTTTTACTAAAAAACCCCAATTTATTTATTTAAAATGCTATCCTGAATGGTTTTGGAGAGACTTTTCACACACCAGCTCTGACCACCACAGCAAGAGTCCCCCCAGTCCACCCATGGAGTTCGGCACAGACAGATCCAGATCAGAGCATGGACTTTCTCCGGTCCTCAGGGATGCTGCCCTTCACCAAAACTTTGTCCCCAAGGCTGGGCAACAGCCCCATAAGGCTGTGCAGGAATAACTCCCAGGAAAAGCGTTGCCTGCTATTCCTCAAGCAAGCCCGCCCTGACAAAGACCAGGAATATTTGCTTCCTGTGCTAATTGAGCAAAAACCAGCATAAGCTCACAGCACTTTCTCTGTGCTTAGGTTTGGTGTTTCACTTTCTACAGACTCTGAGTGCGGAGCCTGAGGCAAATGGAGAAAGGCACGAAAGGATGGAAGTCAGGAGCAGCAGCGGGTTTTCATCAGACCCCCAAGGACGCTATGCTGCACACACAGGCAGAGGAGATATTCTGCCTCTTCCAGAGCAGGAAAACACTGGCCACAAGCAGAAGAGTTTCTGTATCCATCACTCTGGGGCAATAACAGTGGGTCCACCACGTCACTGCCACACTGATGGCCACAACCCATGGTTTATTTTGTAGGCAAATCCCTGGCATTGGGCTGGAGATAAGTATCCTCCTCGCCACACCCACCCCTCAGAGCTGTATGTGGTGGCAGCATCCCTACGTCCCAGTATGTTGTGGCTCACAGTCCTTTTGATATCTTCATAAACATCACACCCAGGCAGCCTCTCCCCTCCCAAGGCACTGCAGCATGTGCTTCAACACATGGAGCTCGTGATGGTCCAACCAGCTGCACACAGAGGGGATGTTTTCTCCTCCCAGGAACTTAAAGGGATGAGCAGAAGGTGGGATAAATGAAGCCGTCACTGCTACCAGCTTGTGCAGGTGAGCCAGTCCACCAGAAAACGGTGATGTCTCTGCAGAGATTTTGGCTGAGGGTTCCACTTCCACGTGGAGATGCTCAGCTTTAAGTGTGCGATCCAAGGCCACACCAGCTGAACCAGTGCAGGACCAGGCGACACTTCGGTTTGGACCTTGCTTGCCCACGTCTTACAGTGGTGTATTTTTACACCAACACTTTTTCTCCTAAAGTATCTTCCACTCAACAGCATCTGGCTCTGCAGTCTGGCCAAGGGCTGCACCAGAGCCTTGTCCTTGCCATACCATGTCCACCGAGGTGTGACGGTTAGAAGAGCAGAGGTGATGCTGTGACCCATCGAGCATCCTCTTACCTCTCCCACATCAATTCCTCATCAGGGTGGACAACCTGACAGTGAACCCTGTGACAGCGCCCCCCACAAGCAGCTCCAACCATGCTGTCCTGCCTGCAAACAATGGGAGCTGCAGAGCCTCGCCAGGCAAAAGGAGTAAAAGCTGTGAGGTGTTCACAACCAACAAGCAGGTCCTAGAAAGGGGGTTAACAAAGTACTTGAGATAGAAACAGGTTGGAATCAGCTGAGACATCAAGGTGGGACTTAAAATGACAGCCAGCTGTGGACAATCTTGTGTTTTCACACGGTTTCTCAGCTTTGCATTATCCAAGGGCTCTTTCTCACTCTTGAACAAGCAGGTGACCAGCTCAGGACGCTGGTTAAGGTGGTAACGAGGGATGTCTCTCTCCAGCTGGGCTCCTGCATCCTGCCCACTCATTCTGGGATCCCAGACCTCCTTCACCCACCTGCAGAGAGGCAATGAACGTTATTTTGGGCATTATGGTGGTTGTCATAGGGAGTACTTTAAGCCCCTGTTCCTGTTCCCCTGTGGCACAGGCAGTGCCACACTGGCTGAGGTGCTGGACTGTTTTTGCTGTTTCTCAGTGCTTGTCTGGGACAACTGAGCCTTGGCACTTGTCCCAGGGCAGAGAGGATGCTCCCGTGCCACTTCCAACATTTCTGAGGCACGGAGAAGGGAGGATTTCCTCTGCTTGCCACTGGCACCAATTTCTCCTCCTCCTCCTGTCCTTGTCCAGGAGGTTCCACATCTCTCCAGACTGCTCTGCTGCTCTTCTTCATCCTCTGCCCATTCCAGCTCTTGACTCATGCTCTCAGTCTTTCTGGTTAATTATTCTGGACTGGGATTTGCTATGCTGGATGGAAAGAGGCCACCAACCATGGAACATGGAGGAACCCTGATTTCCAAGCAAGCAGTGAGACCAGACAACACCCTGTCACTGCTCAGACCAGTGACAGGCACATGCAAGCTGAGTGCTGGTGTCACCAAAGACTCTTTACAGGGCCTCAGATGAGTTCTCAGAGAACTTTCTGGCCACAGGCAGGCGAAGACTTTGGGGCTGATTTTGGTATGGATCAGCATCCAGACATCTGGAGACTTGTTATAGCAAAAGTGGGAAGGGACCTCAGAACTCTCCCATCGAACATCCTGCAGGACTGTCACTAGCACTGGGTCAGGTTGGTCCTGCCTTGAAAACCCCTAAGGATGGACCAACCCCACCTCTCCAGGTGTCCATCCCAAGGCTGTACCATCCAGCAGGGAAGAAGTCTTCCCTAACACCTATCCTGACCCTCTCAAGCCACCGTGTGTGGCTGCTGCCCCACGTTACGTCATCTGCTGCCGTTATCAAGGAAAGCGTAACTCCACCATCTTCGTAACTACCCCTCTAGGGAGGTGTAAGCTGCAAGTAGACCCCTGTTCAACCTCTTTTGGCCGGACTAACCCAGCCCAGTTCCTTGCTGACCCCTCACCAGCACCTTCTGTGCTTCCTCCTCTCCCAGTCTGCATCTCTGCCTGACACAGAGCCTACCCAGCCATTCCTCCCACCCTGAAGCTTCTTTTGGTCTGTCTGTCTCAAAACTTGTTCAAGGCCAAGCTGAAGAGGAGCTCCCAACCCCTGCCATGGATTTGATCCTTCCATTGGACCAAATGCCATGTGTCTACAACAGCCCTAAGCACCGCAAAGGGCAGAGGATAAAAGGTGTGGCAGGAAAATTAGTACCAGAGACCACTGATATTTGGGTACTGAATCACAGGATGCAGTTAGCCCCATCCTGGGAGCTGTGCAGGGCTTTGAGTGGCCCAGTGGGTGCAGGGCAGAGACAAGCAGCAGTGGAATTTCAGGGCTCATCCAGCGTCATATGCCTGGAGTAGCTTCTTTGAGGACAGCGGTGAACACTTTCAAACTTTAATTCCTTTCCGTACGTCACCACTCGTCACCTCCAGCTCTGCTTCCCCCCAGGAGGACAAGCTGAAGCTAACTGAGAGAGACAAGGGCTCGGAGGTGTGTGCAAATGTTTGCTCAGACGCATCGGATCGCTGCAAAGCTGCTTTTATGGGCATTTCGGAGCAGCTCCTGGCAGCGCCACCCAAGCCGAGCTCTGCGGACGCTGCGGTGCCCCATGACGTGAACCCACCAAGTGGGCTTCCAACCAAAAACGGGTGAGGAGAGCTTGTGTTTACACAATTTGAATAAAAAGATAGCGCCAAACAGAAAAGCCTGCTTGGAGCCAGGAGCGGGAACAATAAACCCAAACGCTTTCTCTGATGGGTTGCAGATGCAGCATTGCCGGTGATCTGGTGGAAAAAGCACGGCTGCATGGAGGGATTTGTCACATAGTCACCTAGGAAATGAAGACAGGACTTTTGTCTGCCCCAAAACTCATACTTTTTGAAGATGAAATACAGAGAAGAAAGGGGGCAATGCTCCTCCTTGCTTGTGCAGCGCTGAAACAGTGCACTGTTATCTCTTTAGATTCATAATTAATGTGTCATTTGCACTGCCAGGCATATTAAATATGAGGGAATGAACCAGGGGGAATCCTTTATAGAGAATTTGTTAACTAAAGGCCCCAAAGCCAGCTCAGCCCTGTGCATGGGATGGCCACACATCTGGCTCTAGCACTCCTGCACTGAACTGCTGCCCAAGTTGGCTGATCATTAACGAGGACTTTTTGAAGTGTGGGGGGCAGGCTGTCTCAGCTCCAGGTCCAGAAGATGTGCCTAGACCTGGCGGACATGTTGGAGCATCGGGGCTCTCCCTCTGTGTCCATCCCTCGCAGCTCCTTCCACCATCGTTCAGCCATGAGAGCAGCTGAAGCCACCACCATGGTGCTCTTGGGGGCTAAAATTCTCATAGTGCAGCTGGACCTCACCAACGACAGGATCATTCCATTGCTTCATCCACAGAGGAGCTGGGAGCTGCCCAGGTTGCTGTGGTCCCATGCCAGCTGTAATGGAGGGATTTCTTCAGTTGAATCTGTCCCTCCTCACTGGAGCTGTGTCAGGAGCTGCCCCGCTGGCAGAGGGACAGGCTCAAGGCTCCCCAGCCCCACTATCACCACCCCCATCACTAGGCACAGCTCTGCTCTGGCGCCCGGCACTCAGCATTAACAAAGTGGCACCAGTGGGTCTCCAGACCTGTCCCAGCAGCAGGGAGGAGGCACAGCACCTCTGGCAAGTCCTGCCGGGCCAGATCCTGCCCCTTCCCTGCCCTGCAGTTGTTTGAGTGAGGTTTTGACCGGGTGCTCAGTGAGAACATCGGCTTCAGTGCCGACAGGGGTGTGGAGCAGCAGGGACAGGGCATGGCTTGACCCAGAATACTAAGAGACAATCACTGTTACTGGTGTCCTGAGCCCTCATGTGTGGTCCTACTCCCAGGATCTGGCCAAGGCCCCTCAGGGTGTCAGCAGATCCAGCTTTGGATCCCTCAGCCAGGTGCTACCAAGTAGAGGACCATGTCCCATCCTGCTCTCCAGAGCCACCTCTGACCATCAACAGGGCTCTGCAGGCCTCATCTTCTGCTACATCCTCTGCTTCATCCCTAGTTAACATTATGGATCACATGGAGGGGAGAAATGATCCCAAAGTTTGCCATTAAGTATCTGGACAGCCAAAGAGGGCCACCTCTGTAAGGGAGGAAGTGGGCAGCTTTGAGCTGGGATACATCCCCTGGTCACAGCAGAACGCACCAACCCGAACTCCCCGAGAGAAAGGCGTCCCATTTTCACCAAGGCTGTTAATGTCCAGCCCCTCTGCACACTGGAGACCTTGTCAAACAAAACAAAAGGACTTGTTGTGGAGGAATCCTTGGCAACACGACCAACATACACATGACCTTCCGACTTGGAAAACAAATTGTCAAAAACCCAAGCGAGCGATCCCGCCACATGCGGCACGGCTCAGCTCCCCTGCTGCCGGCGCCGGCCCGGGATGCACTGCGAGTCCCAAAGCCTGCTGGAGCCTGCCAGAGAGCAAGAGGGGATGTGTGGGATGAGCATCACTCCAGCCTGGATGTGGCACTTTCTCTGTGGCAGCTGCAAGCTTGCAAAAGCCCTTTATCAGCTCATTTATCATGTCCTTCCCCAGGACACTCCCAGCTCCCACGTGTTCCCCTCAGGCAGCCCTCTGCACATCCACCCCAGGGTATGTCCATGGGTGCCCTCGAGGGTAGAGAAGAAGTCTCCTTGCAGCTTTCTTCCCCCTCCCTGCTGCTCTCCAGCTGCTGAGCACTGCAGGCGACAGCCTGGGACACCTCCATTGTTAGACACCCTGTGTGATACTGCCCAGCATGGGGGAGATCCCAGCATGGATGTGGCACAGAGGAGACTTCCTGCTGACTGCAGCCTCCCATCTCCTCTGGCCAAGCAGGATCCATGCTGTCCTCCTGGAGATGACACTGCCCATCCAAGGGTGCAACCTGCTGTGTAAAAGCTGCTGCCAGAACTCTGAAGGCTCTGCTCCTCAGTCATGTGAATAACGAGAGGGATTAGCAAGTCAGGGGACGATGAGAGCTAAATGAAGCATTGCCTTGCAAGAGGCTGCTCCATCCATCCTGCTTGTCTTTGGGCAGAGAAGGGAAGGTGGAGGGCAGCGCTGGGGCAGGCCAGGGATGGCAGCACGGCTCCACTGTCCTTCCTGCCCTCCTGGAGCTGGGGGTACAATGAAAGCCAATGTGCCACAGCAACACCCTTCCTAGTGCTGTTCCCACATGGGGGATGCACCACAGCCAAGGCTCCTGCACCACCTGCGGGGTTTTCACAGACTCCTCAGCTTGGGCACAGCCCAGAGTTCCTGATGGGCGGAGATAGTGGCCCGTCTTCATCCTCAGGGCACCCCAAGTCTCGCCCCTTGGAGTTTCCAGCCTTGGCAGCAAACCAACACAATACATCTTCCCGGTTTTCAATCCCAGCAAGACCAGACTTGTTTAAACTGGGTTGTTTAGATGACTTGGTGTATGTTGGACACCCAGCCTGAAAGATTCAGCTCATGATGAAAGTTTGGCAAAGCCCTAAAACCAAGGAAAACAAAGAGTTTTATCATGGGAAGCACTGGTCCCTGAGACGAGCTGTAATTATTTCTGTCCTGCTTCAACCACAGTGCATAAACACCAAGGACTGACGGCACAAGGGCCGATTTTCCAGAGCTGATCCCTTCGGCTGATGGGACAAGCTGTGGTGCGAAGTGCCCATGTTCCTGCAAGGACTCTCACCTGCAGTCTAGGCATTTCCCCCCAAATCCCTATGAAACACCCGTTGCATCACTGACCATCACCAGTGCAGACTTCCCTGGAAAAATTCATTTTCATGCAAGGAATACAGCTTGGAAAATTCCAGCCTCGGTGGGGAATGACAAGCAAGGGGCTGTGATGGAAACTATTTTGCAACCTTAATTATTTTACCCCAAAGGCTGGCAGCCTGTAATCGCATTAGTCTCCTTGGGAACGCCTGCCCCACCAGAGCCCCTCTTGCCCTCTTATCGCTCTCCCCAGGCCCTGAAAAGAGCTCCCGGGGAAGCTCGGGGGCCCGGTGAGCCCCTGCATGCAGCCTTCCAGGCAGAACCCGAGAATGCCTGATTTATAGTGTTATGCCTCATTCTGTTTACGCCAGGCGAGTTATTTAAAACGAGGAGAGCAAGAGGAGCCCGGGTTTTGTTTAAAAGTCCGGCGAGGAGATTTGCCTTAAATAGTCAAGAGCTGAAGTTAGAGGGGAGGCCGCCCAGCAGCACGGACCTCCGGGATGGGAGCGGAGCTGGCACCCGCGGGGGGAGCTGCCTGGCTGCAGGAGAGGTGGCAGAAGCCTCGCGTTTAACCCTGGGGAGTTAAACCACCTGACTTTGCGTGGCCTGTGGCACCGGGGACATGGTTCACCTCCACAACATGAGACAGTCCCAGAGGAGAAACAGCACTGGTGTCACAACACTCTGAACCCTAGTGATGGCAATCCAAAAAGCTGCTCCACAGTCAGAATTGGCACAGTCATCCCAAAGGAAGCCATGCACAGCCTGGCGCAGCCCCGGCTCTGAACCCTCTGGGCAGCCCCTGCCAGCTCTCGAGGCCTCCTCCTCAGGGCAAGGCTCAGTGTGAGGCCACGCTGCTGGAAGGGCCTCCCTCGGGGGACTGACATGAGCCTGGTTTGCTCCATGCTGAGCACAGATCTGATTGCTCTCTATAAATACATCCGGGGTCAACACCAGGGATGGGGAAGAGCTATTTAAACTCAAGGGGGATGCTGGCAAAAACAAAAGGCTATATATAAACTTTCCATGAGCAACGCCAGGCTGGAGGGAAGGTTTATGTCCTAGAGCAGGGGGGTGGAGAAAGAGCCCCCCAAGGAGTGGGATGAGGCAGTGGGATGGGGCCAGACATGTTTCACTGTGTCCCCAGGGTGGGTAACCTCAGTTTCCCTCCATCCCCAAGACCAGTAAAACCAGCTGAGGGGCCAGCAACTGGCCTTGGTACCACAGAGAGAGCTCCCAGCCCCACCCCAGGCAGGACAGCAAGGGGCAAGAAGCCCTTCAGATATTTTTCCACTTTCGTGACTTATTTGGTCAAAACTGCTGACAAATTAATCAGAATAATGAGTAACTCGGGTGCCTCAACACACTCAGCAGCAAGGGTCGACTGCTGAAAGGCTGAACTGTTGTGCCAAGTCTGGCACCCTTTGCTAGGCCTTCCCCTGCATCGCTGCTAATGCCTGTATCCCACATAATTCCTGTTCCTCCTGCCCATCCTGCACCCTGAAGTTCTGCACCCACTGTTAGCACATGCATCATCTGCTAATCCCTAACCCTGGCAACCTTGCCCACCCCTGAACCTCTCTGATCCCTGCACCCCAAGGAGCTGTGATGTCTGCTCCCAGCGTACCCATTGGATCCACCTGCCAGATCCTTGAACACCAGCAGTTCTTGCGGGATCAGCATGCGTGAAAAACATTGAGTTTGGGAGGTGTCATGGAGACGGTGACAAGAAGGACAAGGAGCTATGTGGTGGGGCAGGCTGGTGTCATGGCCCCGGTTAACAGGCAGGCTTGTGGGACACTAACCTGACTTTTTTTGGAGCTTGCGTCAGATGGAACTGAGGCCAGGACATCACCAGCCCCAGCAGAACCATTTGCAGGGTGGGGGATGAAATATTCAGAGAGGTTTAAAGCAATTCAGTGTCTCCCATGGAGCACTGATGAATATTTCAGAGGAATGGGCATCCGAAGGAGGGCTGGGAGCCAGCTGAGCATTCCAGCAAACAGCCACCCAGTCCCCGCAGTGGCCATGGTGTGGTCTGGCAGGGATGCTGCTGCGGATCGACTCGGAGCAGCCTGTTGGCCAAGGAGGACACATGTTCTGGAGGTGTCCCACGTCTTCCTGCTCTGCCCTCAGGGATGCAACAGCAGTGAGGGCTTGTTCCCATGCACATATCCATGACAGCCATCCATTAGGTATCCCAGGTCACTGCAGAGTGGCTTCCTGGCAGGTGCCAAGGCAGACGCCAGTTCCTCCCAGCTCCCCCCATCTCGCTCATCCCCTCCAAGCAGCATGATCACTGTGCTCCCACACTGTCACCCCACATGCTGGGCTCGCTGTAGGGGGAAGGTGACAGCGGTTAGTACAGAGGACATTCATTCCATCATGGGAAATCCCTCTCCTCACCTCTCACAGTCCACACAATCTGGTCCTTTCCAGGCTCTACGAGGAGGGATCTGACTACATGGACAGTGAAGTGTGGGCTCTACATAAGGCCCATAAACACTTTTCACTGTAAATTAAAGCAGAGCTGCCCATATCTGCCACTCTCCCAAATCCCCTAAGCCACAGCCCTGAGAGCAGCCCCACCGGTGCCAGTTTTCCAATGACCAGGGGAGTGTGGGGAGTCACATCCTGGGTGAAAAGTTCAGGTCTGAGCCAGGAGAGCCTCTGGGGTAGAGTAAAGGCTGTGGGGTTAGGGATGCACTGCCAAAGGATGTGCTGGCACCCTGCTGTCCCCTCTCTGGCACGGAGCTGCAAGCCACCATCGGATACATGCCCTCTTTGCTCCCAGTGGAGTCAGCGCAGGGCAGGAATCCAGTGTGCCAGGAAAGGGTTTTAACTCCTGCTACATCCGAGAATGGTAGCAGCAGGTCCAGGAGCCAGCAGAGCAGGGACACGGCTGGCTGATGGGAAACCTCGGGTAGCAGGAGGGAAGGCAGCATGGCTGTCGGCACTGCCGCCACAGACTCAGCCAGCACTGGGGCCGCATTCCCCAGAGACAGATAAAAGCTACCGTAAAAGGGGAGACCTGTCACTCAGGCTGGCCTGGCTTGTCTCAGCACAGCGGGGAGAGTGGAGCACCACTCAGCGAGCGGGTGCTCTGCAGCTCCAGGGGCTGGAGGCCACCTTATCGGCTGCATGCCACAGCCCGGGCGCTCAGGGATTGCTGAGTGATGCCAGGGCAGGCACCAACTCGCCAGGCACCTCTGAGCAGCCTCAGCTCCTCCCCTCTGTGATGGCAACCTGCGGCCTTATGTCCGGCTGGAGCCAACACATCCCATCAAGCTCCGCTGGCCACGTGATCCACACACCGTCCCAGTGCCACTGCAGCTGTTCAGTGGGAAATCGGGATGGCTCCTGGGTGAGCCTAGGGTTTCCAGGGGTACAGCCATGCTTGGTTCCCTCCATCGCCCTGTGCACGCAAGGGAGAGGGAGCTCAGACAAAGGGAAGGCAGGAGAGAGCAGCCCCCTCCAAAAGAGTAAGAAATGAAACCCTCAGCACTCACAGGGCAGAGCATATCCAGCAGGAGCTGGGGGGGAAGCCACCGGCTGCAGCAACTATTGCTTACAATGAGCAAAACACTCAAGATCCATAAGCAGGAAGAGGCTCTTTTGGAGTGAACTGCAAAATATTGTCTTTGCACAGCTAAACTCCCCCGCTTGTGCCTTCTCCTTGAGGCCTCGGCAGCTCTCGGGGAGAAGGTTCCTTCCTGCTCACCCCTCTGCGAAGGGCAGGGTTCCTCCCCACAGTCAATTAGTGAGCTGGGGTCAGGGGTCAAGGGGCTTCCTGAGTTCATGGTGCTTATCTCCAAAGCGCTGCCGAGCGAAGCCAGCACCAAGTGGCACATACAGGGCAGTCCCCATGGTCGTCCTGGGACACTCTGGGGACAACCAAATTGTGTATGTCCCCCAAGATCTGCAAATTCCCCTCCTCACCACCAACTGCCAGGTCCCCCCCCTGCACCCGGCTCCCTGCTTCATTCCTCCCTCGACCTGACAGCCTCCAGCTGCCGGCCCGGCCCCCACGCATCCCTCTGCAGAGCCTTTGCAGCTTCAGCCCACCACTGGCAGGTTTGCAGGGGTGGAGGAGGAGCCCACATCTCTCCAGCCCCATCTTGGCACCACCACACTGACCTGGGCAGCCCCACTGCATGCCAGCCCCATTCTCAGCCCCCCACAGCCCCGTGCCAGCTCCATCCCCTTCTTCTGCAGGCCACGCTGCAGCGGGCCGGTGGCCGCTATCAAATATTGATGGCACTGTGTGGTAAATAAGCATTATGAATTTATGACTTGCTGAATTAAACAGGCCCTGCTTGGGCTGGCTGCTGTTCGGCGAGGTGGAAGGATCAGCGGCGTTGCTGGCACAGGCAGTGGCAAAGGCACGGCCCCACAGCCGACCGCGTTCAGACCCAAACCAAGCCCAGGCTTCAGGAACGCCCAGAGCCCCGCAGCCCTGGAGAGCTTGCACCAGGCAAGGGGTTTCTTCTCCTTCTGCAAATGCCTCGCTGCCCTCGGCATTTCAGCTGTCCCCAGGGCAGCTGACAGTGCAAAATTCCCCCTCCTTGGAGCTGCAGTACCTCAGACCAGAGAGAAGGGAGTGAATTGAGGCTCAGGTTCATCGGTTTAAACAATAGTGAGTCTGGCACTACAGTTATGTGAGTAACCAGGTTAATTAATAACATGGCGACTGTTGCCTGACACAGGAAAGAAGCACAAAATGATTCTGCCTGGTACAAAGGGGCTGGTGGAAAGTCACCTGTGAAAACCCCAGGCAGTGGGAAGGAGAGATGTCCAGCTCTGTTGGAAAAGGCTGGTTTGCCACAGCCAATCCAACATGCCGGGTGCAAGGAGAATCATAGACTGGTTTGGGTTGGGAGGGACCTTAAAGCCCACCTCGTTCCAACCCCTTGCCACAGGTAGGGACACCTTCCACTCGACCAGGTTGCTCAGAGCCCTGTCCAACCTGGCCTTGAACACTTACAGGGATGGGTGCGAGAGGGTGGCATGGCTTGATATCTGAGCCTGGCTGCCTCTCTGGAAGATGTTTGGGTGTCCTTGTGAACATCTTCACAAGAAGCAAGCTGTAAGGACAGGATGGTGGGAAAAGAGATGGGATAAACACTGCAGCAGCATGTGAGACATCACCTAATGTGGGCCAGGGAGGTAAGTGCCAAAGGAAAAGCCAGAGGATGGGATTTCCAGGATTGACACAAGAGGGAGCAAAGGGAAACATAAAAGGAGCGAGAAAGGCTCCCTGCCAGCACCATTTCCCAAGGGAGCACCATGCAGGGCTGGTCCTGTGTGAGGATCATAGAATCACAGTTTGGCTTGGAAGGGACCTTCAAGATCATCTCATTCCACCCCCCTGCCATTGGCTGGGACACTTTACACTAGACCAGGTCGCTCCAAACTCCATCCAGCCTGAGATGGAGTGGCCAGAGAAGGAAAGAGAAGGAAATATTTTTGCCCATGCAAATATGGCCCTTTACACCTCCCTGCCACATGACAGATTGGCCACTCAGCGAGGCCTGGGACATTGCTATCACCATGTCCCCTGTGAGGTGGCAGCAGGGTGTCACCAGGCCTGGCTGGTCCCCGTGCTTTGCAGATGGGGCCCCCACCCTCGCTGTTAACACAGCAAATTATCTCCTCAGCCCCCCTTGGTGTGCCAGGCTGGGGCTGGCTCCCAGCACTGGGCACATCCTTCAAGGACCAGCATGGCCAGGCCCTGGCATGACACCACAAAGCCACTATCCTGGAATTGCAAAGTACCCGGCACTTGGGTGACCTGCTTCCCAAGTCAGCCCTGGCATGTCTTCTCCAAGCTCCTCTTCCTTAAGTGACAATGGAGCCACCAAGGAGGATCGGCAAAGGGGCTGGCTGGAGTTGCTGCTTTGGGTCACTGCTACTCCCTTCCCACCCCATCTTCCTGTCCCCATTGGGTGTCCAGGGCTTTGCCACCCAATGACAGCAGGAACCACAGACACTCCTGGCACATTTGGCTCTTCACACATCAGGCAGAGCCAGCTGGGCTCTTTAACCACCACAAAATCTATCCCTGAAGACCCCCTCCCCACTATAATCAGTTCCCATCACCGGGTGATGCTTCACTCCCACCCCTGCAGTTCCCCCACCGACCCCCCCACCTCCTCCCCCAGGACAGGACGTTCCCACGTGGTCGCGCGCGAGCTGGCTGGGCTGGGAGCAGCCGCGTTCACACGGGACAGCAGTGGGGCTGGACCCCTGAGGATGCTCCAGCATGACTACCAGGGAAGAGCCCACGGGCTTCAGCCCAGCATCGGGGGGACCTTGCTGTGCTCCCCACAAGCCAGCCCCATGCACCACCACGGCATCAGCTCCTCTCCCCGGCTGGGCAGGGTGCCGCAGGGTGTGTGCTGGCAGACCAGGCATGGCTTCGGTGGGTCGGTGCCCTGCTCACACCAAGAAGAGGGGAAAACCAAACACGGGACAAGACCACAGGAAGCCCATCAGGGTCCTGACATCACCTCACACTCCTCCTCATGGAAGCATGGAGGGTTTGGGGTGCTAAGGAGGCTGCACCGAATGCCATGGCGGATGCCAGACCTGGGGATGACACCGTGAGCTTGAGCCACATCACTCCCTCCCCACCACTGACAGCCGGGAATGGCCAGACAAAGAGCAGACCCCAGCTCCCTTGCTGGATCCACACCCAGAGAAGCCCAGGGAGCTTGAACGCTAATTTATCAAGCTTCCAAGACCACAGAAAAAGCTTATTCCTCCATGGCTGCAGTATTAAAATCAGAGATATTGCTGACCCTGCGTTTGTCCGGTGTAGAGTCCTGGGAGCTTGAAATCCCAACCAGCGCAGGATGCAATGCTCAGAGCTCGTCCTATTGGAAAGCACAACTGGAGCTCAGGAGGAAAACACTCATTGTGAAAGAGTGACCCCAGCTGTTACGGTGGAAGGAAACCTCTGCTGGAAAGCTCAGCTGGGAACCTCTGCTGCCGCTCAGCCATGCGATGCCAGACAGCGAGAGCCGAAATCTCCGGGGCAAAGCGTGAAACCGCTGCGGGGAGACACAAGACAGGAACAGAAGTTACAGAGTCTCGCAGGGGACTCGGCTCCCTGTCCTCCCCCAGCAGGAGTTTGCTGCAGGGGGAGTAAAGCAGGATGGTGACAACCTGGTCTGGCATTAAAACATTGAAAAACATATTTGAGTCCCAAAAATTCAGCTGGGATTTAAAAGCACTGAGCTCTCCATTTTCACTGCCAGCAGGACTGAGACACAGCACTGTTCCTGGTGTCACCTTCCTGGGACTGGGGACCCTCCTGGCCCACACCAGCCACCTGTGCCCCTACAGAGCCACAGGAGTTGATATGAATCCCAAAAAGGAGGAGAATACAGTCAGTAGTGGGAATGTAGGGGACAGAGGACCAAGGGAGGGACAAAAGACCAGGTAATGGATGAGGTGACAAGTGACACTGACAAGGGCTGCCTGGAGACGTGGCACAGGAGGAACAGGGTGGCTGTGCGGTGAAAACGAAGCCTGGGTTTGGTCCCAAGGACCCGTCACCCTACAGTGCTCCCCTCTGGCTGCGGGGCAGATGGGGTACAGCCCCCTCAGCATCACTCTCACACCTGGATTAACTCCATCACATCCCAGGACACCCTCAACAACTGACACCGGCCAGGGAAATATGGACCAGCCTGGGAACACTGCAGAATATAACCAACCAACTGCCTGGAAATCCATCCCACACCTCCCAGAGGCTCTGATCATTGTCCCGTGTCCCAAGGACTAATGAAGAGGGCAACCACAGCTTTGGACTGGAATTTTTTCACCTCCACAAATAGAAATTTCTACAGGAAAAACTCTGTCTGCATCTTGCCATTGCTTCCCTGCTCTGCTGTTGCTCCCTTTGACTTCCAAGCAATCCCACATTCCTGTCTCAAATAAACCACTGTCTTCACATGCATCCAGCCCTGCTGCAAGAGAGTGACCTGGAAATGCATGGAGAAAACAGCTGGAAGATGGTGGCTGAGCTGAATATCCCATAAAGCCCCACAGGGCTGTCGGTGGAAGCAGACCTACCAAGGCTGCGCTTGGGAAGAAGGTCAGGGCACTGCTGCACTCGTTTCCAGGGCTCTTCCGGCAGGATAATGACCCCAGCAAGTCCTGGGAGAGATCTGGAGGACAAGGAACTCCAAAAAAAACCTCCTTTTTGATCAGTTGAAAGGAAAACTCGGCAAATAGTTTTAAAAATGCTTTAACAAAAATGCTGTTTGGGCTAAAAGTGACACTTTAATAATTCCCAAGCACTCAGAGGTTTTAGCGTTCAGAGGAAGGCTCCTCACTTAATAAAAGGAAGGAAAACACTAAAAGGCACGCGAGGCATTTCAGCTGGTCTATAACAACCTGCTCAGCTTCACACAGGACCTGGCACCCACTCAGACAGGGGTACAGCAGGGGAGTGATGGCTGAGGAGTGAACAGGGTGAAGGGGGTGCTGGGCACCCACACTTTGGTGAGGAGCACATGGGGTGAGAAAGTGGGAACACAAGGGCGGGCGGCGAGGGGCCACATGCTCGAGCTGGAGGTGTGTGTGCCCCGCGCACCCCAGCTCCCCGCGGCGTTCCACGCTTCCTCGCCCAGGAGAGCGGAGGCAGCGCGCTGGGCGCTGCTCTTGGCTCCTGTGGAGGCTCAGCCTCCAGTCCTCGGGCCAGTTCCCACGACCTGCTGCACTTCCTGTGGCTGGCGGCTGCTGGATGGCTCCGGGACGTGGTGGCGGAAGCGCTGCAG
Organism: Edolisoma coerulescens; assembly: GCA_013397115.1. Taxonomy (NCBI): domain Eukaryota; kingdom Metazoa; phylum Chordata; class Aves; order Passeriformes; family Campephagidae; genus Edolisoma; species Edolisoma coerulescens. The sequence continues at coordinate 68,549 of VWZW01002668.1, forward strand.
TGCGGGTGGAAGGAGAGGCCGAGAGCTGGCCTCAGCCTGGGAACAGCCTCCATGTGGTGTTCCCCACGGCTGTGACACCCGGGGTGGGATCCGCTGGCGGCCAGGAACCGCTGTGCCTGCCTCCAGCGGGTCTGTGGATGCTCTGGGAGAGCAGGTCTTGGGAAACTTGGTCCCAAGTGATTTCTGCTCCATGTCCAGCTCAAGGCTGCACCCCGAGCAGAGCCACTACATGAGTTTGTGAAATGCCCAGGGTTGGCTCCAGCCCAAAACCACTTCCCCTTGCTCCGGACAGGCTGAAAGGGGGCACTCCAGGAGGCAGGTGTCAGTGCTCCCGGCCTTGCAGTGGTTCCCATCCCTTCTTCCAGAGATATGCAGGAGCAGGCAGGGAGCAGCAGTGCTTCCCTGCTCAGGCTGGGCACCAGAGCTCACAGAAGCATCTATCTTAGGTACGTTCCACACCTACCCATCGCACACATGGCAGGGCAAAGCTATCCAAAAACTGAATTTGGGAATGCCCTCCATGTACGTGTCTTGGGAAGCTTTTTATCAGTGTTCCAGAGCACTACAGATGGCAGCTCATGTTTGATGGGCATGTCCTCAAGTTTCTTCTTGCAAAACATAAGAACTTTTCTGGAGCTTAGGATCACTTGGAGGTTGGAACTGGAGCTCCAGGACAACAGGCTGTCCATGCACATGGTGACAACAGTTACAGCCCAGCCTGTACCTGGTTTGGGTCTCCTGAAGGAGAGAGGTCTCTGGAAATCTGTTTAGCTGTGGGCTCTTGAAGACAAAGGTATTTGGTTTCTCGGGGACTCCTCCTGATGGTCAACTCACCAGGATGAATCCAGCTGGAGTCACCTGCAGCTCAAAGGTGTTCCTGTCCCAAATCACAGGCAAAGCCATGCAGAGCCCGGGAGGCCCTTTTCCTGTCTCCCTCTTGTTTCTTTCCTCTCCATTCTTTGAGCAAAGCTGTGTTCAAATAACACTTCCGTGGAACAAGGAGAACTGCAAGGTAATCGGGATGAAAAGGTTTGGCATCTGGCCATGTTCTGAGCTGACAAACCCTCACCCTGTTTTCCACTGCAGATATAACAGTACTGGAAAACTACACTCAGAACACACCTCCACCACGAGCCCCCAGGCCCGAGCGGCCGCAGGAGACAGGGCTGCCCAGCAGGCAGAGGAGTACAGAATGTCACTGCTGGCACCCACAAACACTCACAGGAACTCTGAGAATAAAGGATCCTCCTCTCCCACCTCATGGTGGCACATAACCTTCCCAGGTGTGTTCCCTGCTCCCAGGCAGACACACACCCACTCAGCTTGCTGTGGATATGTGCCAACAACCCCCAAAAGGTTTGCAGTCATTTTTGCAAGGTAAAAACCGAGTCATTCCTCATCTATTGTAACAGGAAACTGCATGAGAAAAACCCTGATTTTACTTTCTTTGTATCAGTCTGCCCCAAGAGTTCCAGGTGATGGGAGTTTTGAGCTTTTAAGTCTTCTATGATGGCAGCATAGACCTTTGTAAAAGAGCTCATGGCGTTTTTCGCATTCTTCTCCCAAACTGCCCTTCCTAAATTAAACTTTCAGCTTCTTCAGAATCCAAGCTTTTTCTCTCGCTCTGCGTGCCCAAGCAGTGATTTCATGGGGAGATTCAAATAAAAAATGTAATTTTCTAAGAGCAAATTAATTGCATCTTAAAAAAACCCAAAACCACAGTAACTTTGAATCACAAGGGAAAGGCATGTTTGGTGGGTTTGAAACAGGAAAAGATCCTAAGTTTATATCAGATGAAGGAATTTAGCATATTGTGAATAAATAAGTGACCTGCATCACTTGGAAAAATATCCATTAGACCATAAAGCACAAAATTCAAGGAGACAAGCACCTACACACACAGACATTCATAATAAAACTACCCAGAGGACAATTTTAACAGTATTTGGATATTATAAAGGAGCTCATCTCCAGAAAATGAGCAACCTGAGGAATAGCAGCACCCTGGCTTGTGGTTAACACGCTGCAGCTGCTGACAGGAGCCAAAAGCCAGAGCAGGGCAGGCAGCTTTGCAGAAAAATTTTCTTCCATCAGCCCTTTGCCTCTGCTTGCAAATGCTGCAGAGGGCTAACACCCAGCCAGCCTCTGCAGGGAGCCCCCAGCGATTTCACTGAGCCTGCAAATTCCTGTGGGGCTGCAAAAACAGGAGCTTTATGAATCCGACTGCACCGGAACAGAAACGTGCCCAGCAGACGTCTCACACACACAGAGCCACGGAAGAGAAGAATCCACACAGATTTGGGCGTTTCGCAGGAAGTGCATCCCCAAACCCAGCTGGCAAAATCCATGTTTGCATGTGTGACATGGAAAGAGAGAAACAACACTACCTTTTTTCCAGAGGATGGGATAGAGTCATGATCATGTTCTAGAAATATCTGGATCTCAGAATGAATCCTCTGAGTGATCCAGTGCAGTGAAACAGGCCTGGACACATTATTATGGGGGTGTAGAATTGAGAAAAACAAAATTATTAAAGCAAAAGGAGGTGTTTTGCCTGGACAGGTCCTCGAGCTTCTTGGCTCTTTGTTTCCAACAGCTTCACCGCCAGCATAGGAGGTATCAGCAGACAGGAGCTCTGCAGCCAGGGGTGAATCCTCAGCCCTGAACCACTGGTACTGCCTTGCAGCATCCCCAAGACTTGACACGAGTCCCTCTGGAGGATGGGACCAGCCCCCTGTGTCGGATCCATGGGACCCACTCCTTGGCTCAGTCGGCTTAAATCGAACACATGGGGAGAGCGAGGCTTAGGGTGCTGCTGATGCCACCTCACCAGGGAGCACCCTCTGCTCAGGGAGCTTTGGGGCAGCACTTTAAGGATTTCACATCTGCAGGGACTCCAGATTTCTAGATTTGGGATTTCCAAGATTTCCTATTTTATGGTGCAGCCATAGGTTAAGATGAATGATGCAAAACAAGCTCCCTCAAGACACAGTTCTGAGTTCTTGCCATGTGAAATTTCTAAGAAGCCTCACTCAGGTACTGTGAATGCCATAGACAGACACAAGGCTTTAATTTTTTTTACTGTCCTCGCAGTGTGCAGTCAGCTGGTGATCTTAAAAAGTGCAACTCCAAGAGGCCTTTTGGATTTTTGGCTGAAGTAGCAGGGGCTCATCACCATGTAACAACACACCACTCAGTCTTTTCCACAACTCCCTCTCTGTTCATGGGAACATTTCCCTACGCATTGACCACAGAAAACCAGCTTTTGTGCAAGTCCCACTGCACAGAGGCAGTACACAGGCCCCGTTTTGGCTAAGTTCAGGCAGCTCCATCAGAAACACCTCCAGCTCCATCCATCCCACCTTCACACAGCGCCTACAAGGAGCCAAGACAAGACTTCTTTTTCTCCAGGGACAAGCAGCTGAGCGGCCGTTCCCAGCTTACATGTGGATGACTACAGAGAGGTGAACAATGCCTGCCATGCCAGTGTGGAATGAACAGGGAGCAAGGATGTGCCAGGAAAGATGAGCTCATTGTAAAAATAATTGAAAGAGCTTTTAAAGGAATCAATACAAAGCCCTGGCTGGATTCAGAAGTGCAAATGCCAGCAGCAAGGCACCTCCCCATCACCCAAGGGCTTTCCTGTATGTTCCTTTTAATCAATTTGTTCTTGATTTTTATCCCCTTTTTGTCTCTTAGTGCCACCCACCAGACCCTGCACTGAGCATCCTGGAGTGTGTTCTACTCCACAAGCAGCCAAGGAAAAGAGCTTTGGGCACAGAGCAGCAGGGATGATGCAGAGAAGCTAGAGGCAGTGGAAACAGGGGCAGGGATTCACAGAAGTATTTATTTTGGCCAAGGAAGAAGTGACCTCCGGAGTGAACCCCAGCTCCCACAGATACTCCTCACTGCCAGCTCAGCTGACGTAGTCCAGAGCCAGGAGCCGCATGCCTGAACCTCGCATCTACATGTTCTTGGCTTGCTTGAGGCTCTGTACTCCATGGATTACTTTCTCCATCACACGCCATTCCCAGGTTCTGCTGCGCCAGTTCACACAGGTGGAGGAATTGCCTTTTTTTCCCAGTGTTTGCCAGTAAAACCCCTCTGCCTCTTCAGGGCAACCCATCCCGACACTCAGTGCTTGGAGGGACAGTCAGGGACTTGCTCTGGCATGTCTTCCGTATGGCCATCTCATCATCCCAGCAGAGCCCTCTCCAAAGGCGTTGAGGCTGGCCCACAGCATCCTTCTGGAGCTCATCAATGACACAAGTTCATGACAGACCCCTCTCATGGTGGGCCACCATGTCACATCACCAGCTCATCCCCCTGACACCATCCAGTTCCTCAGCCCACCCCAATCCCACCCAAATTCAGGCTGCACGGGAACACCCTTTGCTTGGTGCTGATGCACATCCCACTGGCATGAGGAGGGACAAGGCCTCCTCAGAGCACAGCAGTGGGAATTCATCTCTCACCGTGATTTCTAAGTTTTCTTTTGCCCATTCCCTGGTTCCAGGCCTTGGACACACCAGTTATAGCCGTTCTCTCAAACAAGACGTTCCTTGACCTCCTTTTCCCTCATCACTAATTCACACCGAGCAGGTTTCAGCTCAGCTCATGCATGAACTCCGCGCTGGCACTGCTTAATGGCTAAAGAACGAATTCTGACAAAGCTCATTAAAAAAGAAAGCCACTGATGTCAGCAACGTGCCTTAGATCTGACCCTCAGCTCTAGGCAGGTCTGCCAAGGAATCATGTCATCCTGCTGGAAATATAAAGGGAGAGCAGATAACTATCAGCACGGTTTGGAAGGAACCTCATTTGTTGTTACAGATGTGAAGCAGATCGAAGACACAGGTGAGTGACACCAACCAATTTGACCGTTCAAACAATTAAAACCCACCTTGAAGATGGGCACTCAAGACACAATTCCAGACGCACAGATGGGCCGGCTTCAGGGAATTTATGCACAGCTCACCTCAAAGCACAGGGAGCCAAAATCCCAGGAATGCTCCTGGTGCTGTTGTGGTTGTAACAGACACAGACATGTCAGCACAGGGAGACCGAGCTGGCAGAAGGGCTGGGACTGAGGTATGAAAACAAAATTCCCTGGCAAGGTTCACTTTTGTTTTTTCCTTAGGAAAACAAGATCCTCACGTATAAAAAAAAAAAAAAAAAGCAAAAGGGGGATGAAAAGGCACTGATGAAAACTTCATTACATCCCCAGATACATGTCCAGCCCCAGAAAGTTCTGAATGACACATTTCTAACAATGTTCTTAAGTAACTACAGGGTATTAATTACACTTAAAGCTACCAACCCTTTCCCCTCTTTGTCTGGAAGCCTTTGGAAGTGTTTTCCATTAGGCAACACTTTTAAGCAGAGCCAGCTATGCAGCGCTCCTGCAGGTAGGGAGGAACTGTCTGTCTGATGCGATGCCCATTACACACCCCAACGCTGCCCGCACTCCGCTGCTGCAGCGGAGGGACACACGGGCAGTGCTCCCTGGGGGAACAGGCACAGGGAAAGGCTGCATCCCGCTGCTTCCTGGTACAATCCCCTCTGCAGCAGGGCTGTTTCCCTTATCTGAGTGGCCGCGTCACCGCGAGGTCGGCGAGAGCCGCTGTGACTGCATGGTCACAGAGCCGCTGAGCCGGTGAACTCGCTCCTGGCGCTTTCTCACACACAGGCAGGGCCAGGACTGCGGCCAAGGAAGAGCACAGAACCAATGTTGGAGGGACAGTCCGTCCGGCAGGAACCCCACTTGCCTCCACGGCCCCGAACATCTGGGCAGTGTCTCTGCTGTCAGCCCTGTGCACAAGGCGGCTGTGACCGAGCGATCTCGCCTTGGCCTCGCCTCTCTCCCATCCAGGAGCTTCCGTCCTGGCGTCAGGCAGCTCCGAGAGGCTGGAGCCACCTGCCCAGCCCCAGCCCACGAGTGTCACCAGCTCCAGGCACAGAGGGGCTCTGAGTCTCCCTAGCTGGGGAAAAATTGATCACTTCTTTCCATAGTTTGTCCTCATGGAAAGTATTTTTAAGAGCTACACAGTCCACATACTTAATCACAATAATTAAGGAGATGCTCAATTATTGTTTGCAAGCTTCTAAAACAGAGAGGCTGAAAATTGCATCTGCTTTACATCTAGAATTTGGGATAGTCCATCCCAGAACCCAGTGTGACAGAGTAAAGCTATTTGGAGGTGCCCATCGTTCATCAGACTGGCTGTGGCAAAAAGAAACCGTCCAAAAATATGGTGCAACAGAATTTCTCACTGCCAAAATCCTGGGCAGGGCGATAAAACCCAGGGATAGAAGGAAAGCCCTGTGGCACAGAGGGAATGGAGCGATGCAGGACCTTGCAGGGCAGGGAAAGAGAGAGCCAGGAGCACTGCGGGCAGTGCAGCCAGGTGACAGTGACAAGGGAGAGGACAGGCAGGACCTGAGTCCAAGCAAGGTGTTTTTTGCTCTGTGAAATACCTGCCTGCCTGGGGGCATGGGAGCTCAGGGGCAGCGCGGAGCTGCCACAGCCCGGCTGTGCCCAGAATATCCCACAGCAGCTCCGTGCAGGGAACAGCCTCGCATGGCCAAGCATGGCAAATAAAGAACCTGCTGGCCTCTGCTGGCACCAGCACCACAAAAACTGTGACCCCACGGCCTGGCTGTCAGGCCCAGGCTCACGTGGCAGCTCTGCCACCCCAAACCTGCGGCGCAAGGGCATGTCTCGATGCCAAAACCCAGGCAGAGCAGGAATGATGAGCCCGTTGCTTCCAGCAGGGTTCTTGGTGTTCCCTCCTCCGCACTCGGGACACTGAGGCACAGAACAAGCGACATGATGGGTGCTCCCAGGGTTTGGCACTGAGACAGGAGCTATGTCTCAAGGGCAATGCCTCTCTTTGTCCTCCATCCCCATGGCTTGTCAGGACACGTCTCAGAGCATCCAGCACCCTTCCCGAAAGGGGCTCATGGGAACAGACCCCCAAGCCAGCAGTGGCAAAGCCTTGGAGAGCTGTAAGCAGCACCAGACACCTTGTGCTTCACACACTCTCCTCCTCAGCACAGATGGGGACACGCAGTGACACGAAATAAAAAATAAAAACCCTTCCCAGGGGGATGCAAAAATAATACTATGTACATTCCAGCTTCCCGAACAACAATCGCCTGAGAAGCCGGCACTGTGGGAAAGTCTCAGTTCGCTTTTCCTGGGCATTATAAATAGAATCAGGGCTACAAGCAAGGCTGGAAATGTGGAGGAAGGGGGAAAAGGCCATTTAATGGGCTCTGTTTGAACTTGGGCCCTGGCTGATGTCCAGCTTTCTGCAGAACAGCTGGTCCCTTCCTGCCGAGCGAGGGGCAGTGCCGCTGCACTGGGAACCGGGAAGCCCCAGCCCAGGGCTGCTCGTCAGAACCCAGAGCCGCTGAGCCTAGCAGGGCGTCGTACCTCGGGCTGCCGCATGTGTCACTCAGGAGACTGCACTGTCATTCACAAGCTGCCCCTGCCGTGCCCAGATGTGAGACCAGGTGGGTCAGCGTGAGATTCCGCAGGACTCCAGCCCTGGGGGCTGGCATCCACAGGGACTCCAGAGCTTCTCTTCCAGAGGGCTGCTCAGTCCCTGACCCCATGTGAAGGCTCAGCACCCACCAAGCTCTCTGCAGGACTGAACCCCATGAGTTCTTCAATCTGCCTGGTTCTCCAGGAGCCTCATCTTTGGCTGTGTGACTGCTTTTCTCTTATGGATACACTGCTCACCAAAAGCCCCTGCAGGACCCTGCCATGGGCAGCTCCACATTCTGTTATCCATGTGTTCATTCCTTACTCCAGCTCCTACTTATCTGGGTTATAAGTCTGTTGTATCCCAGGCCACATTTTATGCACCAGCAACATACTTTAAGTAGGATATAGAATCATTGTGTCATGGAATGGTTTGGGTTGGAAGGGGCCTTAAATCCCATCTAGCTGCAACCCCTCTGCCATGGGCAGGGACACCTTCCTCTAGCCCAGGGTGCTCCAAGCCCCGTCCAACCTGGCCTTGGACACTTCCAGAGATGGGGCAGCCACAGCTTCTCTGGGCAACCTGTGCCAGGGCCTCCCCACCCTCACAGAGAGGAATCTCCTCCCAGTCTCTTACCTCTGCACCAGTGGCTTCTTCTATGTGGCTGCACCAGTGCTTGGCTGCTCATTCCTTGGCCCTGTTCCCAAACCTCTTCTCCCACCACCTCTACTCGTGTTCCTGCCTGGGCCTTGTCACTTCCCACAGCCCAGGCCGCCGGCCTGGGGCTACCTGAGACCTGCCCCACAGGGGTGTGGGGGGAGAACCGGGAGCCTGAAAAGAATTGGGAGCCGGAGGGGAGAACCTGGACCCAGGAGATAAACGGGAAACCGAGGAGAGAAGCAGGAGCCCGCGGGGAAAACCGGGACCCTGGAGATAAACGGGAGCCAGAGGAGAGCCAGGAGCCTGAGAGGATAACCAGGGCCCTGTGGATAACCAGGAGCCTGGGGAGCACCGAGAGCCTCACGCGCGCTCCCCTCACCCCCCTTCAGGGACCGAGGAGGCGCGCGCGCCCGNGCGCGCGCGGCGTGGGGGGCGGGTCCGCGCGGGCCCGCGGGGGCAGTCGGAGCGCGGCGCCGAGCAGAGCGGAGAAGGGGCATAGCTGGGACACAGCCGGGACACAGCCGGGCAGCAGCGCCAGCAGCGACCGTAGCCGCATCGGAGCGAGCCCAGGATGATAAACACCCAGGACAGGTGCGCGGCGCGCTCCCCGCTCTCCCTCGCTCCTTAGCGCGGCGGCGGGCGGGCCCGGGGCGCGGGCGGGCGCTGAGGCGGCGGGGAGGCCGGGGGACGTGGGGAGGCCGCTCCGCCGTTCCCCGCTTAAAATCCTCATCGAGGCGTCGCTTCCCCATGGAGGAACCCCCGAGGGGTGGGTCTGGGCTCGCCGGGGCCTGAGCACCTCTCTCTGAGCACCTCGCCGCGGCGGGGTCCGAGCGCTCCCTGCCCGCACCCCCCGCACGTCTCTCAGCCTGGAGGGAAGGTGGCTTTTCCGGGCAGGCTGGGTGTCAGCAGGCACGAACTTGCAGGATCTGTGTATTTTTCTCAGCTGACCGATTTATCTCGTGTGTCTGTTCCTTATTTAGAGCCCCCAGAGTGTCATTTCCTGCGCCTCTGTCGCCGATAAGAGCCCAGAGGATGCGTATGAAGCAGCCTTGGTTCTTGGCCGTTGCGGGTGTGGGAGATGCTTGAGCTGTGCTGTGTTCATCAGATGGTTATTTACTATTTACTCCTCAAATCGGGTTCCTGGACATGTGTCTAGCGTTGTTGTTGTTATTATTATTATTATTATTATTATTATTATTATTATTATGCAGCTGCATCTCCAGAGCCTGTTTCGGGAAGGGGCAGAAAAGAAAACAAACAAAACAGTCATCTCTCCAACGTCAGGGGAGCTCTGTCAATCCTTCCATCTGGTCCAAGTGTTCAAAACAAATAAAACCCCCAAAACACAAGGAAGCGTGCCGATTTCAGCCCCTGATGTGCTGGTGGTAGTCCCAGCCTGGCTCCGGGTGCCGGTGCTGCCTAGGAGCAGCTGTGGTGGGGTTTTGAAGTTGCCGAGCTGCCCTTTGCACTTCCCAGGGACAGGGCACGGGGTTGGGATCGCTGGGAGCTTAGTGAGTTAAAATTACACCCGCGGGATGAGAGCGTAACACCGGCTTCCAGCTCCTCTTTCGGGCAGGGCTCAGCCGAGCAGCTTTTACTGAGGAGTTTCTCCATGGAAAGGCCTCGATGATCTAAATGCATCTTAATTTCAACCAAGCTGCAGGAAAGCAGCTTCTCCGAGGAGGAGAGACGTCAGAAGGGAGCACAAGCCTTACTTTTAAGCTACAACTCATGGAGAGTTGCCGTTTGCGCAAGGATGCACGAAGGGATCGGGCGTTGTCGGGTGTTTGCATGAATTTCTTCCCAGGGAGCTGAAGCAGAGCTGCAGAAAGCAAAAGCCCTTTTAATCTGTGCCCCACACGCACTCTGTTCCCTGAGGGTGCTGCTCTCAGAACCCTAATCCTGGGGGGCATAGTGGTGGCGTGCAGGGACCCTGATTTTGGGGGCGATAGTGGAGGTGTGCAGATTTGGGCCAAGACGTGCAGGCAGCAGCTGAAGGGGGCTGGTGTTTTGACTTCTGCATGTGCCAGAGGAAGTGAAACTGGGAAGTGTCTTGGGCTGCTTTGCATGAAAACTGCCTCTCTGTTTAATTTTTTTTTTCCCACAACTCCACTTCATTATCCAGCTTCTCGATGCCTTGGCCGCAAGTTGGAAAGAGCTATCAATAGTACATTGTTGGCTGGAGGGTAGAGGGAGGAGGGAAGGGAATAACAAAGCTGCCAACAGCTTTCTGGGGGTGGGGACGGCACAAAGTGCTTTGTCATCCTCTCGACATCCACTACTACTGAACACACACTGGCCCATTGATAGCCCTAGGCACACCAGGGAGCACAGAACACCGGGCTTTGCCCCCGGACATCTCCTGGTGTATTTAAACTGCCTTTTCTTCAAGAGGTCGCTGCTCTAGCACATGGGAATGCTGCCCCAGAGCCCCGTCTAGCGAATCTGGGGGAGGGAATATGTGGAGGAAGAATATTAGTGTTTCCTGTAGAAAGATGGTTTTGGTGGTAGGTGGTAAGCAGAGATCCGTGGCGAATTCTGCCTTGTGCATTTGTGAGTTATGGTTTTGGCACTGAGAAATGCCAAATTTTGGTAGTTTGTTTGCAACTGGCACAGGCAAGTTACAAGGCCAGGTTGGATGGGGCTTGGAGCAGCCTGGGACAGTGGAAGGTGTCCCTGCCTGTGGCAGGGGGTGGAACTGGATGGGCTTTAAGGTCCCTCCCAGCCCAAACCAGTCTGATTCCATGTTTCTAGGCATCTCAGGTGGTTCTGACAGTGCAGATCTGTACTTGGTGTTTGGATACTTAAGCCTGTCTGCCTCGTGGAGAGGGATTAGAGTGGAAAAACACTGAATTGAGAACAGCTCAAGTGAGAAGTTTCAGGACAGACAGTGAGTTGTCAGTACAGCTGCAGAAGTTATCCACTTTAGTCTCATTCCTCGCTCCGTGCTCGTGAAAACCCTCCCTCACCCCGTTGTTTTGGTGGTGTTTCCATAGCTTTGTGCCTGTGTGTTTCATAATGGGAGCACTGGGGAAGGACTGGTTTCCCTGCATGGCTTTTGCAGGCTGGGCCTCAGCACAGAGCTTTTGTGGTGCTGAGAGAGGAACCAAGGCTCCAGAAGTAAAATAATTTGCTTTGATGAGCTTCCTAAAAGCCGGAGCAGGTATTAAAGCCTGTGTCCAAAACGATCCTGGAAGACTGTGTGTAGGACTTCTAAACAAACTCAGAAGCTGCAAGGAAGAAGTGTTTTCTTGCTGTTCAAAGTAGCTCTGTGAGGTGAACTTGTAATTTTTAGGGTTGGGATGGAGGATGCTTGCATGACACTTCATGTGTGTGTGAAAATGTCGCCATGGACATTGTGGAGCATGTTGAAGGCATCTGAAGAACCGATCCTTTCACTCCTCCTGGGTTTGAAAATGTGAAACTTAAACCTTCTCCTCCTGGGCCCTGTTGATCTATTTGTAGATATTTGTCTCTAGAAAATGTGTGCTCATCTGGTCATGTGTTCCCAGCCATCTGCTCCTGGCAGCCTTCCAGGCCTCCCTAATTAGCATGAGGTTGCTCAGCACTCTCTCTGAGTTCCTGGCTCCAGCCCCTCCTCCATTCCGAACGAAACACGCTGGGTTCTGGTGCCACTGGGGCAGTGGGTGGTTTCGATGTTGCCATCTGGGTGCTGTGGAGGAGCCGGGATACAAATGATTTGGGGGGCTGAGAAGCTGGAGCCCCTGAAATGTGATCCCTGCTAATGTAACCCGGTGTTCTCTCTTTCTCTTGCAGTAGTATTTTACCTTTGAGTAACTGTCCCCAGCTGCAGTGCTGCAGGCACATTGTTCCAGGGCCTCTGTGGTGCTCCTGATGCCCCTCACCCACTGTCGAAGATCCCCGGTGGGCGAGGGGGTGGCAGGGATCCTTCTCTTTCAGCTCTGATATATAAGGTGAGAAAGATTTAACATCTAAACATTGACCTGTACCTGTGTTACAACTGTGTTCAGTTCCTGTCGCTGTCTGATGGGAATAAATGCAAAGAACTCCAAGATAATAAGTGGGAGAACAGGTAATTTTTCAGGGACTGAGCTGCAGGCAGGTCGCTCCTGCTTAAATATCACCTGTTTATTAAGAAATGAGAGACCATTGTGTAGCAGATCATTCACCAGCCTGTCCCCAGGGGCCTGCTGCAGCTATTGTACACAGAGCCTGCATTATCATAACATGAAAGGGCTTCTGAAATGTCTGGCAGAGAGAGGAAGCAGGAAGCAGAAAGGTGAAATGCAGCGAGGGTAGGGTTGATAAGCTCCTTCCCGCGCCCTGGTCCGGAAGGTGAAGCTGTCAGGGCCTGGGAGCTGCCTGAACCGAGGTGCAGATGGGAGAGGCAGCCATCCAGCTCCCAGACAGGGATGCTTCCAGAACATGAGCACAGGCAGGGCAAGATCAGGAAGGGTTTGTGTCTGCAGACTTGCAGCTCTCTCATTTTGTGCTCCTCTTCATTCCACAGGACCTTTCCTTTCAAATGAGGAGACCTGGCTGCTCCTTCCTGTAGAGTAATTGGCACTTGTGTGACTTGGCTCACATCTGTCTCCTTTCTGGGACAAGGGCTGCTCTTCCATTTAGATGAGGCAGCCTGAATTTATGCTCACCTTGCAAATTTGGCTGTTGAGCCAGGGGTGTTGTCATAGGTGTTAGACCTGATTTTTAATTAACCCGTGGGTGGCACGCAGATGTTACATGATGAAAAGATACAGACCCTTTTGGGCCACAGCTCCCAGAGTTTCCTCTTGGAGTTCCTGAGAGAATCACAGACCTCATGGTTGCTTTCATAGTTACCTTTGGTGAATTTTCAGCACTTTCCTCACCCGCTTTCCTTGCAAAATGTCAACCTCTGAGCCTCCAGTGACAAGGGCCCATCAGTTTAATGCTCGAGGTGAATTGTCACAGATGTTTGGGGGGTACGAACTCCAGAGAAGCAGCACAATGGGCTTCCTGTCACAGAAAGAAGGTACAAAAATAGCTTCAAGAGGGCTCAGTACAAGTAATCAATCCCCTCTGGGTGGGAAATGGGAACTCCTGCCAGCCAGCTTTGCCAAGCTTCATGTGTGCACCAGGCAAGGCCCAGAGGCAGAAAATGGGCTCAGCATGGAGGAGGAAGGTGGAAGGAATCATGGTTTGGAGACTTTGGAGTGTTTGATTCCAGTACAGCCTTGAACTTGCACAGATTTTGGCAGTGGTGTGTAGGCAGAGGGGATGTCATCCAGATAGCTGCATCCCAGAAATATGGATGGAATTCTTCCTGGATTTATTACTTGACAAAACTAGCAGAATCTATCAGAAAATCAGCCCCTTCTGTAACAAAGAATCATGGAATCGTTTGGGTTGGACAAACCCTCTAAGGTCATTGAGTCCAACTGTTCCGCCAGCACTGCCATTTCACCACTAAGCCATGTCCCCAAGTGCCAGATCCACAGGGCTTTTAAATCCCTCCAGGGACGGTGACTCCGACACTTCTCCGGGCAGCTGTGCCAGGGCTGGACAGTCCTTTTGGCGAAAACATTTTCCCTAAGATGCAACCTCCCCTGGCCTGGAAATGGTTGAGGTCATTTCCTCTCATCCCATCCCTTGTTCCCTGGGAGCAGAGCATAACTCCCACCTGGCGGCACCCTCCTGCCAGGGGGTTGTAGAGAGCAAGAAGATCCCCCATGAACCTTCTTTTCTCCAGGCTGAGCCCCCCCAGCTGCTCCTCATCAGCTCCAGACCCTTCCCCAACTCTGTTCCCTTCTCTGGACATGCTCCAGCCCCTCAGTGTCTGTCTTGGAATGAGGGGCCCAAAGCTGACCCCAGGATTTGAGGTGTGTCAGACCTCGGAGAGGTTCCAGGGCTCTGTCTGCCCCCTCGGCCACCCATTCAGTCTGGCAGTGCTGTAGTTGCAGCAGCCTGAGCTTTTCAGCCAGCAACCACCAGCATGACCTGGAAAGGCATCTGGATCCAAAAGCTTAAGTCGTTTTTCCAGCTGTGTCAGCTGTTCCAGTCCAAGGGATGACCTTTCCGAACACGCCTGCCTCTGCCGGCGCGTGCAGCGCTCGGATACATCCCTCTATAAATGGGGGCTCCCTATAAGTGTCGGCATTTTTGTGTTAGGGGAATCTAAAGCTCAGCCCTCCATCCGGGGAGCTCTGCTGGAGCTGGGAATGCCACGGCGCCTGGTGCGGGGGCTGCGCAGCCGGGACGTGCCCTGGCTGGCAGACCTGGCAGGCGGCTGCAGGTGCAGCACATGCCTCGTGCTTCCACGGGTGCTTCCACAGCTTTCTCCAGCCCCTTGGCCAGGGTGGATCATAACATCCTTCCTTCTGACCCTGCCAGCATGCCAGGGCCTCCCCCTGTCCTTCCCGGGACATCTGAGGAGTGGAGCAGGGCTGGAGAATCTTGTGCTCAGTGAATTGGAACCAAGCGGAAGATGGTCCTCATGGCTTTGCGTTGCTGAAACGGAGCCAGAGGGCTGCGGAGCCAGGGTTTGGGCAGCTGGGTAAAATTCAGTCTAGTGGCAGGGGGTTTTGTCCACAGGAACGTGGCAGGGGGATTTTGTGTGGGGATTTTTCCAGGGTGAACTAAAACCGAGTGCTTGTTGTGTAAACAGAATTTTGCTTTGAGCAGCTTCCAAAGAATTCTGGGCTGCTGCTGCTGCTTCACAGGAGCAGCCCACAGAGCCCTTCTCTTCCCCGGCATCTCTTGTTTGGATGCCTAGAAATAAAAGTGTCAGCTGCCCCAGCCAGGCTGTGTAAATGTAATTCCCACTGAACCGGGGGAACTGGTTCTGTTAATCCCTGTGGTTGTGCTGCCTTTGGCTCCTGGGCTGTCACAGGGGGGTTTCAGTGGAACAACCTCACTGGGTTTAGAGCACTGGACATAATTTCTGGTGACAAGGAGGTTCTGAACCAAATAGCTCAGAATGCTTTTCCCTTCCTATGGCAGTGCCAGTCTTCCCACCCAAAGGTACACCTCCCATGTCAATCCCAGCCTGCTTTCCTTACCTTCCTCACCCAGTTTTAGTTTTGTGAGCATGGCAAAAGCATGATCTGTGAGCTTTTCTGGAGAGAAGGATGTTTTCTGGAACAGAAACACTTTGTAAAGGCTTCTGTAAAGTCACTGCTGAAGGATATGTACATAAGCCCCTTGGATTTGGGGTTTTTTTTACGTACCTGTACTCAGCCCTGCCTTTCTCTGCTGGCTCATCACAGCCACAGCCTGACCTCACTGGAGCAGCTCTCAGTGCATTTCTGGTGCACTTGGCCACTCAGACTTCCTTCAAACTCAATGAATAAACTTATTTCCTACAGGATATTTATTCTGGTGAAGTGTAAACTTGTTTTTCAGCTCAGCTTTGTGGGCTTTCAATGAATGGCAGCTTCCTCTGCTCTGCTTTCTGAGGCCAAGCAGCTCCCAGTTTGTACATGGTGTTACTTTGTCACCAGTGTGAATGTCCTCGGTGGCTTCTCTGTCATACAATAGTCAAACCAAGGGGCATCTATTTTAAGACACGAGGTAATAGGAATTAAAGCACTGGGACAGTGGCTTGAGGAGCCTGGAAAGGCTTGCAAGGAGCTGCTGAATTAATTGCCCTGTTAAAATAAAATACCTGGAGGCTGGACAATTGTTCACCCAATGACCCAGTGGAGCGAATCACTGCCCACCCAGGTGCTGAGGAGGGAGGGACACATGGCTCTCCAGGTGCTCTCATGACCTCAGGTATCTGCTTTACTTCTGCCCTCCAAAGCTGTGCAGGTGCCTGTGAATGTGAGGGACAGGGACACACGAGCCGCCACCAAGCACAGGGGACAGTTCAGATTCTCTGCAGTGACAGTGTTAACTCAGGGCTCTGCTTCTTTCACTGAGGCTCTTTGCACTGAAACATGGAAATCATTACTGGGCAAGCCAAGTGCCTGCAGGAATTGTCTGAAGGAATGGAGCTTTAACCACGGAATTGTTTTCTAGGAACTGCTGAGCTGATCCCAAGTGATCTGCATGCTTGGCATTCTCATGGGGCAGGACTGGGGAGGGACGTGTGTGTTTGTGGTCTCTGGAGAAGACCTCCTCACGAGCTTCAGATCTGCTCTGGAGCCTCCCTGCGCTCTGTTTCCCTCCCTTACACCAGGAGGCAAACCATTGGTTATAAAATCTGGGAAAGCAATTTGTGGTCACTCCTGGAACAGAAAGGCTGTGTTAGGGATGGGGGAGGCACCGAAAGCAGAAGCTCTGCCAGTGTGTTGGGTCCAGTTGTGTTCCTGGAAGGGCAGTTCATGAAGCTGATGTGGCTGGAGCCTGCAGTGAGGGAGTAGAGTCTTCTACTCCGAAATTTAATATTATGTAAATATGTAAAACCACGTTCCCTTACCAGGAAAACACAGCTAGAAATCACTCTGAGAGCTGAGAACTGTGTGATGTGTCCCTGAGCCAGCAAAAGGGGAAGGGAAAATCATGATCCTCTTCTCAGTAAAACCCTAAGACCATTTCTTTGCGTTTGCTTTCTCCAGTTTTCCCCTGACTGTTCAGGACTTTACATTTTTCGTTTTCCCAGGATGAGAAGATCACTGTTAGCCAAGATGTCCCAGTGCACGAAGGGAAGCCTCACATTGTCCACTTCCAGTACAAGGTCACAGAGGTGAAGACCTCCTCCTGGGATGCAGTGCTCTCAAACCAGAGCCTCTTTGTGGAA
This sequence comes from Edolisoma coerulescens, assembly GCA_013397115.1. Taxonomy (NCBI): domain Eukaryota; kingdom Metazoa; phylum Chordata; class Aves; order Passeriformes; family Campephagidae; genus Edolisoma; species Edolisoma coerulescens. Next base: position 85,400 of record VWZW01002668.1, read on the forward strand.
ATCCCTGATGGATTATTAGCTGATGGAAGCAAAGAAGGGTAAGTTCTGCATCCCAAAGGTGCAGCCGTGGCTCCTGGGGGGCAGGACTTTTCTTATATGGGTGATGATGGATGGACACCCCATCCCTGGAAGTGTTCCAGGCCAGGTTGGATGGGGCTTGGAGCAACGTGGTCTAGTGGAAGGTGTCCCTGCCCACGGCAGGGGTTGGAACAAGACAAGTTTTAAGGTCCCTTCCAACCAAACCGTCCTGGGATTCCACGCTGTGTGCTGGGAGAATGGGCTGTGCAATGGCAGCTCTGTTGATGGTTTGTGCGCATTCTGCTCCCTTGTCTGCAGAGTCTCCCATGGGAATATTTTCCCCCCAGTGATATCCCAGATGAGTTACCATTTTTTGAGTCCCAACACTAATGAAAAACAAGCAATACATGAGCAGAGTGAATCTTTGTATACTTTGGTATAGAAAGCCAACAAGATTTTCTCTGATATTTTATTATTTTTACATTTTATTTTTCCGCTGGCCACTTGGCAAGCCTCTCTTGGCAGGTTTTCCTCTCTTTCAGGGAAGGAAAAAACCCCTCCGTCCTATTGATGTTCTCCTCGTCAGTAGGTGGATCTGCTCTTGGAGCGCTGCCGCACTGGTGCCGGGCTCTGCCAGGAGCTCTGATTTTTCTCTTGGCAGAATCCGGTCATGTTTTGTCCAGACAGCTCTACTCTGGGAAGTTTGGGTAAACGCAGCTTCCAGAGCAGCTCCTTCCTGCCAAGTGCTGTGCCAGAGGTCTCCGCTGCAGCGTAGATGTGGCTTTGCTGGATTCCTCTGTGGAGCAATCAGCTCCACCTAAATCTCCAAGTAGGCTTCATCCCTCGGTGACACGAGCTAATTAAGGAAAAACCCACCACTGTGCACCTTCAGGAAGTGGCAGTGTTGTTGCTGTTTCACACTTGTCTCATTTGACTCTGAGTCCAGATAAATGTTTGTGTAATTTCTGCGGTTGGCCCGTAAATCTCTGGGCTCTCCCGGGAATGGATCCTTCTGGGAGGGGATTTATTTGCCAGTGTCATTGTGACTTAAAGCACAATTTTGTCAGGTTATTTTTAGCTGGATGAAACAGCCGAGGAGAGGCCATAATTAAAGTAGTTCATTAACATATTAACAGAACCCTTGCAAATTTAATCTCCTGCGCTGCGCTGACGGCTGGTTAATGAGATGTGGAGTGAAGGCCTGTTTGTCACTGCTCTGGCAGCGCCAGTGGTTACAAGTGACAGCAGTTGCTCCATGTGCCACCCCGGAGGCTCGCAGAGGGGTTACTGCAGCACTGCTTCCATCAAGAGGTGGCAGAAATAATCCAGCTGGAAAGGCAGGAAGTGAGGATTCAGGGGGCAGCAGCTGTGCCATCCAGCTGATGCACTCAAGAAATGGCTTTGCCTGCACACACGTTCTCTGGGGACGGTTTGTTCTCCTTTTCTGCCTGCCATGAGCTCGGTTCTGGGCGGTTTTCCTTCCCAAAAAGCACAGAATTCCCAGATCCCCCATGTGCATTGCCAGGGAGCGCAGCCTGGCCAGGGAGCAGCTGCGATATTCCGCTTCCTGCCTACGAAGGCTTCGGTCCCAAAGCACCACGGGTGGGGAGGGTGTTTGTGGCTGTGAGGACAGGGACTTGTCGTGACTCGGAGCAAGGACAGCTCTTGAATCTGCAGGGCAGGAAGCCCATTGTTTCAGCACCCATTGTTCGCTGGAAGGGGGCTGTAAACAATCTTTGTGTCCGAAAACATCCAAACAGTTGATAATTCGATAATGCTCAGAGGCTTCCTCAGGACAGGACTTCCCGGAGCTGATGTCCTTTTGTCTTCCCCCTCCTTGGCAGGTTGTCAGCACTGCTGGAGTTTGCTGAAGAAAAAATGAAAGTCAACTATGTCTTCATCTGTTTCAGAAAAAGCAGAGAAGATCGAGGTGAGGGCTGGCCCGCGCTCGGGTTTGCTCCTGACATCCCACACGGTGCTGCTGAACCTGTAAAGAAACTTGGTAATCCCAGGGCAAGACCCATGGGATCCTCCCAGTGCAGGGGTTGTTATGTGCACAATTCTGGGGAATAGTTCCTGTGGAGGAAATAAGCCCTTTTTGGAGGGTAAGGGTGAGGGAGTGTTATGGTTTCTCCAGCAGATCTGCTGGATAGGGCTTGGAGCACCTGGTCTGGTGGAAGTTGTCCCTGCCCATGGCACTGGGGTGGAACTCCATGAGCTTTAAGGTCCCTTCCAGCCCAACCCAATCTGGGATTCCATGATAAGATCTGCTTTGCTGCCCTGTCATTAAATACTCTGGTGCAAAAAGCTGCTCTTGAATGATTTGAGGGGATTTTCTCATCCAGAGTCAGTTGATTCCCCTTTTGGTGAGCAGTGAAGTCTCTGGCACCAGGCTGCTGTGACATGGAAGGTGAAACCAGGGGGGGAGTTATTAGATGGAAAACAAGCACTTAGAGCCTTGCCCTGAAATTCATCAGCTTTTTAAAGATCTCCTGGCACTTCTGTCCTTTCCAGGCTTACAGGTAATCCTGGCCCTGACTTGAGATGCTTATTGCTTCAGGGGCTGCATTAGGATCTAAAGATAGACGTGTTGGGTGAGAGATTACAGCTGGGGGGCTGGGGGAGGTACCAGGCTGGGGACATGTCCCTCTAAATCCCACTAGACTCAGGCTGTATCCTAGCCAGTAATTCCAACCCCAGTTCTAATTTTACTCTGCAGCTTCATGAGCTGCCCCAGCTTCTCCGAAATGAAGGGCCTTAGTAGAGCTAAGCTGAGCTGAGCCCAGGAAGATGTCATCATCCCATATTACCGTGCCAGGAATAATTTCCAAATCAAGTCCTGGCTGTTATGTCACCACCAGCACTGGTTGCATAGGTGGCCCCTGCAGAGGCTGGGAACAGGGGACGGCCAGTGCCAGGGGTTGTTTGTTGGAGTTCTGGAGTGCTCCAGATCCTGGGTCCTTGTCTATGCGCTGAAATCCAGTGCTGCCAGAAAAATATCTTCAGGAGCTCCTCTGTATGGTCATTCAGTGTCCTGGAGCTGATCGCCCGAGGGTGCCGTAGGAATGGGACATTGCACCAGGGTGTCACGGGTCACAGAGAAGCCACTGTTTCAGTGACACAGGCACAGTGTCACAGAACCATATCTGAACAGCCCCAAGGTCTGATGGCTCCTGGGCTGGCCCCACTCTGAATTCCCACATGTAACCCAAAGTGGCTTTCCTGGGGTCCCACCCCGAGCTGTGCAGAGCTGTCTGGAGTCTCCACTGAGCTCCAGGACCTCCTTATGGAGACAGCAAATGTCTGCCTCTACCCTGAGCAGATTCCTGTTTGCTGCTCTCTGTCCTCTCTCGGTGCTCAAGGGGTGCTGGGGCAGGACAGAACCTGTGGGATGGCCACGTGCATCCTCGGAAAGCGGGGGTGTGCACCTGGTGCAGGCAGACAACCAACCATTGCTGTTTCTCACAGGGGGTAAAAGGAACATTGCAGGAGAAATATGGACAAAGCTGCTCAGCTGCACAGCTAAAGTCCCTTCACACTTAGGAGCAGCTGCGATGAGCACAGGAGGAGACAAAAACCCCTGCTGGAGAGGGCTGTGCTTCTCTGCAGCGGAAGCTCTGGATGCACTCACAGAGGGTGTCCCATGCACTTGGATGGATGTTCGTGGCTCAAGGGAGAGGTAAAGAGGATTATTCCTGGTGGTAACAGATCTCCTTCTCTTTGGTAGCTCCACTCCTGAAGACATTCAGCTTCTTGGGCTTTGAGATCGTGCGGCCTGGCCATCCCGCTGTCCCGTCACGGCCAGACGTGATGTTCATGGTGTACCCCCTGGATCAGAGCTCTTCCTCCGATGAAGAATAGCTGCAGAGGGGGACTCCAGCAGGATCCCAACATGCTGTGGAGGGGAGAGGGGACCACCTCCTTTCCTGAGGAAAGGGAAGCCAAGCTTCTGTTGGACTGCAAGCGCATTTCTCATTGTTAGATTGGGCTGTGTATCCCCAGAGTTGACTCTCATTGAAACGTGTTGCCTAGAGAACTATCTATCACACATGTAATCATCACTAGGAAAAGGAAGATGTTCATGAACTGGCATAGGAGCTCTTCCCATGCAGCTGCGTGGTGTGGGAGCCCCGGGGTCGGTACCACCTTCGGGACTCCTCCGAACCCGCGTCGGTGCCTCCTGCCCGCCCGGCGTGGGCTCAGCTGGGACACGACCTGTTCATTTCCCACTCAAGACCTTAAAAACGGCCTGGCTTCGTGTGGGGCACGTGCAGGAGACGCTCGAGTTTATCCTTTAACACTACATTAAACCCCCCATGCGTCTCCACTCCGATGCTGGTTTAACTGGTCTAACCTTTATTTTTCCCTTTTTTTGGAAATTTCTTGCTCTTCCAGCTTTTGTTTTATGCAGTCTTAACCCTGTTCCATGTTCCCACTGCACTATCACAGCATTCAATAAAAGGGGCATTCAGATGAACTTCACACACCTGGGGCTGCTTATTTGGGAGGAGCAGTTTCCTGACCTGCACCATGACGGTTGGGATGGTGCAAAGAAAAGCTCCTGCCTTTACCCTCTGCCTCAGGATGGGTCCAGAGCAACCCCAAGCCCTCACCTCTGCTCCTGTTCACCTTCCCACAGGGATGAGCTCAAGGCTTGAGACGCCAGCAATGGCCATATCCAAACCAAAGGGTTGTGTAGAGGCAGGTGCTGGGATGCTCTCCCTATCCAGGAGCTTTTCCGGGAAGGGGCCGTGGTGCCAGCAGTAGGTCATGGCTCAGCCCAGCCAATGCTGGAGAAAGAGGTGCCCTGTCCCTGTGCTGTGGCACTGTATCCTGGCTGGCTCCGACAGGCCCCAGGGAAGGGGGATGTGCCCCAGGGCCATGCCCTCAGCTCTTCCTGGCCTGGCTCCTTGTTGTGGGATTGCTCCCGTTGCGCTCTCGCCCTTCGATGAATGATTCTGTTGGAAGCTGACCATGGAGTCATTCCATATCCACCATGGTCAGTGTTTGGTTTGGGAGAGGTGGGGCTGGGATACAATGTGTGTGAATAAATCATCTTAAAATTTGGGTCTCTTTTGCCCTCCTTCCCCTCCATGAAAGCAAGGGGCCGAAAGGAGCTCTGCTCCTCCAGCAGGGCATTAGACCCTCCATCAGTTTAAAATCACCTGGGCTGTCCTCTGAAAGAGGAGCCCTTGGGAATGGGTGTTCCCTGGCTAAAACTGCTGAGTGCTGCTTCTGGCTTGAGAAGGGCACAGTTTTATCCCTTCTTGAGCTGGAGCTGCCCCGGCTCTGGCCTGAGACTGGAGGGTGCCTCCTGGGTGTCTCTGCATTTGACAGCAGCCTGCTGCCACCCCATGGTGCTCCAGGCTGGCACATCCCAGCTGATGGGATGGGAACCCCTTTGCTCCTTCTTACTGGCAAAATTGACTGGTTAAGTGCAGGATTCTGGTCAGAGGAGCTGGAGTGAGGCTGATCTGAGCTCTTTATTGTGCTGGAGATACGGGGCTGTGCCACTGCATCTGCTTCTCTGACAGTTCCAAATCCTCTCCTGCCCTGCCTCAACTAAAGGTGGGCAAATGTGGAATTCTCAGATCCCCAAATGCATTCCGAAACACCCTCTGGAAAATCTGGAAGGTGCCTCCGATATCCCTGGGTGCTGCCTCCCACATGGATCACCTCCGTGGCGAAGCTGGAGGAACCAAGCCCTGCCCTGTGACCGCCCTGTGCGCCCAGTACCTCCTCTACCCTGGGCCGTGGTGCAGGGCAGGGCCTTGGTGCCCAGAGGTTCAAGCCTGGGGGGTTCTGCCTCCAGTTCCGAGGTCTGAGTTCAGCTGCAGGCCCTGCCGGAGCCGTATGTGCCGGGAGAGCCAGATCCAGGGGCGCAGGGCAAAAGCCTTGGATCAGTGAGCACCAGGAGCCTCCTCAGATGCCCGAGATGGGGGAACCCCCCTCTCCCACCCCCAGAAATAACTGGCCACAGTTTTTGGGGATAAAGGACCAGACTTGGGGGAACAGGAAGAAAAAGCCACCCTCACAGGTTTGTGATTGTCTCTTAAAAAGATTTATTCTCCCTCCTTGCCCAAATGTACAAAGGCAAGAAGAGTACAGTTTGTATATATATATATTTATATATATATATATAAAAAAACAAGGAACTTGGTAATAATGTACACTTTACAGAAGGGCAGAGTCAGGAAGACTGAAATGAAACCCAACACAGCAACGCCAATGGAAACGAGCTATAAACACCAATGGTCTGACACCGGGGCCGGGGGTGGCCCCGTGGGCAACAAGTGGCCCAGAGAACCCAGGAAATGTCAAACCTCAAACCTATTCTGCATCAACTGTTGTTTCATTTAACACCTAAAGGGAGACTCAACTGGGACCCAACTGGGAAGGCGGGGAGCAGCCCCCCGACCCCCTCCGACTGCCAGCAAAGCCTGCGGCACCCCCCAACACCCCCAGGCACTTCCCCTGCGCCGCTGGAGCAGCTGGGAGCCCGGCTGTGCTGGGAGCCAGGCTGTGCCGGGCCAGCCGAGGCCGGAGGTAGGAGCAGCCAGCAGGACGCTCCTTCAGGGGTGGGATGTGGGGCTCTCCAAAGCACCCTGACCCTGCCGGTCCCCAGCCCCGTGGCTGCACATGGCTCTGTGACGGGTGCGGGGTGGGTCCATCACCCACCCTGTCCCTGCAGAGTGTGCTGGGCCACACGGCCCCGTCTCCTTCCAAAGACAACGAAGAGTGGAAGAAAAATGAGTTAAACGACGAGAGCGGGCCAGGGCCACTGTGCTGCTGGCACCTGAACCGGGGCCGAGAGCAGCCAGTGCCTCCTTTCCAACTGGGTACAGTGGGATGGGGAAGAAACGGGGAAAGAAAACAAAACCCAAAACAACAGCTTTCAAACAATTGCTTTTTACAGTATGTACAGAGCCCAGCGGGCAGAGCATCCCCGTACAGCGGCCCTCGGGGCCGGGTGCGACACGGACACACACAACCGAGACCGATGGCCCCCATGTCCCCCGGCTGGGCAGCGGGAGAGGCGGGGGGAGAGCAGGGCCCGGCCGCTGCGGGGCCGAGGTAGGGTGTCGGCCTGGGGAGAGCCGCTCTGGGGCTGGGGGCAGAGGACCAGAAAGCCCCTGTCCTCGGAGCTGGGGAGCAGCCAGGAGAGGGGACCATCTTCCTCCAGGACCTGGTGTCCCCAGCCCTGGCACGAGGCTGGAGCAGGGACTGGCATGGCCCCACGTGCCTCTGGCAGAACCTAAGTGTGCTTGTTCCTCACTGCGCCCTGCCTGTGGCCTGGGGAAGCCGCCCTAAAAGCAAAAGGTGGATGAAAAGGGGAGCCACAGCCCCCCACAGCAGGATGTGCCGCCCCAGGGTTTGGGGGGCACTTGCCATGGTAGTGGGGCAGAGGAAAGGCCGGGATTTGCAGAGTTGCAGCTCAGAAACCAAAGCAAAAGCCATGGGCAGGACCTTCAGGCAGTTCTGGCCCATGCACGGCCTGGGGGGCCCTGGAAGCCTGTGCCCTCCTGCCCCCAGCCCCATGGAGCCCCAGACCCCACGGGCAGAGGCTGCTTTGCTGGAGCCAAGAGATTCCCCAGCCCCACTCTGGCCATCGACTATGTGTTGACAGATCCTGCCCACAGGCACAGAGTTGTGGGTGCTGTGGGGTGCAGGACCAGATGAGGGACTGGGAGAGCCCCACAGCTGCCTCCGGCCAGGCTGCCACCCAGCCGCCCAGCTCGCACCAGGCCCCCGACACCCGCCGAGGCTCTGTGAGCCAGTCCTTGCTTCCCTTCCTGAGACTGTGGCCACACAGCAGGCTCAGCCCCGTGTTCCAAGTCCCCGCCTGCCCCCAGTCCTGTCGTGAAGCAGCAGCTCGCAGAGACACGGCAGGGTCCCAAATTCATCGAGAAACCTCAGTGCTTCTGTTTCCTCTTCATATGCACCAGGCAGGTGAGTCGCCTCCAACCTGAGCGCTGGTGCCCAGGAGAATAAATATATCCGCAGGTACCAGCTCATCCACTCACCAAAGAGGGGTGTGGTGGGGAGTCAGTGTGTGTCTGACAGGGGAGAAGACAGAGTCTGCCTCGGATCACGGCAGGAACGTCAAGCAGTACAATTAACACCATTCAACTGATGTCTAAAGGAGTCTCCAGCGCTTCCCCATGGGAGCCAGTCACACGTCTTGTACAGCCCAGGCATCCCGGCGTGTCACATCCTGCCATGACCCAAGGGCAAGTCAGCTCCCGCAAGCCCCGGAGGCCACGGGCAAACCCTAAACCCTCGAGGGCACCCGTGAGCGCCCGTCCCGGCCACCTCCGGCCCAGCCCAGCCGCCCACGCGGAGGTGCGGCGGGAGCAGAGCCTTACCATTCTCACCTCCGGGGAGGTGGGTATAGGGAGGGAGTGGAGCCTTGCTGGCTGGCAACGATGGCTGTGGAGGAGAGACCTGGGGGGGAGAAGAGGTGTCAGGAGCTGGCAGACAGGGCCGGGCACCTTGCCAGGGACAGTGTGAGGGTCCCGCAGTCCAAGGGCAGGTGCAGCTCCCCCCCAGCCCAGCCCCGCTCTCACCTGTTGCATAGGGCAGGTTGTACTGCGCCGGCAGCAGCGAGTACCCGAGGTGGTGGTGGTGGTGATGCGTCGAGAGCAGGCGCTGGGAGGGTGACGTGCGGGGCCGGTCGCCGCTCCTCTCCCCTGCGNTTATCTGGAGAGGGGAAAGCAGACACATGCTGAGGGACATGACTGGCTACCCTGGGGCACATACCGGGATATTCCCTCTGCCTTTGCCCAAAAGGTTCCCATGATGCTGATGGGAAGTGGTGGGATGGCCAAAAGCCATGTGGAGGACACACAGGGTCTGTTTGAGGACAACTCTTTCTTCACTGTGTCCAAGCTCTGTCTCCCAGCTTAGCCCAGGAGGAGCCAGGATGGAGACAGCCCCCACATCCCACCTGCCAGCTCCAGGGCTGAGGACAAGTGGCAGCTGGTTGCTGCAGGGCCTGGAGAAGCCCCAGTGCTGGGGCACAGGTTTGGCTGGTCCATCCCAAAGGATTTGTAACATTGGAATACTCCATGGCTGCAGGTCTCCCACAGCAGCAGAAATAGCAAAACCACACGGCAAGTGGAGCTGCTCCCACCTCATTACAGGATCCAGGGACTATCCCACAGAGCTGGGCAAAGCCAGCGCCCTCCTGACCCTCACCGTGGGTGATTTGCTCTTGTAGTGGCTGGCATGCTGCTGCAGGATGTCCAGGGCCTTGGACTCCGAGCTGGATTTACAGCTCACGCTGGGGCTGGCTCGGGACTTGTCACTGTCATCGCTGCCGGATGCCTTGCTCCCGTACGGGGAGAAGGAATAGCTGGAGGGTAGGTATGATCCTGGGGGGAGAAGAGCAGTCAGGGCACCAGGAGTATTCAGGCAGCATAGTGGGAGCATGTGGCTCTGTATGTGTGTGAGAGGATGTCCCACAGCCATCCCCCACCCTGGGAGCAGGGACAGCCAGAAACGGACACCCCTTGAAGCCCCCGGCTTCCTACCTGGGTAATTCTGCATCATGACAGTGGGCATGGCGCGGTAGCTGGGGTGGTTGGGGTCGTACGACTGGCTGTAGGAGTAGCCGTGCATGTAGGGGATGTAGGACTGATGCTGCGTGAGGGGTGAGGACACGGGGACGTGGACACTGGGCCTGGGGTCCTTCCCCACCATGCGAGCCTCCTCAGTGGGGGTCAGTTTGCACTCGGAGCTGGTGCTCTCCTTCCCGTCCTCCTTGGACGAGGCTTCTTTGCTTCGGTTTCTTTCTTCCTTCAATTTTCGGTCCCTCTCCTCTTTCCACCGCTCATCCTCCGTCTTGATGTCCGAGTACTTTGCCGGGTACACGTAGGTCCACATCCGGGGCTCAGCTTCCTGCAAGAACAGCCAACCATCCGAACAGCTGCCTCCCCCTGGCCCTGCCTGTCCCAAAACCAGCCTGTGTTTGGAGGAGACTGGCAAACCCCACTCCCCTTCCCTGGGCTCTCCTTGGCCCATCCATGGCCTCCACTTCCTCCAAGAACAGCCAACCACCAGAGCAGCTGCCTCCCCACAGCCCCACCTGTCCCAAACCCAAGGTGGGTTTGGAGGAGACCAGCAAACCCCACTCCCCTTCCCCAGGCTCTCCCTAGCTCATCCATGGCCTCACAGCCCCACCCTTTTTCTGGCGCCAAGGGAATCTCATGGAGTCCCACCACAAGCAGAGGTGGTGGCCCCAGCAAAGCCCGGTGAGAGGCTTCCTCCAGGAGCAAACCCATGGCTGGGCTGGCACACAGGGCAGGGCATTACCTGTCTGTACCAGAGAACAGGGTCCACCTCTGCTTGCCGGCCACACTCGGAGCCAGCCTTCGTCTCAGCCGTCTCCTTCCCTAGGTGACCAGCCTCACTCAGCTTCACCTTGAGCCCCTCGGCGACCTGGCTGCTGGACAGCTTGGATGAGTCCTCCAGCTTGGGGATGATGACGGATTTGGCCATATCAGGACCTCCCTGCTCCTTGGGCTTGCTCAGCCCCGACTTGACGAGGTCCGTGAGGCTCGGGGCTTTGGTCAGCGTTGGGGGCATGGGTGGCTTCTGCTTCCATTCCTCTTTGAGCACCGCCTCCCTCTCTTTCAAGCCCAGCTCCACCTTCTTCTCCAGCCCTCGCTGCTGCTGCTGCTCCAGGCTCTGCCTCTGCTTCTGCTGTTCCTCGTACTGCTGGCGGTAGGCAGGGTTGGTGCTCAGCAGGTGAGCGTGGTAGCCCTGCTCGTTGTAGCCGTAGGGTGGCACGTAGGCGTACTGGTTGTAGTAGAGGGACTGCATGTACATGTTGGGGCGCTGCTGGATGACCGAGGGCTGCTGGCTGGAGCCACTGCCGAGCTCTGCCTTCTTCTCTTCACAGCCTTCACTCTTCACCTTCACCTCTGGGTTCTCCTGCTCCTCGTCCTTCTTCAACTTCAAGGCCTGTGTCTCGGCTGCGGACTGCCCGCCGGGGTTCAGGGGTCCTGGGCTGGCCTGGGGGTAGCCAGGGGAATAGTAGGTTTCAAAGCCTTGGTAGTAGGGAGACTCTTTGCTCTGCGGTTGTGGCGGGAAAAGAGTTTTTTTGGCGCCTTCCTTGACCAGCTGCTCCGGATCCTTTGCCTTCACACTCTCCAGCTTGCCCTCCCCATCCTCCCCAGCGTCGGAGATGTCCGAGTAGGCCGGGCTGTTGGTCTTCACCGAGCTGGCCTCTGCCCCGTTCTGGGTGACAACGTGCAGGGGGGTCAGGGGCTGGGCTGGGTTGGTGTTCTCCAGCCTGCTGGCCCCGCCGATGGAGGGACTGGGTGCGTTGTCGGTGAAGCTGTAAATTTTATCCGCCTCGGCCTTGATGCTGGCGAGCCGGCTCTGGTGGGGGTCGGATGAACCATTCAGCAGCCCCTCGCCTTTCATTCCCAGCTCGCTGGATTCCCCCCGGAAAGGGCTCTTACCTTCCTCTGCTCTGCAGGCTTTGCCGGGAGTCAAAGGGTTTTCCACCTCTTTGGGCTCTTTCTTCTTTTTGTCTTTCTTCTTCTTCTCCTTGGAAGGGGTGAGGGCAGGGTTGATGGCAAAGGGCTCTCCCATCACCGTTGGCTTAGGCTGGATGGGTTTGAGCTGGGGGCTGTTGGGCATGGTCTGGACCACGGTTGTGGTGAGGCCAGCGGAGGAGCCGGGGCTGGCTGTGGTGAGCGTGGCAGTCTGGAAGGTGTAAATCGGCTGCGGGGGGATGGCCGGTGCAATGGGTCTGGCAGACTTCAAGCTTTTGGAAGGGATCTTCTCCTGTTTAGCACCCGAGGCCTTCTTTGACTTGTCCTTATCAATGCATCGCTTCTCCAGAGAGTCAAAGTCATCGTTACTCGTTTCATCGGCCACCGAGGGACCGTCCTCAGAGCCATCATTGGACAGAGCACCCGGGTCTGTGTCCCCTTCCCCACCCACCTTCTTCTTGCAGGGGACCTTGGCGCTGAACTTGCTAGATGGGGAGGGGCTGTGGGGCTCCATCAAACGCACCTTGGGGGTGGCCGAGCGAGCGGGTGAGAGGGAGCCCTTCTGTGTCCCGGCAGCACCGTTGCAGCTCCCGACATCGGCATGCAGGGAGGGCTCCTCACCGTACTCGCTGTCCACATCCGCTTCCAGCTTGCTGTCATCATCCGTGTGTGCATGAGCCTGGTGGTACTTCAGCCCATTGATATGCTTGTACTTCTTGTTACAGTTGGGGTGGGGGCAGTCGATGAGGATGGGAGAAGGGCAGCTGCGCTCCAGGACAGCCGGCTCCACCTTGACCGCGGCAGGCGGCACCGTGGCCGAGCCCATTGAGTTTGTGCGGATGCGTTTACTGCCCTTGGAGTCCTCTGAGCTGGAGTTCAGCTCCATGTCGGAGAGGGGTTTGCTCTTCCGCTTGGTGACGGAGGAGGGACTGGCCTTCACATCCTCGGCGGTGCCACCAGGTGGGGTGCGGTGGTCCGAGGAGTTCTGGCTGCCCCGGCGCCCCTTGCTGTTGGCTCCCGCCCGAGTCTTGCTGCTGTTGCTGGTCCCCTTGCTGTCCGAGGCAGCAGCTGTCTCGTTGACTGGCGTGTTGCTGTTGGGGCGCATGCGCTTGCCCCTGCCCCGGCCGTTGCGCATCTCCAGATCGCTGGTGGGAGAGTCACAGAACCTGCAGGGAGGAGGACACAGAGGTTTTCACAGAGAGATGGCTGTGCTGGGCTGTGCTGTCCCCAAGGCACAGTGGGGACCCCCTTACTCCCCTCACTACCAATCCCACAGACTTCTCCCCCCACTGACCGATAAAGAGGAACCAGAGAAGTTCCTAAATCTCCATATGCTAAACCATCTCAAATCCCCAGGACAAGGAAGAGATTCCAACCCCTGTGGCAGCCCCGTGGGCACAGGGCAGAGTGTCCTGGGTGCTGTGGGGGCCGTACAGGGCTGGATTTGCCCTCAGCGCTGGGAGCCCACCGGAGGCCCCCGCCCGCTTACCGGGGAGGTGCCCAGTCATGCTGCGTGCAGTCCAGCAGCGTCCCCACGTACGTCTTGTTCCTCCAGGTGACGTTGACCACCAGCATCCCTGCAAGGCAAGGGGAAAGGGTCAGACGGGGCCAGGTGTGATCCCATAGTGCCAGGAACCTGCCCCTTGAGACAGGCAGGAGGAAGAGCTTAGCTCTAGGGCTGAAGGAGGGTGGACAAGGGGTCTTGGGCTCTCAGAAGAGGTGAGACATGAGGCTCAGGCCTAGAGGGGCACCAAGATGGGGGCTGGAGACTCCCAGCTCATCCCTTCCCTTGGCATGTCTCACCTACCCCCTCTTCCTGTTCCCTACTTTCATGGGATGTTAAAACCCAGTGACGCCCAAAGGGCTGTGGGATTTCAGGGGGGACCTGAAGGTCCACATTGGCTCCATGTGTGCTTAGGAAGGGTAGGGAAGGTGATCTCCAGGGAGAAAGAGCTGGGAAGCCCCTGGGGAAATGTAGAAAGCCCCCAGCAAGGCTGTGGACCCCAAAGCGGAGCTGCAGACCCCCCAGCAGGGCTACGAACCAGCATGGCCATCAACCTCATGACCCTCTGGAGAAGGCTGCTACTGCCACTAGATGGCAAGATGAGCCCAGCATTCCCGCTCAGGCAACTGTCCCTGGCAGGAAAACCCAGTCCTGGTGGAATAACCCTCATTGCCCTGTGCCACTTTGCTCCAGCACCTCCAGGGACATCCCTCTGCCCTGTAGTTCCATCTGGAGAGCCATCTATGGGGCCACATCCTCCCATCATGGAGCAAAGTCACTGGTCATTCAGAAAACCTTGGAGTTTCAGCTTTTCCACACTAATTCAGAAGAGGAACTGCCTGGCTCACACCCATGCCGAGGCCAAGGACCCTCAGCACCTCTTTAGGGAGGCAGAAGGGTCTTCCACAGCATCCCTCAGCACTGTGGTGTCTCCTCCCTGCCACGGATCACTCTGATTTCCACACAACTGGAGCAGAGTCTGTTGTGCCAGGCACATTTATCCAAGCCAGGTAAAACTTGGGAAATAAGAAACGCGTTTGCAAGGGTTGATGAGTGCAGTGAGATATACGGCCCCGGGAGATGGATGGAGCCGAGGGAGCCTGGAGCAGCTGTGCCTGAAGCATGTTTATAAATCTCAGCCCACATCCCCCGTTGTGCTGTGCCAGCAGCCAGCTGCAGGCTTCAGCATGGATAATACATGGAGCTGAGGCCCGACACATGGGGCTCCTTCAGAAAGAGAAATGAAATGCAGATCTTCTCTTTCTCCTTTTCCTCCTGGAAAATGTTGGGAGCAGGTCATGGGAAGACATGGTGCCAGCACACAGCCAAGAGCCACAACTGGCTCATCCCAGTGAGCAAGAGACATTGGGTTCTGCCTTCAGAGGAAGGTGCTGGGGACCTGCCTTAACAAAGACATGGCCAGGATGTGATGATAGAGACAACCTGAGGGAGAAACCAACTGCTGGGAGCCCACAGCCTCACACACGGAAAGATCGATGGGAACAGCAGGATGTTGGTTCCAGGCATCCCAAAGAGGGCACATGGAGTGCAGTCTTCTGTTCTTCCTAATGCAGCAGTTTTTGGCAGGCAGGACCCTGTCCCCCTTTCCTTAAAACCCAAAGAAGCTCCTGGCTGCATCCTGCACCCCAACCTAGCCCCACCATTCCCAGGACACCTCTGGGGAGCTGCTGTGAGATGCTCCCAGGAGCTGCCCAAGGACCTGGGAGCCACTGAGGGACAAGCAGCACTAACCCAGGCCCCATCCCTCCCGGTCCCTCTGCTCTCCCCACCAGTTCAATCCCTCTTTGAAGCCAGAGAAGACTAGGTGTGCCGCTGGAAGTTAATTGCACGACAAACCACTGGAGTCACTTGTGCATCCCGGGGCCAGTGTGTGCTATTACAAAGGAGGTGCTGGCATTTTTCCTCCCTACCACCACAGTCACAAGAGAGATGAAAGAGGAAGTGGCAAAAGCGAGCCGGCACCATCCCTCCTTCCCTGTCGGAACGTCAGCCCTCCAATACACACCAGCCTATATTTAACCCGCTGCAACCAATCATACCAAATCCCCTCCTAATCCTCCAACAATAACCCAGGACAATTTAAACCCCGGGATAGATCCTAAGCAGCTTTTTTCACCCGCTGCGTCCCCCTCCCGCGGCAGGATGATGAGCAGGCACAGGCATGACAAGGGCGGCAGTGAGGAGGCAATGCCCTCGCATCTCCAAGAACGGAGATGCTCTTGAACAGAAAGAATCCCACTTGGGTAACTCCCATCCCACCTGGTTTCATGGGAAGGTGACATCTTTGAAGCTCTTAAGGAATCAATACCACCCAAATCTGGGTGCAAACTACTCAGCATCCTGGTCACCAAGTGCTCGCATCACAGTTGTATCCTGGCTGGAAAAACTAAGGACTGGTGATGGTGCAAAGTTGCCATCCAGGAAGGCAACGTATGAGAAAATACTGGGATTACGTGGGATGGAGGACAACGCTGCTGTGGGCACCAGGAGCCATTGTATTGGGGCACATGTCCCCTCTTTTCAAAGATGAATCCCCCAAGCCCAACCAAAAACATCTCAATGAATTCCTCCTTCACCTGCATCACTTCCAGGCTGCCCTGGCTTTGGGATGCCCCTTCTTCCATGAATTTCTTCCCCGGCTGCATCACTTTCAGGATGCTCCAGCTTTTCCATAAACCCTGCCCACATGCAGAGATCCCGCCTGACCTGTAGTGCCCAGGCTTTGGGACACAACATCCAAAGCTGTTCATGGCCATCATGCTCCTGCCAGGAGACAGGAGACTCCATGGGGCTGGGGATGGCCAGCACAACTGTCACCTCACCCAGTGAGGAGAAATCACTCACCCTGGGGAAATTAATTTAATTTATTGCAAATCAAATCAGAGTAGGGTAATGAGAAATAAAACCAAATCTTAAAACACTTTCCTCTGGCTTCTTCCCAGGCTCAGCTTCACTCCTGATTTCTACATCTCTGCCCCCAAACAGCACATGGGGATGGGGAATGGGGGCTGCTTTTTCTCCCCTTCCTAAATACATTATCCCAGAGGCACTGCCCTCATCGCTGATAGGCTCGGCCTTGGCTGACCTTGTCCAACATGGGGGAAGGTTTTGGTGTCTCCTTACAGAGAAGTCCCCTCTATCAAACCTTGCCAGGCAACATGAAGACAGTTTGCCCAGCAGGGCCAGAGGGAGAAGGGATCATCCCATCATAGCATGCAGGGATGCATGCTCAGATGGTGCATGACTGTCCCTGGCCGTCCAACTGCTTTCCGGGGACTGCAGCACACAGAAAGATCACTGCCCTGGACTCCAGGAGAGAAGACTTTGGCCTCTTCAGAGACCTGTTTTCACAGAGCGCCATGGGATAGAGCCCTGAAGGGAAGGGGGACCCAAGGAAGCTGGCTGATGTTCAAGGATCATCTCTGAATTCAGGAGCAATGCATCCCAACAAAGAGAAGTCAGGCGGAAATGCCAGGAGGCCTGATGGATTAACAAGGAACTCCTGGAGAAACTCAAACACACAAAGCAAGCCTGCAGTAGGGGTAGCCCACAGCTGAGGGACTCAATGACTTGTTTGCCTTGATCTTCAGCAGCAAGTGCTCCAGCCACACCACCTGAGATGCAGGCGGCAAAGACAAGGACAGAGAGAAGGAAGAACCAGCTGTAGGAGAAGTTCAAGGTGCGTTAAGTCCATGAGACCTGATGAGATGCATTCACGGGTCCCATGGGAACTGGCAGAGGAAGCGTCTAAGCCACTACCCATTATATTTGAGAAGTCTTTGCTCTCACCCTCCCATCTTCTCCATTCTGTCCCCATCTGTTGCATTTCCCTCCTGCTCCAAGCAAGGACATGTCCATGCTGGCATCTGCCAACCCTGGGCATGCTCATGCTCCATCATACCCTCATGAGAAGTTTGCAAAAGGACAATCCAAATGTCCAGAGTACAGAAATCTGAACCATGGGTAACCTGCCCAGCAAGGAGCTGGAGGAAGGGATGTGAAGTGTGCTGATGTTTCCAGGTGCTGTCACATCACAATCCTTGTTGCTCAGAGGGTCTGTGTTTCTTTTGTTGCGATCAGCACTGGTGTGGCACCATGGGGAGGTGAGAAGGTGACACGGTCCAAACCAGGTGACACCAGCTTCACCGAGGGGGATGGAGGAGACCTGGCAGCTCATGAGACAGCAAAGAGAACAATGCTTCCCGGTGTGATCAGATCAGTTAATAGTTCCTGTAGTTCCTGCGGATCAAAATCACACATAACAGCACCAGTCCTGATAAAAAAAGTGTCCTGATAAAACACATCCCTGTGCAAGCCAGGCTCAGCAAAGGGACGGTGTCACCAGCACGGCCACAGGAGAGCATGAACAACAGCGTCCACCACCGCTGAGACCCGACCTTGGGCCAACACCAACCTGGAATGGTGGAGGAGAAGGTGGACCAAAAGCCCAGAGCCAGATGGTTGGTGGTGGGAGCCCTCTGGGATGCCTTTGGCAGGGGGATCATGGACTCATGGCAGGTTTTCTAGTGGGGGATGAGGACAAAGTTGGTGTTCAGGGCAGGAAGGACATCATCAGGTTCCTTGGAGCTTCATGCTCCCATCTCAGATGGACTTGTCCTTCTTGTCCAACTTATCCTTCCAAGCATTGCCAGGCTTTGGCTCTAGAAGTTTTTCTCTATGATTTTGCAGCCCCACATGGAGAGGAGGAGGCTGGCTTCATGGAGACCTTAGAGTTCTTTCCAATGCCTAAAAGGGATCTAAAGGAAGGCTGAAGAGGGACTTTTTGCAAGGCCAAGAAGTGACAGGCCAAAGGTTAACAGCTTTAAGCTGAAAGAGGGGAGATTTAGATAGGATATTAGGAAAAAAATTCCTCCTTGTCCGGGTAGTGAGGCCCTGGCACAGGTTTCCCAGAGAAGCTCTGGCTGCCCCATCTCTAAAAGTGTTCAGGGCCAGATTGGATGGGACTTGGAGCAACCTGACCTAGTGGAAGGTGTCCCTGCCCATGTCAGGGGGTGGAATGAACTGGGCTTTAAGGTCCCTTCCAAACCAAACCATTCCTCAGTTCTATGATTCTAAACTTGCAGGCCAAGAGCTGCTCCACTGCCCTGGGGTCCTTCCCAGCAGTCCAACAAGGCTGCTACAATCCCAAGGAGCAGGAGGAGAGATGGATCCCTCTGGGTGAGGTGCTGAGTTCCCTCTGGAGATCTTAAGGAAAGTCTCCAGATGCTGGAAGCTCCTCATCTGGCTTTGCAGACATGCCCTTGGTGTAGCTTTCTCCTCTGTATCCTTTGGGCAAGGGGAGATGCTCGCTGCATCCCTGAACATTTCACAAGCTCCAGCTTCTGACAGCCAGATCCAGCATTGCCCTTGACTCCATCTTCGACAGTGGGAAGGCAGGGGAGAGATGGCAGGCAAAAACCAGGGATGGCTCCCCCCTGCCTTTTCACTCAAGGACGAGAGATGCCGTGTGACCGGAGCCAAGGCATGCAGCAGACCAGAAGCGACCAAAGGCAACCTCAGGGCTCGCCTTGTACAGGGCTGGATGTGAAATCCTTGCTCCCAGTGGTGGCAACCATCAGCAGCTGGCAGAGAAGGATCTCTGCACGAGTTCACTGAATCACCACAGACTAAAAATATCCAGGTTGTGGGAAATCACAGGACGTCTCCAAGGCATGCTCCGAAATGGTGCTGCAGAAGCGAGGGGTAATGCGGACGGACAGGCAGATGGGCACAGAGCTCCACGGTGGGGTGAGGAGCAGGAGAAAAGGGAAGGGAGAACAGCAACCGCTCTAACGGCAAGGCCTCTCAACCAGGAATTGGCAGGGAGGGATGTTTTTGTGCTCCCTGCCTCAGGGATGCTCAGTTCATCCATCCTGGCACAGCCACCGTGACCCTCTCCTGACTTCCACCCAAAACAAGCATACAAGGCCCAAGCTCTCATCAGTTTTGCCACTGCCCATGGGGCTCTCCAGCAGCCCTGGGATTTTCAGGGAACTCTGCAGCTCCAGGGCGTCTGGGTTGAGGGAAGTCACACCAGGACAGCAGGCTGATGGGGCTGGGGAGATGTGGGAGTCCCACAAGTGGAGGGTGGCCAGTGCTCCTCTGTACTGCTGTGTGTCCCAAAACCCAGCCCAGATGTGCCTCAGTTTCCCCAGCTGAAGGTGTTGTATCCTATAAAGTGACCAGGCTCTTGGAGACACCGATCACGCAGTGCTGGGGAGGTGGTAGATCAGTGCAGACCTTCCACAAGTTTCTTTGGAGCAGATCCACCCCGCAGATCCCCTGGCCCTGGGATGCGCATAGCAGAGCTCCTGAACTCTCCTGCTTTGTGTTTCCTTCTCACAGATTTTACAACATGTGACATCCTTCTGCCTTGGAGCAGCAGAGAAAACACACTTACAGCTCCCAGCTGCTTTAATCAGGGTGAATTTTTTCCATACGGAATGGACAGTAAAGCAGAGGGCAGAGGAGTGTGGAGGTCCCCATCCCAAGTTAGACATCCCAGTCTTCCCCAGCATGGTCCATCCACTGCTCTCTTCCCAAACATCTCAGGTGCTATTTCTCAATATGCTTTTTCCAAGGAGAACAACTTCAGTGCTCCCATCAGGGGCCACTGCAGCACTTGGTCCTGTGCCTACCATGGTTTCAAAACCAATTTCCCAGTAGGAAGAGAGAAAAGGCAAACTGGGCCCACCCCCACCTTCCCAAAGCATGGGACAAGAAGAGAACCTCACTGGAAGCAGCTCATAGGAATGGAAATTTCAGCTCAGCTTCCATCGAAGATAATAAAGAGTCTCAGTGAGGAGTGGCTGGGATAAAGGCCAACAGCTTCATTCTCCACACAGAACAGCAATGGAAGAGTGGGAGCAGATGTCCAAGAAGAGCACATGGATACCTAGCTGAGATGACCCATCAACCAGCCTCCACCACCGCTGCTCTCTCTCCCCTTCGTGCTTCTGGACTGTTTCTGCTTCCAGACACAAATACAAGCTCACCCTGCGCCTCCCAAGGCAGAAACCTCCAGCATCCCACTGAGGCTAGAGGGAAGGCCAAGTTCCAGCGCTCGCTGTGGGCTGCTGAGCCACCTATTCATCCCTGCGTTCCTTGGCAGAGCCCCAAGAGCAACGAAAACCCATCAAAGGACCTGGGAAAGCAAACCAAGCTGTGCACGGATGAGATGAGTTCCAGCAGAAAAAAAAGATTGGATTGGCTTAGCAAGAGAGCCGAGAGGCTGATCTCCCACCGAGTCGATTTTGAGAGCTCTGCTGGGGTTTTTTAATCCAGCAGGAGATTTCTGCTGCCTCCCAGGGTTTGAGCGTTTTTGTGGCAGACCTGCGGGTTGCCAAGCAAAAATGAAGTCAACTCTGTCGAATTCCCGTGCAGCCTGGCACAGCCTTTCCCCTGGCACCTCCGGAACAAGTCAGCTCTTGTCGAAGGGCAGAGAAATGGCAGCTTAGATTTTCGCCTGCTGTCTGGGCAAAGGGATAACGCAACACATGGGGCTGACGCAACTATTGGCCCATTACTCCCTTTGCTGGACAGATTATGGGCTGCTCCCACACGGCTCCTCTGTCCTGACCACCCGGCTGGTGGCAGGAAAGCCCGGGATGTGCCAGAGAACGACACAGCAGGGACATGGGAAAGAAGGGACTGCCATGACTCTCTCGTGACGCTGTCAGAGAGCGAGAAGCTCTGTGACACTCACCGTCCTCTGTCTCCTGCCAGACGATGCCCTCCAGGTTCACGCTGGTCCCAGGCTCGCAGGGGCCCAGGCACTCGGGCTCGGTGGCCAGGGCCACATCGCAGGTGTTCACCCCCACCGAGCGGGTGCGTACCATGATCTGCTCGCATGGCGACGAGATGTCATTGTTGACGACAGGGACAAGGAGGTGCAAGGGCAACACTGCAGGCGTAGAGACCGGAGATTCCATCTGTGGGGAAAAAGAGACATGTGGTCACCGTCAGGAATACTGTCAGGAACACAGAAGAGAGAACAAGTATCAACATTTACATTCCTGGAGAACTTCAAGCTCAGGGCTGCCACCTTCAGTTCACGTCCCACACCTCATCAGAGGACAAGGATCTTTCAGGGCTCTCCCACCCTGGCGTGCCCATACCCACGTAACCCCGGGGAGCTTTGCAGTCACAGAGATCACACCCAAAAGTCCTTGTGCAGGAGATACCTGTGTTCCTGCTTGAAAGAGCTTGTGCCAAGTTCCTTCCCTGACGGCTTCTGTAATCATCCCTGGTGAGGATGCCTCTTGGCTATGGCTCAGATGTTAATGCAGTCAATGACTTTGGACCCGATGGCTCACTAGAAGAGCTTCTGCTCAACCAGCAGGACAGGACAAATGAGTAGCAGACTCCCTCCAGCACCCATGAAAACCTTCTCCTTCCAGATCTACCCTGTGACCACCTGACGACACAGGCACTTGGATCATATCCCTCTTCCCTATGCAAGTATCTGCTTCAGAGCCTGATCCAGGCATTGTGCTCTCTCTGCACACGGAAACCAGATCCCACAGCCAGAGCCGGGTTTGGAAAGCCAACAAGCCAACTTGCCAAGTGGAAGCCCGGCCAAGCCACCCTGCTGCTGAGAAGCCAAGGTCCTTGACCGCTCTGCCACGCAAGCAGATTACAGCAGTGTCAGGAGGAGGATGGCTGACAGGCTGATTCTGTGGCTGGCCAAGGCAAGAGCAGGGTGGAGACCTTCCCGTCCTTCGGGGTTCATCAGCCAAGCCAGCCACAGCCAGCCACCCCCATGCCGTGGCTTGCGAGGACCTGCAGCAGCTCTGGGGCAAGCTGCTCCTCCTTCAGCTCAGACCTCCTCTCTTCACCATTTGGGATCTTTAGACACTGGGCTACCTCAGAAGAGAAGCAGACTGAGGAAACTCATCACATCAGCAGCAAGTGCTGACCTGGGTTCCAGTTTCAAGCAGGTGAAGATTCCTCTAGAGCACCCAGTGCTACTCCCAGACCCCCTAAATCTCTGCTGAGGGAAAACATGATAGACCTGGAGAGCCCAAGTTTGTGGTTACCAAGTGTGGACACGGGCACCAGCCCATGATCGCTTCCAGCCTTGCTGCTGACTCCCATCCTGGTCTTGACCAGCTGCCAAATTCGCCTGCTCCCTCTCTTGCTCGCACATCTCCATCCTTAAAGCAAGGGAAACAACTCCAGCAGAACCCTGCATGTTCAACCACGCCTGCCCCACCCAATAGGGTACCCACAACCCCAGCAAGTGCCTGAAGAATCCCACCTCCCCACCAACTCCTGACCCACAGATCCTCTCCACATCCCTGGTAACAGAAATCTCTAGGCAGAGGAGCAGAGAGGAGGGTATCACATCCTGGCTCTGATAAGGCAAGTGGATTTGCTCTTCCAGCAGAACACAAAGCACTTTCTGTCTGCAGCCCTCTCCTTGTCCTGCATCCATCCTCTCTCTCGACAGCTCATCAGAGCAACATGCAGCCCACTCGGCACTAAAGATGGTCTGGAGATCTTGAACAACAGTAGTTGGACCCCACAGTCCCCTCCCCAGCAGCACAGCTTGTGATCCACAACCACCTCCAATCTCCCACCAACAGGACCAGCTCTCCCCCAGCAGCCCACCTCCAGACCACCCACCTCCAAGGCTGCCCCACAGCCAGCAGCCCAACTGCACCCCATGGATTCAAGAAGGGTGTTTTTGGCATAAAACCACCCCAGAAGGCTGCCAGAGGAGCTTCCAGAAGACTCCCACAGGAAAATCACCCCCCAGAACACAGCAACCTCATCAGCAGATCCAGGGCAAGATGCTCCAAGGAAGCGTGAGGCTCCTTTGAAGGGGCTCCTCAACGCCACATTCTGCAAACCACAAGTCAGTGTCCAGCAAAGGAAGAGCCAGGGAGGAACCAGGCAGGGCTGCCTGGCTTGGGCGGGCAGCAGGAACAGCCCAGGGGGTGGCAGAGATCACTTGCCCCCATTGCCCAGGAACGGGTGGCTGCGTGCGCGCGTTGGGGACCTGCGGGTTCTGAGACCGTTCAGCTTCCTTCCACTCTGCAACAGAAACCACAGCGCAGTACAGGAGCGTTTAATTACAGTTCCAGCTCTGCTAATTATCGCCCGGTCACATTCGTAATCTGCATTATGCCACAGTGCATAATAAGCAGCTCGCTGAGATCTCTCTAATAAGCAAGGCGGCTTGATGGGATTTCATATCTCACCCTGCTCTGGAACAAACAGCCTCTTTCAGCAGCCCTGGGGAGACAAGGTGGCTCTCCTGCTCCCTTGCCTGAAGCTCCAGAGCAAAATTAAAAAGGCCCAGGACGGTTCTTCAGGGGTGAGGGCAGGAACAGAGGTTCCCCACTGAGACAAAACAAAAAAAAAGCTGAAAGCCGTGCTGGAGGAAAAGACATATGGATCAATCCCTGAAATTCACCTCCTCCTCTATGTGCGTCTTATCTCCTGGTACCATGATCTTTTCACCCTCCTGCTTTCCGAGCGAGGTCAGGAGATGCAGGATGGCTGGGAGAGCCCTACATACCATGGGGCAGCTCTGCTGGCCACTCTTCCCCTCAGAGGGAGAGAGGGAGCCCAGGGTGATGCTGGCCTGGGGGTGGTGGGCAGCACTCACACCCCACAGCAGTGGGTTTCACATCGCCTCCAGGGCTGTACTAGCCAAGATCCCCAGCTCCAAAAGTGAGCCCTGCACCTTCTGGCCATC
>VWZW01002671.1:0-63714 GCA_013397115.1 Edolisoma coerulescens
TTCCCTTCCCTTCCCCCCAAACTCCTTTCCATACTCTCAATTCCTGTAAATTTGCACTATTAATCGACAGGATATCTGGAGCTACCATAAGCTTAAAAAGCAATGCAGGTTTTTTTGGCCTCTTGAGCATTTTTGGTGCAAAAGTTTTATCACAATTTTCAAAGGCTATCTCACCCTTACTAAAGCAATGCTTAAAATAAAGTTGTTTTGCTTTTTGTTTGTTTGTTTGGTTTTTTTTTTAATTAAAATCTGAATGGAAACATTTGCTTCCAGTTGGTGCAGGCGTGCTAAAACTGTAATTAAAATGAACGGTGGATTTTTACTGGAACTTGGGTTGGCTTGACCAGGAGATATCTCAGGCCTCTGTCATCACAGTGTCTGAACCCAGACTACAATATTTTTAATGTCTTTAATCTCACAGCAGCCATATGAAGCAGAAAATTTATATCCCTATTTGATCCTTAAAATATCACTTTCAGGCACATGAGGGTAACACAAACTAATCAGGAGAAGAAAAGAAAGTCAAAGAAGAAAGGGTCTGGAAAAGGAAATTACACTGAATATTGCCTTTTAAACTTTGCTGGTTTTGCTGTATAAAACTAAAATGCATCTAATATACACTGCCTTAGGAACTCCTGCATGCTATCAACACATTTATCACTAGATCCCTCTGGCAGTGTCTGTGTTCCCTTTCCCTCCTTTCAGTAGTCATTCTCCCAAATCCCAGCCAAAGAGAGGGAAAAAATGTTGTTTTCTGTCTCTTTCGCAAAATCTGGGTTGTCTAGACTTCTTTCGGAGGCAGATGAGGAAGGAGGTGATGCACACACTCCCTTCATTCCTGTCAGCTGAGGGGTGATTGCAGATCACCTGAGATTTGCTATATCAAATCTACCACAAATCTCCTTTATTTTTATTAAAACAGTCTGATTTACCTCAGACAGACTTCCTGCTTTCGTGAATGGCCTTCAAGACACCTTCAGAGAGAGTGCCCCAAAGAACACAGCCTGTCCATGAACACCTAAGGGCAAGAGTGATCCTCAATTTTTTTCTAGTCTTCCCTAAATGTTGTTACACTTGATAATGCCCTGTACCAGCACAGGCTAGGGGCTGGCCAGCTGGAGAGCAGCTCTGTAAGAAGGACCTGAGGGTCCTGGTGACAACAAACTATCCCTGAGCCAGCAGTGCCCTTGTGGCCAAGGCCAATCAGATCCTGGGATGCAACAGGAAGAACATGGCTAGCAGGTCAAGGCAGGTGGTCCTGCCCTGGCGAGGTACACCTGGAGTGCTGTGTCCAGTTCTGGGCTCCTCAGGACTAGAGGGACATGGAGCTCCTGGAGTGGGTCCAGTGAGAGGTTACAAAGATGATTTCAGGACTGGAGCATCTCTTTTATGAGGAAAGGTTGAGGGACATGGGGCTGTTCAGCCTCGAGAAGAGACTGAGAAGGGATCTCATCCCTGTCTGTCAGTGTCATCTGCAGGGAAGGCTGAAAGCAGGGACCAGGCTCTGCTCTGTGGGGCCCAGCAATGGCACAAGAGGAACAGGCAGAAACTGATGCCCAGGAAGTTCTACCTGGACATGGGGAAGAACTTTAGTATGCACTGAACAGATTGTCCAGGGAGGGTGTGGAGTCTCCCTCCCTGGAGATATTCCGGAGCCATCTGGACACAATCCTGTGCCCTGTGCTCTGGGATGGCCCTGTTGGAGCAGGGGGGTGGGACCAGCTGACCCACCGTGGTCCGTTCCAGCCTGACCCATTCTGTGATACTGTGAGTCTGTGAAAATAATTTTTGTTCACAGTATGGAAGCAAATCATGCTGAGCTTTCAGGCACAATTTAAAAGTAACGGATACAAAGGAAACTACAGAAAGCTGACCAAATTGCAGAAAAAATTCAGACACTTTTGTTGTGGTCAAGTAAAATGTCCTTGTGCCGTGTATCAACAGATGAAGCTGAACACTTTCCTAACATGAGGCAAATAGAACTACAGAGCTCTTAGTAGAGTTGGACTGAAGTTTTTAAATTGTTATAATATCTAAAGCAACCTTTTTAGAAGGGTAGATCTATATTTTTATACCCATCAGTGCAAGAATAAGTTGTCTTTTTTTTCCTAGCATGTACATAACTCTCCAGTGTCACCCTGTACAATGGTCATTTTTTTTCTTGATGGCACAGACATAGAACATTTGAGAATGAGAGCAGTCTTTTAATCAGAATAACATTCCTGCCCATCAGATTCTGGTCTTACATAAACAAAATTTTCTTGGATAAGTTTCTGAAGTGAGTAGGAGCTGTTATTACCAGAGAATTGAATGCGAGTCCTTGCAGTTAGATCAATTACTTACAATTCTTAATTACGGTTATTACAACCTTTATTTCTTGTTATAGCACCACAGGTATACACAGCACACACACAAAAATTGGTTTTAAGCTTTTTCTAAGAAGTTGGTGATGCAAAGCACTGTGTTGTCTTCTCAGATATTTGTCAGGTTAATTCTTGTTTTTCCTCACTACATTGCTTCAAAACCTGGCACTGCCTCTCTCCTTAGGAACCTTGCCATGAGGAAAGAGAATTAAGGAGTCCTTAGGAATTAAGAATAGGCTTTAGCATACATGTGGAATCAATAGCACTCTATAAATTCACCCAAGAAAATAATTTCATGCTCTGCACTTATTACTGCTGCAGAAACTGTGCACTGAGTATTGCTTTAAGCCCATCTGTAATGCTCAAAAGGCAAAGCTCAAAAGTCTCTGGTTGTGCTGAGTCTGTATGAGCAGTGATGGTTGGTGAAATCAGGGCTCAGATGGGGTGTGCCTAAAATGGACCAGCTCACCGAACCATTTCTTCTTGCAGTGGATAAATTCTGCCTTTTGCAGAAGATACCTGGGGAAATTTAGCAGTTCCTGCAAGAGGAGCTCATGAAACATCCCTGCTCCAACCTGTTCCTTGCAGGTAGTTCATCTCATGGCCTGAAACCCTCGGAGGCACCTTATTGCTTGCAGACTCCACTTCTTAATTTATCTTCAATACTTCCTAAATCGATACTAATGAGCTAAAGAAGTTGTCAGGGAAAGAAACAAGCAAACTCTGTGTCTCTGCATCAGTGCCAAGATAAAATGGTGATGTGGATGTTAAGAAAAACAGATCTAGGTAGATATATAGAGGGAATTAAAGACATAATTTAAGAGGAAACATTCTTGGAGGAAAAAAAATCATTGAGACCTACTGTTCAGTATTTCTAGTTCATTAAAAAATAATTGCTACATTTTACTCTTCTTATGACTCAAGATTTTGAAGCACTTTACAAGCATTAGCAAACCAACTTTTCCAGCATCCCAAGCAGAAAGCTGAGACTTACTTTTTGCACTATGTGCATGGAGAAAGACTCTAGACTCTTCCTAGAAGTTTTATTTGTCTAAACAGCCCCATACATATCCACGGAAATCATTATATACAGAATCATAGACTCCTTTAGGTTGGAAAAGACTCTGAAAATCATCGAGTCCGACCATTAACCCAACCCTATCAAGTGCCCTGCTGAACAATGTCCCCAGGCACCACATCCACACCTCCAGGGATGGTGACTCAACCACCAGCCTGAGCCAGGGCTTGACAACCCTTGCAATAAGAACATTTTTCTTAACATTCAATCTAAACCTCCCCTGGTGCAACTTGAGGCCATTTCCTCTTGTCCTGTTGCTTATTACCTGAGAGAAGAGCCCGACCCCCATGTGGTTGCACCCTTCTGTCAGGGAGTCATAGAGAGCAAGAAGGTCCCCCCTGAGACTCCTTTTCTCCAGTCTGAGTCCCCCCAGGTCCCTCAGCCTCTCATTGTACTCTAGATCCTTCCCAGCTCCATTGCACCTCCCTGGACATACTCCAACCCCTCAATGTCTGTCCTGTTATGAGGGGCCCAAAACCTACCCCAGGATTTGAGGTGTGGCCTCACCAGTGCCCAGCACAGGGGAGCAATCCCTGCCCTTGTCCTGTTGGCCACACTGTTGCTGATGTTGTTCAGCTGAACTATAATTATCTTTGTTAATAAACTAGATGCCATAGGACTTGTTCTGTTATCCCCCACTACTAGGAGGATAGTTTTGGAAATAGCTTTTAAAATAAAAAGAACCAAAGCAGATAAGGCTTTTTTAACCTTTGTTTCTGTTTTTCCAAAGATTCAGCTATTCATCATTAGTATTTGAAGATCATTCTCCAAGTCCTGGGAACCAAAAACGTCTTTTAGCTCTTATTTTACTTCCCTAGAAGTAGAATTTATATGTAGGATAATTCTTTGCCATTTTTTTTTCTGGAAAATTTTGACTTAGACAAATAGTTCGGAGCTATCGGCCACTCCTGCCAGAAATTGCAGAATAATTAAATAATTTTTTCCTTGGACATTTTCAGGCTTCGACAACAAGACATTGAAAACTTACAAAAATTCAAATTGACATGCGTCAGTATTTTATTGAGAAATTTCTGT
Source organism: Edolisoma coerulescens (assembly GCA_013397115.1). Classification (NCBI taxonomy): domain Eukaryota; kingdom Metazoa; phylum Chordata; class Aves; order Passeriformes; family Campephagidae; genus Edolisoma; species Edolisoma coerulescens. The sequence goes on from VWZW01002671.1 coordinate 4,477, forward strand.
CTAAGTTGAAACATAAAATACTTAATTACTTCTGTGGAGGACCTAGGTCAGCCTTGGCACAAGTTGTGCACAAGCAGCAGCAATAAGACCGTGAGTGGTGGTTACACTGCAGAGACCAGAAACTCCTTCACCCTCGTAATACTCTACTTTAAAACACGAAATCAAACCTCCACATGTTGAAGCAAAGATAATCTGAAAGAAAAAGAATTTTTACTTTTATCCTCTGGTTAAGAGCAGCAGGGGAGAATTTTGCTCATCTTCAGCATCCCTTTAAGTATTAAAATAGAAAAGAAATAAATAAGATACTCTATGAGGGTATCCTGAGAATTTTTCTTTTTTTATGATAGTTATTATTAACCAAACAAATCTGTGATTGGGGAAGATACTATCTATGAATAATGAAAGGTTTCCTTTTGTATTCAATTTCTAGATGCCTTGTGATTAAATGGATGTTGTTCGTGAAATAATAATAAAAAAATGCTGACACCGTAAATCAACCAGAACCAATCTTCTACTTTCCCAGGCATTACTGTAAGAAAATTAATTCTCTGCACCCAGGAACAAGCCCTGTATCTCAAAGTAAATTGATTAACTGTGTTTCAGCTCCTGTGTAATTAGGAATAATGGTTCCCATGCTTTTGGATGAGTGGCAGAAGTAGGACTGATGAGTTTGCAATGTCTGTTGGCGAGACATTGTTGAGGCCTTGTTGCCCCATTGGCTTGTACCTCTTTGTCATGTGAAAGCTCATAAAGTAAAGCTGCATCTCTTTGTCTGGGATTTTCTGGAAATGCTTGACCTTCATCAGCCTCTGCAATTCCCTTGGCTGTGATGTGCAGAGGAAGGACATGGACCTGTTGGAGCGAGCCCAGGGGAGGTCACCCAGATGATCAGAGGGATGGAGCAGCTCTGCTATGAGGAAAGACTGAGAGAATTGGGATTGCTCAGCCTAGAGAAGAGAAGGCTTTAGGGTAACACACTTGTGGCCTTCCCATGCCTGAAAGGAGCCTACAAGAAAAATGGAGAGAGACTATTTAAGGAGCCTGGAGTTACAGGGCAAGTGGAAATGGTTTCAAACTAAAAGAGAGTAGATTTAGATTGGATATTAGGAAGAAATTCATTACTGTGAGGGTGGTGAAGACCTGGCACAAGTTTTCCAGAGAAGTTGTGGATGGCCAGTCCCTGGAAGTGTTCAAGGCCAGATTGGATGGGGCTTGGAGCAACCTGGTCTAGAGGAAGGTGTCCCTGCCCAAGGCAGAGGGGTTGGAACTGGATGATCTTTAAGGTCCCTTAAAGGACCTTAAATCCTGTGTCACAGAAGAGATTTTCTGCCTTGATCATCAAGACATGGTTAGAAGGTGTGACCCCAACGAAACAACACAGAATTTCTTCCTCCTTCCAGCTCAATGCTGCACAACTCTCATACAAATATGCGGTGGATGGGGAAATTCAAGCATCTGCTGACCTTATCCCTACGTTCACGGAGCAGGAGAAGGAATAGGGCACCATGGTGACAATGCATAAATTCTGGCTGATCTAAGATGGAAAATAAGTGTTATGTTCTCTTTGGCAGTCTCAGAAATTTATGCTGATTTCTGGCACTTGGATGCCTGAGAATGAGGCAGATGCTGAGGGATCACATTTACCTGAATCTTCTTTCCAGCTTTATCTCCACCCCAATGTTTACACCTGATACCATGTGGGACACTGACCAAACAAACTGGGCTGATTCTTCAGGTGAAGTTTCACGAGCCCCTGTGGCACATTCTTGCTTCATCCTTTCCATCTAAGTATTTAGGAAAAGTAAACAAATTTTTCCCACCATAATTATTGTTTTACAAACACGGGCAGCTTTCCCTCTCTACATGTGTTTTTGAGCAATCCAAAATAGAGGGCTCCATCATTCTAGAAATGAAAGCGTAGCATCTGAGGAACAGAGAGTAACAAAATCTATGGGAAACCCATGAATTCTAGGTAATATTGAGATCGTAAATCTTCACTAAACCACTCACTTAGCTAGTAAATGCCAGCATGAGTACAGGGAGTTTGGACTGGGTCTTTACATTGTAGTTTCTTTGTAATGTGGTAAAGTACATTTATGGGATTTCTTAAATCCACTAAGGCCTTCTATGTAGTAGTGGAATTGCTGTATTACTTCAAAATATATTTCCTATGCACTGTTTTTCAGCCCATTTTGTTTTGAGGATCCCTGAGCATTTTCCACTAAAGGCTGTATGCCTCTAAGGATGTCTTAAATACAGATCATCACAAGGCAAAATACAAACTGAAACTCAAAATACCTTGTGTTTTTTTAATGTTATCCCCAGTAGTCATCTTTAGACATGGACTCTTAGAATCCATGAGCCAAAATCTGCAAAAAGGGCTTGAAAGCCACAGCTAATTGATTAATTTTTCATTGAAAACAACTTGATATTAATGGTTTTACTCTTGTTTTTATAAGTGATTTAAAAAAAAAGTAATTTTTTTGTGAGTTTACTAAAGGCTAGTTATTATAGTAGCAATAAAAAAAAAAAAGTTAAACACCCTGAGGGGTGAACTCATTGCTGTGTAGAACTTTCTTATAAGAGGCAGGAAAGGGAAAGGTGCTGATCTCCTCAGTAATAGCATGTGAGAGAAAGGCTAAAAGATGTGTCAGGGGAAGTTTAAATTTAATATTAGGATAAAGGTCTTCACTGGGAGCTCAGTGAAGCACTGGAACAAGCTCCATGGGAATGCGGTCATGACTTCCAGCCTGCCGGTGTTTGGGCAACAGTCTTAGATACAGCATTTAACTTTCCATTTGTGTGGTGCCGGGAGCTGGACTCATTGTTCCTTCTGCGTCCCTTCCAATTCAGGATATTCTACGAAAAATTGTACGATATCTTCATCCCGTGTGACTGGATGTGTTTCTGTTACAAAACTACCCTTTGAAACCTTTGGCATTTTGTCACTTATCAGTTGGACTGAACTCTCCTGCAAATCAGCAATCAGCAGGTCTGCACAGCAATTCCTTCCCAAAGCCTTCTCTTCACTCATGAAACTGCTGTAGGATGGCAGCTGTAATTATGCCCAATGCTGACGTCCAAACAAGCAAAGCCAGCAGCAGGTCAGAGATGAGAGATAACTGAGAGCAGCTTTTTAGATACATCTGTACTGTAATTTGTCTCACTTTCCATCTGAAGTCAAATCAGCCCTGTCTCTGACCTGAGCACCTCCATCTGGGGATTTAGATCACAGAGAGATGAAAAGCAGAGAGCTTGGGTTCTAACAGCTTGAGCAGAAAATGAGACTGAAATTAGACCTGGGAAAATGAGACTGGAATCCGACCTGGGTTTTATACACAACACACCTCAAAACACAGCAACTGAGGCCAACAATCCAACAATTCTGCCAGGCTGCTGGGAACCAAACACTTCTGAAAAATGCCACTAACATTTGGGATGTGTCTCTCACTTATAGCCCAAGCAGCGAAGATATTCAGTAGTGGAATGAAACAAAATTCCTGAGATTTAATGGCTTGAGTTGAAAAAGTTTTCCATGGGGATTTCTTAGGCTGTGATGAATAAAAGCCCATTAGGTTTCTCGTGGTGTCTAGGAGAGATTGACTGATGTTTGTGCAGCATAATGGAAAGCTGGCTAATCAATACTGGGTTATTTTTCAGTATAACTATATTAATTGTGCATACTGTGTTCATTTGTGTCTGAAAGAGAAATAAACAGGTGTGAACATCGATTCCTGCTAAATAACAACATTATGAAAGAACATTATTTAGGCATGTCTCAGCTCCTCGCCATTGTTCTAGAGAGGCAGAATTATGTAGAGGCCTCTTCTGCTCATTACCCATGAAAATGAAGACTCACTAACCATGACATCCATCATGTTGCAATACCATGGCATTATTTCCATGTATCCGTGATGTCTGAGTGATTGAGACAGGTAGCAGGGTGGAAAATTAGGCCATACCTCAGTGGGCAGTCATTGGTTCTTGGCTGTAGGCACAGAGAAACTGTTCCCCCCTTCCAATCCACGGAAAATGAGCCCAGCACCTTAAAAGTGATGATCTCCTTATCTCCAGAGGACAGAGTGATAGAGTGGAGAGAGCAGCACCTGCTCAGAGACTCCTTCCAGCCCTTTCTTCGTGCTTGTTGAGAAATGTGCAGAAAGTCATTATTTGCAAACATCTCCCTCCTCTCCCCCTGCCCAAATCCATTATATCCAAGCCAGAGACAAAAGCAGCTGCCACAACTCATACACGCGCCTCGAGTTACAGCCGGAGAAAACTCCTGAATATGAGCTTTTGACCAGTGAGGTTTGGCAGGTGAAATTCAGTGCTTTCCATGAGGGATTTGTGCACCTGAACCCCACATAAACTACTGACGCAAGATGAGCTTTTGCATCACTATAACCCCTCTGACAGTTGCTCCATCACAAGACACCTCCAGCCTGCTGCCACCTCCCTGTGCACCAGATGGGTCCCGGTCATTATCCCCAGTCTGGCACTGCCTCTCTATCAGTCAAAGATACACAACAGATCCATTATATCACAGCTTTTAGGATGTGAACTAATTAGATGTCTTGAAAATATCATCTAAGTTTCTTCATATTTCCATCTTGCTGCCTTGGGGGTGTAATGTATGTCCAAATCCATTTATGAAAGGAGTATTCATAATGTCTGAGGAAACAAGCTTATAATAAATAATAATGGTAAATTACAAACTGATAACAAAAAATTTATACCAAGTAATGTCTAATAAGGTAGATGTTTATCTAATATGCATTGCCTTTATTATCTTGACTTCAGTTGAGGTGCACTGTTTTTCACGGCTGGGAATTCAGCCCACAGTTCAGATAAAAATGGTGGCAGAAATGCAAGGTAACATTACAACCTGACAATAGCAGAGCAGAGATGCAAGACAGGGAGCACCTTTTGAAAAACAGAACCCTGCTGCCTTCAAAAGCTGTGGTGAGGATCCTTGACCTTGTGGTACATCAAACCTGCTTCAAACACTTACTCCCTCCCATGTTTTGTTGCATATATAAAAATAAAGCAGGATTGGTTTGTGGATCCATTGGCTTCATGCAAACATCCTGTGGGGAAGAGGAAATACCAAACAAGAATAAGAAATGGTCATGGTCTCAACATGCCAGTGACCAAGGCAGAGAAGGCAAAGGGATAAAGAGACAGACCAGGGCATGAAGGGGCTGAGGAGCAGAGTGGCTGAACTGCCTTGTGACCAACAGGCAGCCCACGATGTTGAACTGCAGTTGAGTGTTTTGTGTCCTGTGGGATTCTGCAGATTTGTGCCCAAGCCTTGGCTGTGGCTGTGGTACTGCAGCAGGGGCCAGAGAAAGCCACAGACTGCACTGGAGGCACCAAAGACCTAAAACAATGCTCTGGGAGTAGGTTTGCTGACAGGCTTCTCAGAAACAGTTTTCAGGCTCCCTTCAGGCACTGAGCAACTTTTTCAGAAAGGAAAATCCTGAAATTTTCTCATACATTAGCATAATTTCTTTACGTTCTGCCAGCTTTCTCTGCTGTGACATTAACCCAAAGAGTCACATCCTGCACTTCCCTCACCTTTGATAAACTTATAATTTATGCACCACCTTGCTGTAGGACCAGACGTTGCTGTAGGACCCCAGGATGTTTCAGGTGGGTTGGGAAAGTTCAATATTTTGCTATCCCTGCCAGCAATTTTAAGTCCTGTTATTCAAAGCCTCTTGTGACTGACAGTATTCAGACCAACAGAAGAACTAATTAGTCTGAGGTAGCTTGGGAGTCTTTCTGTTGAATTCAGAAGGCTTTGGGATCAATCAGCTGGGCTTTGTGCTGCCAGGAATAAGAGACGCTTGCCCTGGGCTGCTGTGACAGACTATTTCAGCTCCATATATGAGTCATAGCATTGAATTTCCTCTCTTTTTAATGACATACAGGTTCATTTGACAGCCATTTCTCATTGTTTTTCTGCTAAAAATGCTTTGGCAGGCTCTTTTGAAAAGACAGGTGTCCAAAATACATATTTTAAAACCAAGCTCCGTGAAATCCTCATATTAACTGCTGGCTACCACTTGAAAAATTAAGCTCTCATTTCCTGGGGCCTCTCAAACTATGTAGTCATGACCAGCACTCTTCTGCTTCCCTCTCAGAGGGTAGTTTCAAGTCACATTCATTAATTAATTTCCTGATTGAGAAAGAGGTCATAGATTATTATTATTATCATTGCTAAATTTGAAATGTGTAAACCAAGGCATAGCAACATCAAGTGAACTTCCTAGCAAGGTCAAGATTAAAAAATTAAGGGCTAGGCCACCTCTTCAAAAAAAAGAGGTAAAATCAATGATTGCAAGTAAAAATCTGTAATTCAACACTTCAGACCCTGTGCAGGATGAGATGGGAGCCTACTCAACAAATTGTTCACAAAAGCCTTTTGGCTGTTTATTCCTAGAAGGAGAATATGAGGAGTCAGTTGTCCCAGGCAAGTATGAAATCAACCTCTAGAGAAACTGTGATCAAAACTGAAAAGGGGAGCTCATGGCAACTTGAGAAGAAAATGGGAGAAGCCAGGAGCAATCCCAGGGATTTTTAGCCTTCCCCTGAGCATGAAGGATTGCCTGAAGCATGCAATCTCTCCTTTTAAAATTAATATAATAGTAATCTATAGTGTTAATTAAATTGCTATTTCTTCACTGGTGTCATCTTCAACAGCAGCACTACCTTGGGAGTGCGGGAGTCAAGGATAAGAGTAATTGTCTAAAAGTGATGTTTACCTTCATCACAGCTACCGAGCCTAGATTCTGTGCCCTGTGGATTTGTGTTATGGCACGTCCAGGGAGCTTTTTCTCTTGGTCTCCAGGTCAGCTCATCTCTTATCCAGGCACGGGGGTTTCCAGTCCACCTAAAGGAAGGTTTAGGTGAGATGGGACCAGTGGGTCCAGTTTCTAAACCCCACAGAATTGGGCTACAGCCAAAACACAGACACAGGAGCTTGGGAGCACTACTAACCCAGTTCTGATGTTGAGTAGGGATCAGTGCATTGCCTTTGATGAGTTATATTTAAAGCCTGAGGTGCTCTGAGAAACTCAGCCAGCTTCTTGCTAGTCAGCCTTTTCCTCATCCTTTCCTTTTCATTTTTTGCTGAAAGATGCAGGCAAGTGATAGGAATTCTTTTTAAAGGACAGCCATCAATGAGCAAGAAACCAACAGAGCATGAACATGCAGAAAGAGAGACACCAAAATACAGTGAGATCAAAGAAAAGAGAAGAGTGGGGAACATCATTTTTATTATGAGTGTTAATCCAGCAAACCCTCCTCTTCCAACACTGTTATTGTCTGCTTGAGATGTACAGGCTGAGGGCAGGTTACATTTCTGTATGTACCAGCCTTGTCACAAAGTGCATTTTCATGGTTGACTGAGAAAGGGGAAAGAGGTTTTCCCAGTTTTGTTCTCCAGGCACATTTGGAAAATCCGGTGTGAACTGCTTTGTAGAGTTGCCTTGCAAAACTGTTACTGTAGTTCCTTTTAGTTTAATGTCACAGTCTCCATTGCTGAGGTGTCTGATCCCTCATAATCAAGGATTATGTTTCGAAGTCATATGACAGGATATAATTTAGATTTGATAAAAAAGAAGCAACTGACCAGAGATGAGGATTTCATGGAGCTTGGTTTTAAAATATGTATTTTGGACACCTGTCTTTTCAAAAGAGCCTGCCAAAGCATTTTTAGCAGAAAAACAATGACCAGAGATAAGCATAGACAAATCACTGGTATACAAATGGAAAACTTGAACTCTTACACACTTTGAAAGACTACCTGTTGCAGTGCCCTTGGCTAAAGCCATGGTGGAAGCAAAGTGGTGGATGAGCATTGAAGACATTGCAGTCTAGTCCCTGCATTTTAGTTACAACAAGTTCCCNCTTCTCTCCCCACCCTTTTTGCCCCCGTTTAAAACCCCTGAGCATTGCATTTTCCCCGTCTTTTTGCCTCTGGGCTCTCCACTGGAATAAACCTGCTGGGATCCATACAAAAGACCCCTCTCTCCTTTTTGCCTCTGCCGGTGCCAGAGCATCACCTTTGTTTAGGGCTCACTCCTCGAGGAGGAGACAGCTCTTCCGTGTGCTGCAGCAGCAGCCAGCGATGTCTGCAGCGGGACGCTGTGGGTCTCGGACAGCCCTGACAGTGTCAACAACCTTCATTTCCATTAAAAGAGAAGTTCATACCAAAAAGTTACTGAAACTTACTCAAGGATGTAATTGAATGGAATTGAATTAATTGAATTGAATGAAATGATTGAATGGTTTGAGTTGGAAGAGACCTTAAAGGGACCTGTCCAACCCCCTACCATGGGCAGGGATATCTTCCACTAGAGCAGGTTTCTCCAAGCCCCATCTACCCTTGGTCTTGAACACTTCTAGGGATAGGGAGTCCACAGTCTCTCTGGATAATCTGATGCAATGTCTCACCACTCTCCCAGTAAAGAATTTCTCCCTATAACTAATTTTAATCTACTCTCCTTCAATCTACCAAGCTTCCTTATCCCAGAAATCTATTTAGGATTGCTAATCACTGTTTCACCTTTGATATACACGCTATGGTGATTAGTTTGAAACTTGACTCTTGGCTTTTGGATAATTAACATTAATTAAATTAATGATATCTCTGTGTGGATTTGGGTTCAGTTCCAACCTTTGCCACGTATTCTATCATGTCACAAAAAACCCTACTTCTCTCAAGCCCTCTTCTTTAGGACAGGGATATTTTGTGTTGTCTCTTTACTGAGGCAATGTTTATTTCCTTTTTTGCCTTTCAAAAAGAACTTTTTTTCTTGGAAATCCTGTGTCTCATCATGGGCAATAGGCAGGTACATTAACATTAACATTAACCAATTAAAAGATTAGCAGATGTCCTTAAAACACTGTAACCAGAGGGATAACATTTTCCTCTTCAGCCTCCCATTTCCAACCACTACCTTAAAAACCTCCTTGGTGTCTTTTCCTTTTGTCATTTCCACTTTTACAGAAAATTCTGAGGAGGAGAGAAAATGCAGAAAATTTGTGGGCTAAAATAAACTAGCTTAGAAAATGTTTGCTTCAGGTTTCTTAATGTTCATTTGCACAATGTGAAGATTTATGATTTGAATAAAATGAAATAAAATTTTAAAAAAGAAAAGAAAAGAAAAACCCTGAATTTGCACTTTTATGGATTTGCATATTGTTTTTTCAGAGGAAGATTCACACCAGGCAACAAAAACTGAATAAATCATTAGGTAGAGACAGAGGAACGCTTTAAAAGAAATGATTTGCAACAGATCTACTGTAAAACATTACCCATGGCAAATGTTGGATCAGCATTATGTATAGAGCTGGCACTTAGGAATTTTATGGGCTTCTTGGGAGGTTGCTTGCGAAGAGAAGTGTGATCTCTCCAGCACAGGGCTGTGAACCAGGAGAGCTGGACTCTATTTTCAGCAAAGTCAATGCCCTCACAATGTCAGCTAAATAAATTACTCCATTTCTCTGTTTGTCCTTGCAAAACTAAAGGTGAGCTATTTATACACATGAACTTGGAATCGTATTTAGGAATATGCTACAAGATCTTCAGGTGTTACAAAAATGGAAAATGCAGTTTGTATTATGGATTTTGGATTACTTCTGAGACAGAGAAAGTTGGAAATAATTTAGGAATGTGTGTTCTACATGGAGAGATTAGTCCAGTGTTACTGGGCACAAAATTATAATTTTTTGTGGTGGAACAGTCTATCAGAGTATATAAAAGTCTGTGGTTTGGTTTATAAGCACATTATATGGATAACATTGGTTGGATACTTCCTGGGTTGATCTTTCTCTCTTAAGCTCTATGGAAACCAACAGCAAGAAACTTATTCCAGACTAATATATTTTTATTCCCCTTTCCATTTGTTTTTATTTTCAATGAGAGTTTTTGGAAAAAAAAAAATAAATGTAAAACTCTGAGGTCATTTTAGCCCTTGACTGTCCATAATTTCTCATCCACCTAGACTGGAGTGATGACGGAATCTGGAACACACATATACTGAAGCTCTGAGGGAGTTCCCTCAGGAAGTCTAAGTAAATTGGACATTGGTTTTATGAGATTGGTTTTATTTTTGTAGCAGTCGTCTCTGAGAGGTCTGTAGCAGCACTAAAAGAGATTGGAGTCCCTTTTCACCTTGGGAGCACATTATTATTAGAAACCTTTCATCACTTAGGTATGTGAATTAGGTGAGATGTTTCCCTTAGCTTAAAAAAACCTGAGCTTAGCTCAGAAATCTGCTTCTGCCTCTGGCCAGGAAGCATTATTAGATTATTTTCTTAATTACAGGATTTTTAAATAGGTAATTTTATTTTACAAATGTGAGGCTGTTTTGCTCCTCAATTAACCTTTACCTTTATTGTCCATAGCTCTTAATCAAAGATTATAGGATCAAAGGGTGTCCAAGCCAATGCTTGACTGCTTTGTGCATTTAATAGCTTATACATTTTACGTGTTATGTTTTTCTAACTCTGGTGGGTCAAGGGTGTTAAGATGGACCCCCAAACACCTTCTGCTGTTACACAGATCAGCAAGACATTCTCTCAGAAGGGTTTTTTGTCATTATCTCATCACCCTGTAAACACTGACACCGGAGGGGACTAGAAAATTCCCTCTTTGCTGTCAAACAATTGGAGGTCAAACACAAGCCCATCACCTCTGGCATTTTCATCATAAAAAGAGCCTCAGTGTTTTTTAACTAAAATGTTTAAATACAAATGAGATAGGCAAGACTTCAGATGGCTCCCCTGCAACACTATTAAGTCAGGAGAGGCTTCTGTAGGAGGGGGCATTTGAAAATTTCCTTCATGTTAACTGCACAGATAAATGCTGTCACCATGGTACACAAGTCTCTTGTAGCTCCATATGTCCAAGTGCTAAAGCATGCCCATGCCCTTATGTTTTTATGTAGGTCAAATCTTTGCCTTGCCATCATTGGCAACAGCTCTTTAAATCAAAGAGAAATGGCCTCTTTGTGATCAGTGTTATTACAATGAATTTCAGGAGAAATTATAATAATGGAGCACTTAAAAGTAAAGAGCTAGCACTTGAGCTAGCTGGCTATTAATTATAAATGCCAATCTCTATCAGGAATTCCTTTTTATGTCAAAGCGGTCTGTTCTGAGTACTTATTTTAGTGTTAATTAGAGAGAAGTGATGATGGAGTGTTATCCAACGATGAGCAGTCATTACAAGGTCTGCTGGCCCCTTGTGCTTTTCCCTGGGGTGCACTGGTAGTGCCCCTGGCATGAGCAGATGCATTTTAGACATTGATGTCTTGTCCTAAGTAACAGTAAAGATCTGTAAGGATGAGATCTACAGAAGATTCTTGTTCCAGTAAGGGTTCACTTGCAGCACAGACAAGATTTACTTCTGAAATAACCATGCAGTGGAGGCCACAGAGGTGGTGGAGGGTCTGGAACATCTTCCTCATGAGGAGAGACTGTGGTAGCTGGGCCTGATTAGTCTAAAGAAGAGAAGAGTGAGAGGGAATCTCTTCAATCCATATAAATATCTCCAAGGTGGGTGCCAAAACTCTTTCATTATCCAACAGGATAAGGAGCAATGGCCATAAACTAAAACACAACAAGTTCCGCTCAACTTGAGTAATGACTTCTTTCCATGGAGGGTGGCAGAGCCCTGGAACTTCTGCCCAGGAAGGGTGTGGAGTCTTCCTCTCTGGAGACATTCCAAGCCCACCCGGACACATTCCTGTGTAAACTGCTCCATGTGACCCTGGTTTAACAGGAAGATTGGACTGGAGGATCTCCAGAGGTCCTTTCCAACACTAACTGCTCTGTGATTCTGTGATAACAAGGTCCTCTCTTTCAGTAAATATAGAAAAAAAATTAAAATTTATTGAAAATCCTGAGAAGGAAAAAGACTGGAGACATTGACCAAAGTTTTAATACATTTTGACAGTGTATCCATGAGCCAGGAAGGAGAGAGATAATTTAGACATATTTAAAAAGAGCCCTCCTTGAACTATCTGTTGTCAGAGATGCTGACAGTGGCATTGAAGGTCATAGATGCCAGCAGCCAGTCTGGTGCTGGTCCATGTCCATAGAGTCCCTGACCACTCTTTCCCCATACACTCATCAAGAGAGCCCAGCCAGCAGAGACTGTGGGTCTCAAGATGCAGCAGAAATTCCCAGTTCTTTCCAGGTCACTCCTGGGGAGGTTGTTTTTTTGTCTTACAGGACATGAGATTTCCAAAGGTCCCCTTCAACCCCAATAATTTCTGTCATTCTGTGCGTCAGTGAAGGGTGAGGTTTTACAAGGCTTAATTTACTGACATCTTTAAGCCTGGGGTAGGACTGTATTGTTTTCATCAGCTCATTCCAAAGGTAAGTTAGATTGATTCGTATGGAATAAGAAGGATGAATTTTAAAACCAGTTTTGTCTTATGTATAGGAATACAACAGTCAGTAACCTTTGTTTGGGGGCAAATAGACACTAATAAAAACCATCAGACCCAGCAGAGTGAATCAGAGTGATCACTCATTTGGTACAGAGCCCTTTATGGAACCACGGCCAGTTTCATATCGGGCACTTGAAGGTGTAAAAAACATCTAGAAATGCCCTAATTATGATAACCTACATTAAAGCCTTTTTCAGTTCCTATGACATGTAAATCCAAATGTTTCCGAAAATTTTCTTCTCTTCTTTAAAAATGTAATCAGATACCCTTATTAACTGCAGGAAAGTGAGCTTTTACTCTAAAAGTGTTGTCTACATCCAGAGTCCTGAAGACTGGAATATGACATTTCTTAGTTCCTGAATTCTCCAAAATATGTCTTTAATTGTTACCTGCATGACAATGAGCCTCCTTTCTTTGCCGACTGCTGCCCTTATACCTCCTTTCCTGCCATTAGTGAACCAAAAATTTGGAGAATGTAATTGTAAAAATCATGCTTTAGTGTAAAAGGCTCTAGAGACAAATGTCAGATTTTATTTCCGCTAAAGCCGATAATGGTACTTGATAGAGCCATTTATAATTTCTTAAGAGGGAGAAATAATTCTCTTTAACTGATTTATTCATATAAAGCCATTTACTCTTTCCCTGTATGTAGTGGATCAAACTGAGTTATGTTCCCTAATTGGCTATTGATACGTGTGGGGCAATTCTAACCATGCCCACCCGCATCCTCTTTTATATCTGGGGATCATCAGAACGGGCCCGAGACCTTGGATAAACCAGCTGGAGACCTGCTGATATCTACTCTCATTCCCCAGCCTCTTAAAATAAAGTCATTCCATACAAAGGAGCTATAAAACATACAGAGGAGCTGAAGGCAGTATTCCCTCTTAATCCTACTGGGATATGTTCTGCTTTGGAGGATTGAGGGTTTTCAAAACCCACTGGGTGCTGACCTCTTGATTGCTGGTTCACCCTCACTAATGAAACCACTGCCTTGAGTGTCCTGACTATGGGAAGACCTTTGCCAGGCAAAATAACCCCTGCCTTTGGGTCTGAAAGGAGTGGAGAGGTACACTTTGACATCTTCCCTTTATAAATAGGCACAAAGCATGGCAGGGAGGCTTTAAAAATAACATTCCTCTAAGAGAAAGGAAGATGAATGCTGAAAATGAAATTTTGACCTCACTGAAGTCAATGGAAGTTTTCCGACTGATTTCAGCTGGGCCAAGGCTTCATCCAAAGCACTGATCCATTTAATGGGCTTACAATAGCTACACAAAGGTGGAGAGGGCCTTTGAAATTGTATTCAGTGCTCCAAGGAGGCTGAGAAATCACTGGGTCTGGAAATCAGGGAAAATGCCACGATAGTGTCAATTATTTCAGTATCTGCAGAATTATTAAGGAAAGTGCCCAAAACACATTCACTAATTCCTGCTTTAGTTTGTCATCCTAAACAGCAGCAAACACTGTGTAGGCTTGTATATACATCGACATCACGATAATTTTATGCTGCTCTTGTTTTTCTGGGTGCCCTCAGAGTTTTTCTGCTGCGTTTTACCAAGAAATCGATCAATAAAGATAATAGAGATTTTTCTTTGCCCCAAACTGGTTATAAAGCATGTCACCACGTGCAAAAATTGTAAATATTGTGGATTTCTTGGAACAATACACCCCATGGTAAGCAGAATCTTTGCCTCCTGAAAAGAATGATCTGAGTAAATATGAAAACTAACTGTTTTGTTAAGGCAAGGCAGGTATTCTTACCAATAGTTATCAATTTAGCTTAAATGGGTGTATGCTGATTTATACCAGCTGGGGATATTACTCTTGTAATGCATCCGTGTTTTCATAAACATTAAAATGTTTTTATTCCTTCCTTTACTGTTTTACTTTGTGCGCAGAACTGACACAAATGTAACACACAATTATTCTCACCTGAGAAGGTGTTCCCACACATCCCTGTACTTCATACACACTTGTACCTTCAAATGACTCTTTTCCCTGTGTTTTAAGGGAAGATATTGCCCTTCTCGGACTTCCTGTATAGCCCACTGGTTCTACCTTATTAAACTCAGTGATCCTCAGACAGGGTTTGCACCAGGACAATATTTAACTCTAATGGAAATTCGGCAACAAATTCCCAGAAGCATCTTTGAAAATTTATCCTTTGGCATTATAATTACTTTCTGCTCTTCATTCTATCCTGAGCTCTTTTGTTTAAAGTGGTTCCTGGAGTCTACGAGTAGTCAATCTCTGTGTGTGCTCCTAGCAAATGCACACAGCTCCTCACTTGCCCTTTGATTTGCCAGGTATTTTGTCTAGATTTCCTCCAAAACTTTTTAAATCTGGAAAGGAAAAATAATTTTCCTAATTTTTGATTTTTTGAAATTTGATGGCGTTTTTTTTTTTTTTTTAATAAGACAGGAAACAAATGGGAAAAAAAGAAAAAGGGAATTGAATTGGTGTGAAGGATTTCAATTAAAAATTAAAGTTCTGTTAGTATAGTAATTTATCCCTGTGTGCGCAAATCTATATCCCTATACTTATCTTCTCTGCCAAACCCTCCTGATTTGATAACACACTGTACACACTGCAACTCACATGCACTCTACATTTCAGATGAAGGGATTATGGATTTTATTGATGATGTAGACAAGGCTGGATACTTGTACATTTTACATGCCTGGCTTCCATTTGCAAGATTGCAATTAATTTTAGCAGCTAATTGCATACTCTATCCATGGCAGCGGAAGATTACAGATATAATTTGTACAATATCATCGAATCTTTTGTAAGTAAATTTCAACCTGGTCATCAGCACGATTTGGAACAGGTTTGCTGTCTGTGGTTCAGCCACAGAAGTTCTACCTGAAATCCAGCTAATTACCAAAATGTAGAATGGAAACAAAAATTATGTTGTTATTTCTTCTGTTGCTCTATCCTAACTATAGGGACATGAACTTGTAGAAATAGTAGAAGTGGGGAAATGATATACCAGACACATTTTCTCTGGAATACTCAAGATCAAATGCATGCCTACATCCCTGGAAACTGAATCACTGAATGGTTTGCGTTGGAAGGGACATTAAACATCATCCTGTTCCAACACCCCTCCCATGGGCAGAGACACCTTCCACTAGTTCCACTTACTGCCTGGATGTGGTTTGGCCAATTCACTTGATCTATTTTGTGCCTTGACTCAGTTTTACAGATAATGATTTACATTTCTGTGCTGCAGAGAGTTGTTTGGATGTTTGTGGGGTTTTTTGGCATGAATAAGAAGTCAGATGGTACAACCTCCACTGTGAGGAAACACTGAGAGAGTTGGGGTTGTCCAACCTGGAGAAGACAAAGCTCCAGGGAGACCTTAGAGCCCCTTCCAGTGCCTAATGGGGCTCCAAGAAAGACTGGGAGAGATTCTTTATCAGGGATGAAGGGTTGTGGATTTAAACTGAATGAGGGTAGATTTAGTTAAGATATTAGGAAGAAATTCTTCCCTGTGAAGGTGGTGAGGCACTGGCACAGGCTGCCCAGAGAAGCTGAGGATGTCCCATCCCTGGAAGTGTCCAAGGCCGGGAAAAGATTGAGACCCACACTGCCTTTCCAGTTGAATCTGGGTTTTTTTGAGCTGCACATAGGGACTGCTTGCAAATATGTGTAGAATGGAAATGTGGAGGGTAGAAATAAGACAGTGCAGAATGGCATATAATGAAATTAATCCTATTAAAAATGTAAGGTGGTTATCAAGAAAGGATGAATATGTAACACACCAAAGTCTGCAAATGTTCCTTTTACACAAGATGGTAGAAGTTCTATGATCTACCTTGAGAAGCAAAGTACTAAAAATCAGATTTTTTAATGGCTTATTAAATGTTGCTTTTCAAGACTATTTACTATGAGCAACTGGAAACTGGCTGCAACTCAAACGGAGTTCTGCGGCTCAGAGAAATCTCTATTGACTAAAAAAAAAAGAGATGAAATGAGAAATAATAGGCCTATAAACATTGAAACATTTGAGATACTTCTGATGATTTCCCCAGACAAAAAAAATCTAATATGTAAGGGATTAGGAGGTTCAAAAGAGGGAATTAGTCTGTAAGTAATTTCTGGAGAATAGGGAAGTGTTAAAAGATACTAAAGACTTCCATGTACCACACAGCTGCTAAACTCTGCACAGTCAACCATTTCTTAAATGAACTCAGCAGAAACTTTTCTGAGTTCCTGGTGAGAACATAAACACCAGCAAAAAAATAAGAACAATACTCTGAAACTCATGAATAGGCTATAACTTGTTATTGTGAAATACAAGGTCAAGTCAAGATTGGGAAAGGACATTTTATTGGTTCTGAAAATGAACAGAATTGAAAAGAACTTAGACCATGAGTGTTGCTTGAAGGAAGAAAAAATATTAGCCCCATGCCATAAATATCTTTGCAAATGAAATTTGAGAGCAAGCAATGAAAAAAGGCAGAAGCTTTCACAGTTAGAACAAATAGTTTTCAAGTCTTTTGGGCCTCATGAATTTCATGATAGAATACTTAGGCTAAAAACTGAGGTAACTGCAGATTTCTTCATGGACATTTCTGAGAACTTATGAAATGCAAATGAATTCCTTGACAACTGGCAGAATAAAATCTGAATATTTGTCTTTAAAACTCAGAGAGAAGAGAAACCCCAAGAAACTCTAGACCAGTTAGTTTAACTTCAGTTCCTGGCACAACACAGTAGCAAGTAATCAAACTATCTGTAGGCACTTAGAAGATAACAAAAGGATGAGTTAAAACCAGAATAGATTTGTCAATACAACATTGTGCCAAGCCCTCTAAAATCATCCTGTGAGAGTGTAAAAGCCTCACAGATATAGAAAAGCAATAGACATCCTCTGTATTAGATTTAGAGAGTGTTTGACACTATTTCTTCTGGCATTTTTATCGCAAACAGGATCTAAACAGAATGACTGTGATATAGATGAATAACTGGTAGAAATACCGTGTTTGTAGTGTGATTATCAGGAGACCACTGAGACAGGAATCCCCTACTGAACTGGCAGGAACTTATCAGTCTTCAGAGCACAGTGAGTCAGAATAGAAAGTAAAAGATATTCTTATCTGATTCATAGGTGTTGCTACAATGGGTGGGGCTACCAGGAGGACGTGGTGGAAGACAAGATTAGCACAAACTCAACAAAATTATCTTGACAAACTGGAGTGAAGAAAGTATTACACTGCAATTCAGTAAGGGCAAATGTGTATTTTAATCTAAAGGGCTGAATGATCTTTTTTTTTTGTAAATACAGATGAGAAATGTAGGCTAGACAGTCGCTCTGCAGAAGAAGATTTAGATTATTACTGGTTCACAAGAGGTATATAGCCACTCAGTTAAACCAAAAGACCCCATCCAGAGTTCTGCATCCAGCTCTGGTGTCCCCAGCACAGGAAGGAGATCAACCTGTTGGAGCAAGTCCAGAGGAGGCCTCCAGGATGATCAGAGGAATGGACCATCTCTCCTACAAGGACAGGCTGAGAAAATTGGGATTTTTCATCCTAGAAAAGAGAAGGCTTAGGGGTAGCATGTTTGCAGCCTTCCAGTACCTGAATGGAGATGATAAGAAATCTGGAGAGGGACTTTTTCACAAGTGTATGGATTGACAGGGCAAGAGGGTATTGCTTTAAACTGAAAGAGAGTAGGTTTAGATTGGATATTAGGAAGAAATTCTTCCCTGTGAGGGTAGTGAGGCCCTGGCACAGGCTGCCCAGAGAAGCTGTGGCTGTCCCATCCCTGGAAGTGCTCCAGACCAGGTTGGATGGGGTTTGGAGCAACCTGGGATGGTGTCCCTGACCATGGGCAGAGTGGTGGAACTGGATGATCTTGAAGGTCCTTTCCAACCCAAATCATTTGGTGATTCTGTGATTCCATGAAAGGATGAGCTATGGAGAAATATTTCAAGGAGCATGAAATACTCTGTTAGACACGTGAAATAATACTTCACTCCACAATTGGCAGGAAAAAATCACTTTCTTGTCTGCTATTAAGCCGTTTAGAGGCCATGCATAGAAGTTTTCATGTTCCCTTATTTTCTGTTTCTATTCTATTCAAAAGACAGCTAAAAAACATAGTTCGAATTCCATAGCTCAAATTCTATGATAGGGGAGATTTCTTCAATGAGGGATAAAGGGCATTATCAAATTCTATAAGGGAGATTTAGATTAGACATCAGAGTTCCAGCTCAATGAATTGTATGGCATTTATCACCACTCACACAATCTGACACTTCCTATGGTGTTTTGTCTGGCCTCACCCCCTTTCCAGAAGGGTGTGAGTCTTCTGTGGCTTCTCTGTCCTATCTGTCAGCCAATGTGGACATTTGGACACCTCAGGATATCTCAAACGGTGATAAATGCCTGTACTCCAGTAACTGAGTTGACATCCCCTGACAGTTAAATTTTAGCTAGCCCTAAAGGGGAAAAAAGAAAGTCTCCTGTGGCCGGTGAAGGTGCATAGAAGATTTCACAGAGCTGACACGCGGATTTCATGTCTGGGTGTTCCTAGAGAAGTGGTCAGGCAGGCATTTGGTCAGATCCTTTTCTGAGAGAGTTTTTTGCTGCCTTGTGGCTGAAAGAAGGGCTCGTTGACAGGGTTTCTTTCAGCCTCACTCTTGGCATTGTTGCGGGCAGTGCTAAAGATTTCTGTTGCTCCCTCTCTTTGGGAATGAGCTACAGAATGTCAGATTGTTCACTTACCAGCTGAAATGTATCGTAAGCTGACTGAGTGCAAAGTCTGTGCCATGCCATTCATGCTTGTTCTTTTTTGTTTTCCCCTCAGTAGTGTCTCATTGTTCGAGTCACTGTTTGGCTTGTCTGAGGATGTGTGAATTCCTCTTTAAAAAAAGGCATGAATAGTTACGTACACTTTGTCATCTGCACTCTTCCCTGAATATCTGCCTGCTACTTGCCTGCTCTGTGGCTCCGATTCTGTCTCTCTCCATGCCTGTACATAACTCTCTCATCTTCTTGCTCCACTTAGCTTAATCTACTTTTCATTTCTTACAATCATCATCCTTTGTTTTTCACATTTATCAAAATAACTTATGAAATCATTACCATTAGGACACCCCCCCCCGTCACAAAAATAAATTCTCAATGCCCAAGGGTAAGCAAGACACACCTGGAGACTCTGACCTGTTGAAATGAGTCCAGAAGAGGCCACCAAGTTGATGACAGGGCTGGAGAACCTCTCCCATGGAGACAGGCTGGGAGAGTTGGGGCTGTTAAGCCTGGAGAAGAGACAGCTCCAGGGAGAACTTAGAGCCCCTTCCAGTGCCTAGAGGGGGCTTACAGGAAGAATGGAGAGGGACTTTGGAGAAGGGCATGGAATAACAGGATGAGTGTGGGTGGCCTTAAGCTGAAGGAGGGTAGAGTTAGATGGGATATTAGGAACAAATTCTTCCCTGTGAGGGTGGTGAGACCCTGGCACAGGTTGCCCAGAGAGGTTGTGTATTCCCAATACCTGGAAATGTTCAAGCCCAGGTTGAATGGGGCTTGGAGCAAACTGGTGTAGTGGAAGGTGTCCCTGCCTGTGGCAAGGGGTTGGAACTGGATGATCCTTGAAGTCTCTTCCAGCCCAAACAATTTTAGGGTTCTAAGACATGCACACCTGCTCTGTTTCCCTGTTACAGGTAAATTTTCCACCCCTTTGCTGTTTTATACATTCCTTTGACACACAGAATAAGAAGGATGCTATGAACACTCAAACTCTTCTCTCTTTGGTTATAGTCTCATCTTTCATGACCCCTGTCACGATCTACAACCAACTCCAGTTATATGTAAACACATCATCACTCCAATAAACAAGAAACCTTTGGTTTGTACCATAGTTACAACTTAGAGATGCCTAATGAGGCGATTTCTTTGCTGTGATTGAAGAATTTTTGAGATTTCTGGGTTCAAAGTGATGTTAAAACAGCTTTTCATTAGAGGCTTAATTACAAAGCAGGTTGACCATACGCCAAAACCACAATATTTTAAAATCCTCTTTCTCATTTACATTCTTATCGGAGATTTTTAAGACACTGATAGTACATTAGAAAGATACGTCAACAAATGAAAAAATCTGAACAAACTAAAGAGATGAGATAAATACTCTGCAGATGTATGAATGCTTCAATTAGATGAGTGAAACCGATGCCTTAGGCTTTAACTTTTATATTTTTCAAATCCTGTACTGCCTAGTGTGTAACTCTGAAGTTTCATGTGGCTGTTAACTACTTTTCCCTCATGCTGGTTAGACACAGCAAACCCTCTCTAGGTTTGCACTTCAAGGACACCTTGATTGTCCCAGGCCCCAAAATATGTAAACTAAAGCCTTGAGGAGAAAACTTGGGGTAATTACGTCATTAACTGAAATTATAACTGGAGAATTAACCCTGATATGCAAGTGGACCAAACTCATAAAAGTGTGAAGAACCCGTGACCCAGGGTCCATCTTGGGTGGAGCCCCTTGGAGGCTTTTGACTCCCAAGGTGTACCTTTAAAAACCCTTCAAATAAATACCTACTTTTATTCTCTTATTCTTGTCTAGCCCCTGTTTTCAGGTAGCCACTTCAAGGCAACTTTTTCTGACACTCACGTCAAAGGAATATATGTGGCATAATGGAAATCTTTATGCTTCCTTTCTCTTTTTCTTTTCTTTTCTTTTCTTTTCTTTTCTTTTCTTTTCTTTTCTTTTCTTTTCTTTTCTTTTCTTTTCTTTTCTTTTCTTTTCTTTTCTCTTCTTTTTTTCTTTTTCTCTTTTNCTTTTCTTTTCTTTTCTTTTCTTTTCTTTTCTTTTCTTTTCTTTTCTTTTCTTTTTTCTTTCTTTTCTTCTTTCCTTTTCTCTTTTCTTTTTTCTTTTCTTTTTTTCTTTTCCCTTCTTTAACACATTTAGTAATCCTGAAATATTTTGCCAATGCACAGAGTTCTCCCCATTTAATTTTTAAAGCAAATTTGAGACAAAGGATTAGAGAGTCATGGAATATCCTGAGTTGGAGGGGACCCACAAGGATCATCAAGTCCAAGTCCTGGCTCTGAACAGGACAATCTTACTAAATCATAATATTTTTCTGACATGCTGAAAGTTTTGAAATTAATAATTTTATTAACCAAATATTACACCATATAAAAGTGACTTGGTTGGAAAACCCCATTTCATATCCCAAAGCAAAAGAATCAATAGCTTATATTTATTGGAAATTTTAAAAGGAGTTAATTTCAAACTCGAAATTGTTTTCACTCCAATTTTGAAATGTATTAAGCTGGATGGGGCTTTGTCCAACCTGATCTAGTGGAAGGTGCACCTGCCCAGGGCAGGGGGTTGAAACTGGATGATCTTTAAAGCCTCTTCCAACCCAAATCATTCTATGATTCTATGACATGATGAATATCGGCCTATATATTAAAATTACTTCTGATATGACCACTAAGCTGAGGAGTTTAATTGACAAATACCAGGCTCCTCCTAAGAGCTGTGGATAGGTTGGTGAAGGTTTTCATGCTGCCAAATCCTTGATATTTCTGCATCCATGCAACATTCATCACACTCCTCTGTGTCAGATGTGATGGTTCATATAGCTAATCATATTTGCCCATCTAGGTAAGAGTTCAGGATAGATCTGTGAGCAAAATTTGCCTTAATAGGTGAGCAGTGACAAACAGGTAGAGCAGTTAAATTTGGAAGGCAAAGGTCCTAAGATTTATAGACGAGTCATTGTTGGGTTTTTCTGCCGACATTTTCCTCTTGACTCTACCCCAGGTGATGTATCAGAAATTACATATATGAAATATTGGTTGAATATTCAAGTAATTGTAGCAGACAAGGTGAGTGGTGCTGAAAGTAGGTTACAATAAAGTCCCTAAATTCCTGATTTCATGGGTCAAAAAATTTGTTTTAGAAAGCTGTGGCTGCTTTTCTATCTGATGGGCTAAAAAGTGCTTTTGGTTCATTAGCCAAGCACCACACAAGATTTAAAAGTTTATTTCTCATTAATCAGTCATTTCTTAATCCTCTGAAAGTAAAAAAAAATATTAAGAGAATTATGTGGGTTAAGAGTGTGGGGGGTACATCTCTCCAGCTGAGGCGCTGTTGTATACTTCCCCCATTGCACCATCATATTTCACCAGTAAGTGAGAACAGTGTTTTAGCTCACAAAAGTCATCTCTGGTGTCTTTGTTTCCCCTGCATTAAATGCATTGCTCATGAAAAATCCACACATGTTGAAATCAAGGAGTTTCTGTTGTTTTCTCAGGACATACAGAGGTGGTGGCAGCATCAGTGTCACCCCTCCTTCCCCACGCTGGCCGCCAGCCTGCCCAGTCTGTCAGCCCAACTCCTTCACCATGCTAAGCAGAGAATTCATGACCGTGGTGATAAGAAGAACCCTACCAGGAAACAAGCCGAGATCCACACCACACAAGGAGTAATAATTACACAAAGCAAGAGGGGATCAAACCTGAACCTCTAAAGATCCAATTCATTTGGCACTGACCGCCTCTGTCCTTTTACTGTGGCAATCCAGATCATTTGGAAGTGGAGCAGGTCCCACTGAAGCTGTAAGTCTGACACATGCCTGAACGAACTGGCAAAAAAAGGAGAGAAACCCACAAAATATTAATCAACTGTCTGTCAAACTCGGCATCTCCTACATCTCCCTCAGTTCTCGGCTCAAGGAGCTTTACTGCTGGAATCATAAAATTAATTATTACTAAGGATTTTCAGTGTAATACTCCAATCTTAATGTTTGAACAAAAAGCCTTTAGTGTTTTGAATGCATATTTAAACCAGCAAAGCATAAATTTTTTAAGTAAAACCCACAGCAGATGACAAATGTGTCTTGTTGTTGTAATAACTTCAGATCTCTAAATTAAGGATTGTGGTTTGATGGAATAATAATAATACTTCACATACAGAGAGGCTTTTCATCTACAAGGAAATAAAGTTGTCTTTCATGGCCCAAGCACACACATGCAGGTGTAATTGCAAATACTGAGTTTGATTCAGTGGTCATTCAAGTAAATTGAGGTTATTGGTGCTTCTGCAATACTGACAATTTGGAGTCCCCAGCCAGCAAACTGTGCTTGGAGCTGCATGAATGAATGAGTGCAAGTAATAATCGGCAAGCAAGCTGGAAAAGGAAAGGGATGGAAGCAAACTGTCCTCTAACACACACTGAGCAGTGGTATCAAAGTGCTTGATGATAATCTGGAATCACAGAGGTAATTTCATGTCTAATCTACTGATAGCACTTGGAAAAATTAGTATGAATTTTTAAGCCAGAAAATAGAAGAGGTGTGGCCCAAACCCATCCTTGCTTGTTTTCAGGCCAGAATGTCTGACAGGGTAAATTTCACCAAAGTCCTGCCTGATGGCTCCTTTGCTGTGCAATGTCAGACTAAGCTGTGTTTTGGGACTTCGTCAGTGTTTGATGTCTTACTCAGCAGCTCCACAAAAGGTGAACTGCAGCTTAGATTAAAGGAATTCACTTTCCCGCACTGCCATGCTTCTTTACCATATAATTTACTTGGGACTTTTTCGATGACAATAAAGGTGGGTACCTGGAGACAGTGAAAACTGACCTGGATGTGATCCTGTATCACCTGCTCTAGGTGAACTTCCCTTGGCAGCGGCGTTGGACTAGATGATCTCCAGAGGTCCCTTCCAGCCCTAATTATTCCATTATCCTGTAATTGCCCATTAGTTTGATATTTCAAGCACAATATTCAGCTGTTGATCAAAACACACCTTTCTCCTTTAATATCTTACTTTATTTGAGAAAAATCTGATGTTAAATGTCAAGCACACACTGAAGGATATTCTTCTTTAATACCACTTATATTTAACTTTTCATTATCCATAATCTCACTTACCTTCCCTGTTTTTCTGCAATATCAAGCCAGCATTGATGAAGAGATACTGACTCTCATCTAAACTAAGAAAAGAACTGTGGAAAGTTTATTGAATGGGCATGATCCAAGACCTCCAATATATGAAAGGTATGTAAAACTGTTATTTTTGTTCCATTGATTTACTGAAGTGATACTTGGACATTTTAAAAAGGGACATTTTAGTGGTAGGGTGGATTTTCTCCAGAAACACTTTCACACTAGTCCGTGATATGACAAGCTAAGCAGTGATAAAGTAATAAAAAAGTTTTGATGCATTTTCAGAGATACATTTATGCTGAAGGTCCGGTTTTCAGAGACTGGAGGTAATACTATTTGAATGAGATGATTCAAAACCAGCCAAACAGATCCTACAGACTTTTGGTGTGTGAGAAAAGGAAGCATCATGGCTCAAGAAATCATGTGAAAATCCACTGCAAAAGCACAACTGACTGAGTGTAACTTCTTAAAAAAATTTTGCCCTTTTAGCTCCACATAGCTATAGTAGTGTTTGAGGTGAAGAAAGACACAAAACTCTTGAAACAGAGGCAGCTCTGGTTTGACAGTCACATTCCATGAAGTCTTCAAGAAACGTATGGCAGTGGCACTTGGGGATATGGTTTAGTGCTGAACATGGCGGGTTTGCTGCATGGATGGTTGGACC
Source organism: Edolisoma coerulescens (assembly GCA_013397115.1). Lineage (NCBI taxonomy): Eukaryota > Metazoa > Chordata > Aves > Passeriformes > Campephagidae > Edolisoma > Edolisoma coerulescens. Next base: position 29,520 of record VWZW01002671.1, read on the forward strand.
TGATAATCTCACAGGTCTTTTGCAACCTGAAGGATTCTATGATTCTCTGAATACTAAAGAAATAAAAGCTGAACTGCCATGGTTCATGTATAGCCTTTATTTTCTGTAATAAAAGGTAGCAATTTTTCTTAGGGATCTTTAGTTACCCCGAAATTGAGCCAAACCTGCACACAGCAGTAGAGTCAAGTTGGAATCCTCAGACAAGAGACTTATAACACTGATGAATTCCCCTCACCTAACTCCAGATATCTACAGCGGGGTGTCTGCTTCAAGAGATTGTTCTTCAGGCTCTTAAAATAGTCAGTGAAAAGCTGGTCAACAGAATTTATATTGAACCAAATGCAGGTGCCTATTTAAGGAGATGAATCACATCCTGAAGTCATTGACTACACAAATGAGCTCTCTATTACCTTTGACAGCAGCCCAGAGTGATTTCCTCAGATGTGCACTGTAGATACCAGCTCCTGAAAATCCTAATTTAGTATATGTTACAGTCACACTGATTTCTCATTAGAGCTCTTTCTTCCAGTGTAAGCTGTTATAAAACCCATCCAGGCTTCAGATAGGAGATCGCAGCTCCCCCATGCACAGGATATGAATGAGTAATTATTATTTCATAGACAGAGGAAATTTGGTGTGTGAAATATATGTTGGAAAAGTCAATGCAGTTGCATCCATTTATGCCTGCACCAAGTAAAATAAATCCGTGTCCAACATTATTATTCAGCAAATGCATCCTGTGGCCAGTGAAGACATCAAGATTACCTTGTAAAGCAGCTGTGTTAAAGAAGGCCTTTTTCTGACCAGTCATTAAGTCAGCACTAACTCCCTTTCAGTCAATAGGGGCACGACAGTGTAAAATTTATAGGGAGATGGAAGTTACAAGAATAAACTTTTTTCATGCTTTGTAAAGTCAAGGTCCTTTTTTTCTTGCAAAAAGGGAGTGTAAACAGACTGATAAGGGAGTGAATAAAAGGGATCTGAGTTTATGTTGTCCTGTAGTCTATCAAGTCCAGGTAAAAGTGAACAAAATTGTATTTATATAGATTATTTTGGTGGTATTGCATCACTTGGGCACAAGTGATGAATCAAACCCATGCATGTTTGCAACATACTGCAAATTTACACCAGTTGCAACAGAGTTTTTGGCAGCAACACTTGATGATGATTTAGTTATTATTTATACACACAAAATCTGTTTTTGTCATTTTCACCTCTATTTGAAATTAATTTAATGAATTAATTTTTCAACCGAATGCCCGCAATCCTTAATGTGCATCTTGCACATACTTTATTAAAATGTGCCTCTGAAGAATGTGAGATGCTAAATGGGAGCAGCAAAGACAATGTATTCCATTTCAGTCCATGAATCACTCTCCAAAAGTTGTCCTGCCTCACTTAGTTCCTTTCCAAAAAAGAAATATTAACTTGCTTTTATGTACACTTGATCCAGATTTTTGGTTTTCTGACGAATACGTAGAAATTTCCTTTTGGCCTTTCTTTGAATTAATGAAGAAGATATATTCTTTTTTTTTTTCCTGACAGTAATTGATGATAAGCACATGTGAGTTTACTCACTCTAGTAAAACAGCTGTGAGGATTTAATAGTTAAATTAATTGTTCTGTGCAATGACGTATGAGTGAGTACAGTACCTTTGTCAGATAGAAACCATTTATGAAGAAATTCTCTACTGTGAAGGTGTGGAAACAATGGAAGAAGTTGCCCAGAGAAGCTATGGATGCCCCATCCCTGGAAGTGTTGAAGGTCAGATTGGACAGGACTTGGAAAAACCTGGTCTAGTGGAAGGTATCCCTGCCCATGGCAGGAGGTGGAACAAGATGATTTTTAAGGTCCTTTCCACCTCAAACCATTCCATGATCCCATGATTCTATGGTTCTATGATTCCATGATTCTATGACTACACAGCAGGTGGAATATTAAGTCCTGGAAAAGACAGTGTTGAAAAGAAGGGAAAATAATTGAAAACATGTTAAGTTGCATCCAAGCTTGAAACGATAGTTGGCTCACACCCTAGAATCCCTCTGAATGTCTTGGCAAGAGTTTTCAAGTCTACAATAGGCTCATAAGAGCTATGAGACACAGGTAAAAAATGAGAATACGCCAAATGAGTAAAATCCTCCATAAAGAAAAAAATGAGGGAAGAGAAGTGGTGGGTTGCTGCAGATATTGTGAAAACAACTCAAATTCTGATGAAAGAATGAAATACAAAATATTTGAGTCCCAAAACTGGACATGGAAAAAGTAAACAATGACTGTGTATCAGCACGACATACTGTAAGGATGTAAGAAAAAACAGAGCTGGTCAGAACAGGATTCACCTTGCTCAGTATTGCCCTGTTCTCACCTGGAACAGAGTCAATTTTCTTTGTAGTATCTGGTACAGTGCTGTGCTTTGGACTCAGGATGAGAATAATGTTGATAACACGCTGATGATTCAGTTGTTGTTTAGTGCTTACCCTAAGTCAAGGACTGCTCACTCATACTGCCCTGCCAGTGACGAGACTGGGGGTGGGCAAAAACCTGGCAGGGGACACAGCTAGGACATTTGATTCAAAGTGAAATTCCATACCTTGTGGCATCATGCTGAACAATAAAACTCAGAGGAGCTGACCAGGGAGTGGCAGCTTCTGCCCAGGAGCTGGCTGGGCCTCAGTCAGAAGGTGGAGAGCAATGGTGCATCGCTTCTTTGCCCATTCTTTTATCCTTATTATAATTTTCCTTTCTTTTTCTGTCCTATTAAACTGTTTTTACTCAACCTACAAGTTTTAGCTTTTTTCTGTTTCTCTTCCCCATCCCACTGCGGGGGGGTGTGAGTGAACAAATCTGCAGTGTTTTGCTGCCTGCCAGGTCGACCACAGCAATTGTCCTGTCTTCAACAGTGCCAGCTTCCCAGAGAAAGAGGGGAAAAACAAGGTATTTACTAAATGAACTTTCTGTGTTCAGACAGAACTGTGTTCAGACAGAACACAGAGCCCCATCCAGCCTGGTAATTTACGTCACTCAGGATAGGATTCAGTGAAAGATTTAGATGTAAGTACCCATATGTGAGCATTCCATGGTGACCAAGAAAGATGAACTCCATGGGATGCACAAAAACTAGAAAGAATTTAGCTGGAATGGCCAGTCTTTTTTAGGATGAGCTGTTTCACTTTCTAGGCTCCTGTAAGTCCATGGACGAGATCTCTTCTGAGTGTCACAGGAGCTCTGACATCTCCTCCACCCATAGACAACTACAAGCAAAGTTCTAAATTTAGAATCCTAGAAACATAGAAATAGCGTTGGAAGACACCTTAAAGATCTTCTAGTTCGAACTCCGTGCCATGAGCAAGGGACAGACAGGGGATCCTCCACTAGACCAGGTTGCTCAGAGCCCCATCCAGCCTGGTCTTGAACACCTCCAGGGCTGGGGAGTCCACAGCCTCACAACTGTCTTCACCTATGTCTCACTCACGCATTTAGTGGTGAATGACCATGGACAATGTATATGCTCATTATTGAGAAAAAGAGCTCATGTTTTTCTGTCAAGAAGGTTTAATTTTCGTGGTGACTGTGCCTCTCTGAATCACCACTGCTTGCCTGGTTTCAGGGGTCTAGGTTCATCCTAGGGACAATAGCTGTAGCCTGAAAATAACCTCCTGTGTGTTATCTTTAGATTACATATTAGGCAAAATTTCTTCATTGAAGGAGTTGTCAGGCATAGGAACCAGCTACCCAGGGCAGTGGTGGAATCACCACCCTGGGAAGTTTCAGAACGTGTGTAGATGTGGCACTCGAGGATACAGTTTAGTGGTGAACATGGAGATGTTGGGTTAACAGCTGGACCTGAATATCTGAGAGGTTTTTCCCAGTCTTAATGATTCCATGATTCTGCACATTTCTTTGGGGTTTTTTAGCAGGTAGTAAGCAGGAAGCAATTGCTCATTAGTTTTTAGTAAGGACCCAGTACTGGGAGGAACACTCCATAGGCTCGGCCGTCTTCCTAGGGGATGAGATCATAGCTTTTCATGAGACATCAATCTTTTTGCATTTTTCTCCCAGAAAACTTGCAACCCCCCTGACCAGGAGAATCAGCTGCTGCTTGAAAGCATGACAGTTTTCAGTCCGTGATGCCAAGTCATGCCACTGAATCTGGGCTTTGTGAGCATTTGCTGTCTCGTCTAAAGTAATCGTTGAGTTCCTTCAAGGGAAGGGGAGAAGTGCCTGCAGTGTGAGATGAGTCTCTGCTCTAGAGACCTATTTTAGGATGGGATATAGGAAGCAGGAGCTCACACATGCTTCGCTGTTAACGACTCAGCCTGTCTGTTTATCCTAGGACTATCATTATGGTCTCTGCTTTATTACATTAACTCAGCAAAAGCACACACATGTGTCAAGTGCTTCAGTGAATAGACTTAAGCACATGATTAACTTTAGGAGTGTGCTTAAGTACTTTGCTAAATCAGGACTTCTATGTTTTCCCCTCTCAGTACATCTGGTCGATTTGCATATATTTTCCATATAAAGAAGTTCATTTTCAGAGCAAATTGAAACTATTTCCTTGCTTGCACATTCAGTGGTTCTGCTGCTATAGCTAACTTAAAAAAATTTAGTCCTTCTTTCCTTCCCACAAGTTTCCAGATGGTTGTTCCAACAACTGCAGGCATTGTGCTGGAATGACTCAATGGGCAACTGTTTGGTGAACTGGATTAAGGAAATATTTAAGCTGCCAAGTAATCATTCAATCATATAATCAAGTATGGTTTGGATTGCAAAGGACGTTAGAGATCATCACCTTCCACCAGACCAGGTTGCTCCAAGCCCCATCTAGCCTGAGCTTTACCACTTCCAGGGATGAGGCATCCAAAAATTCTCTGGACGACGTGTGCCAGTGCCTCACCACTGTCACAGTAAAGAGTTTTTTCCTAATATCTAATCTAACGCTACCCTCCTTCATCTTGAGGTCATTTCCCCTTTTCCTATCACTCCATGCTGTTGTGAAAAGTCCTTCTCCAGCTGTCTTGTATCCCCCTTTCAATAAATATATACTCATATATACTGTAAGTATAGTTTTTGTGAGTTGTTTTATTCTGGGTTAGTTTATGATATGCTGTGCAACCTGGCTGCACAGTCGATAAAATAAATATAGGAAATAGATATAGGAACGTGTGATCAGATTTGGAAAGTGTTTAAACTGTAATCAGCCAAAGAAATATACAAGAAACTGTTGATCTGCAGTGTTGGGGGATATGATAAATTCAGAAGATATTGCAATGTATGTCGTTTGCAGGGCCTTTTTACTAAAAAAAAAATCTGTGTTTAGGGGTTTCAATGAAAACGGGAAAAATCAAGAGGTTCATTTTCAGCCATGTCACTAAACTAACTGCAAGCAAATTGTCAGGCAAAACAACTTCTAATTATTGTCATTGTTTGAAATTACCTAGAATGAGAATGAAACATGAGAAAAGTCCTGCTTAAAGCCAAATTAACTCTAATGCCCAAATTTTATTTTTCCTGGTTTACATGAGCCAGTTTTCCCATAATAACAATCTTCTTGTGCCAGCAAAGACAGAAGAGCAAGAAATGAGCATTGTTAAAGGTTAGTTTTGATCTCAGGACATAGCGACAACACAAAAATCCATTAATCACTGCAGAAAAAGAGGAGCACTCAGTACCAGAACAGCTTCTCCTCTGCAGTCTGCTGGGTCTGTTGGATCAACAGAATGTTATTGGATTGGGACATTTTGGGAGAGCTGGATGTGTTTAAAGATATGGCATTCTCCGCTGTGTTTGTGGGAGTAAGAGGACAATGTGCAGCTCTGAGTAGTTTCAGTTCCTTGAACTATAGTTTTGTCCACCCACAGACTGTTAAAAGACAATTTAGCAGATAAATGTGTGCTGCTTTTAAGAATAGTATTTATCCTTTTGGAATTTATTCACTGTCAAAAAGAGAATCCATAAGATTAAATGTGAGGCTGAAGAGAAAAAATAGTTGTCCCGCACTATTGTTGGGTTCTAGTAATGGGTTTATGGTCTAATAGCCTATTACTGCTTAATTTTTTACTTTTCTACTAATTAAAAATCAAAAGCTTCTTCCTACATGAACTTACTCTACGGCCTCATGTAGATGAGGCTTGAAACTCAAAATATTTGTATACAACTATTATATTTCATTTCTATTGAATTATATATATTTAATTACTAACTTATTTGTTTAATTTAATTTATTCTCATTCTGGAAAATATTTGGAAGGACCTTATTAAACCTGATTCCCTCAGGAATCTGTGTTACTGACTAGGAACTCTGTTTCTCTGTTCATTGTCCCAGACATGTAGATGAATTTCTGACTCATATTCTTATGTTGGAAAAGGCACTTAGGCCGAAAATGTAAAACCTGAGGATCTTTTCTGAAACTTGAGTTCCAGAGTCAGTCCTTAAAAGGATGTAATTTAAAGCATTCTGTGTCTCAGAAATTCTGAGTGACTTTATGTCCCCCAAAAAGTTGACAGAAGATTCAGTAACTGGCTGGGAAAACACAGCTTTGCACATGATTAACAGATCATAGCAAGTAAAACCTGGGAGTATTCCCATCTACTTATAATTGCTCTCAGCTGAATGTGATGCAGATGATTTTAGCTGTTATTTTTAATCAATGTTCTTAACAATCAGTTATTGTATTGTAATACATGTCAGAGCCTGATCTGCAGTTTGAGACTTTTGTCCCCAGCACTGTGCAAAGTAACACAAAATTCCCGCACCTATAACTCAGAGTCTAAAGAGAAATTATGCCTGAAAAAGGAGGCAGATTGATTAAACAATTTATTCTTTCTGTGTGCTTTCCAAGTAAGTAGATAAGCAGATAGTGGACAAGGTAGTTCAAGCCTTAATTACCATCTACAAACCCATTTTAGACAAAGACTACCAAAGAAAACCTTAGAAGGTTTTTCTGCTCTTTTCTTCAAACAGAAAAAATAAATTGATTTGAGCAGAAATAGTTTGGTTTCTTTATTTGAGAGTGTGGTCAAGTGGATTACTCATTGTTACAAAAGTAACATTTATGAACCATTGCCCACAATAAGCCAAGGTTTAGGCATAAACAACTGCCTTGGTTTATCAGTTACCATAGTTTGATAGTTATGGGCAACCATTGTTCACACGTACAAACTGGAGGAAAATAAATTACAAACAAAGCTGGATATTATCCCTATTAATGTATCTTATGAGATGATTAGGCTCCCAGTGCTATTGACTAAATCTCTCAGGATTTTTCATTTTTGTGTGCACAGCATGCACAATTTATCCCCTTTGCTGGTTTAATTACCTCTGGCTATGTTTACACTGACATTATTGTGAGATGATAGAAGAATAAAAGGCAGTGTCAATTACTTTCAAAGACAATGGAGTTAATCTACGTGGATAATGGAAAAGGTGATTGAAAAATGCATTGTTCAGGAAAACAATTAGCACAGGCACCTTGAGCCCTAAGTGGGTTATCTTTTGCAAATCCTTGAGTCGTAGGAAGCAAACCAAGTTAACCCATCATTGTTTAGTTCAGCTCGGTTAGAGTCCAAAGTAATTGGGAAGAATATGCTTTCCATGAAGCAACATGGAACGCAAGCTGATACGAACTTCCAACTCTGCATCTCACCACGAGCAGAGAAAGAATCAGAAGGGCATGAATATGGAATCATGGGATCATAGAATCATTGTGGCTGGAAAAGACCTCTAAGTCTGATCATTAATTTAACATTGTCAGGTCCACCACTGAGCTATGTCCCCAAGTGCTGCATCTACACATTTTTTGAACACTTCCAGGGGTGGTGAATCCACCACTTTTTTGGCAGTGTGTTCCAAAGTTCGACCATCTTTTCAGTGAAGAAATTTTTCCTGATATCCAATCTAAACATTCCCTGGGGCAACTCAGGGCCACTTCCTTTTGTCCTGTTTCTTGTTACCTGGAAGAAGTATTATGGAAAGGGAGGTAAAACCCTGACCCTGTGTGAATTAGTTGAATGAAAATTGGTGTGCTTTCATTCCTCCCATAAAGCAGAATTCCTTCGAGTTTCTCTGAAACTTCCTGATGGCAGCAAAGTCATGCAACTGCAGGACCTCTACTTTTATAGTGGAAAAAGCATCAAAGAGTTCTTTAGTGAAATATGAAAAACATGAGTGGAAATAAGAGTTGTCAGCTGGAACATCCCATGCTACAGTTCAGCTTGACCAGATGCAGAGCAGGCAGATCAGGGACGCAAAGCAGGTACAAAGGGAAGAGATGGTGACACTCATTCCTGGTTCAGAAAAATACACTGGTCAAAAATTCAACAGGGATGTTGTGCAGAAGTTGCACATTCACTGAAAATAGAATATTTACCTGATCAATGCTATCTTCATCCTCTTGCCTTGTGACTTTTCCCTGTTATTTTTGTACCTGGTGGCCTGGCAGGAAAATCTTTGGGAGCATTTTATTACTCACATGAAATGCGTAGTTAGGCAAAATGAGACGAGCATTCCAGGGAAGGGCAACGAAGCTGGTGAAGTGTCTAGAGGATAAGTCATATGAGGAGTGACTGAGGGAGCTGGGCAGGGTCAGCCTGGACAAAAGGAGGCTCAGAAAAGACCTTATTACTCTCTAAAACTCCCTAAAAGGTGATTTGAGCCAGGTGGGAGTCAGCCTCTTCTACCAGGGAATTAGTGACAGGACAGGAGGAAATGCCTCAAGCTGTGCTAGGGGAGGTTCAGGCTGGGGATCAGGAAGAATTTCTTCCTGGAAAGGGTGGTCAGGCATTGGAAGGGGCTGCCCAGGGAGGTGATGGAGTCCCCATCCCTGGAGGTGTTCAGGAAACAACTGGATGTGGCACTCAGTGCTCTGGTCTAGTTAACAAAGGTGGTGTTTAGTCAAAGGTTGGACTCAGTGATCTTGGAGGTCTTTTCCAGCCTAAATGACTCCGTGATTCTGTGAAAATAATAGACCTAAGATAATTTCATTTCACCATGTTTATGTAGATGAATATTCCTGCCCTAAAGACTACTTGGTTTTTAATTTGCTGCAAAGAATCAGGCTGCCCATCATCCTCCTGCTTGTCTGGGAAAATACTGTTAGTCGGAAGAAATCTAATTTCAGAGAGCATTAGGCTGCTAAACGTACTTATGTCTGCTCGTCAAGTTACACAGCTCTGCTGCAGGTTGCTATTTAATTCTGAATATTCCTTTCCTTTTTACAGATGACTGAGGAGAGACAAACACAACCTGCCACCAGAATCCTGTGCTGACAGGTGTTGTGTACTGCAGGTTCATAACACAAGTGGAGGAAACTTCAGAGGAGGAACAGTTCTGAAGGCAGGAGGTGTGAATTACCACAGAAGTCAAAGTTTCTTCCTCTTTAGGGAACTGGTATCCACAGGGTCTGGTGGAGACTGATTCAACAGAGAGACATAACAGAAATGGAACATAAACACAGTGCAATACCAGCACCTCAGGCTGTGGTATAAAGGGAACTGGGGTAGTGAGTCCAAGAGCTCCAGAAGGGAGATATTCAAGTCACCGGGGCTAATCATAAATCTTGGACTAATTATGGAAACTATCATCTCTACAAAGCACTATCCAGTTCAATATGGACATACTATTTTACTTAAACATCTTTACAACTTGTAGTTTTTTGAGACTTGCCTTTCATTTTTGGAAGCTTCACCTCTTGAGACCTAGACTCAGTATTTCCTCCACAGAGGAAAAATTATGCTCCATCACCTTACACTGTTATGTGGGAACAACAACTTAAGATGTTCCTCACCACACATTTAAAAAGTCACAAATACAACTGGTTTGTACAAGAAACATTTTGCACAAGTGTTGCCCCCCTCATGCTCTCGCATGGAGTTTGTCTAAAAGATGAGATACCCGAGGAGGGATCAGGCAGGTAAAATACTGATGCCAGGATTTGAGTCCCACGGAGTATTTCAGAGGTGGTAAATCTCCAGCTCAAGCACATCCCATAATTAATTAATTTGTAATTACCACACACAGTGCTGTAACTGTGGAGGTAAAGTTGACAGGATGCACTTTGATGAACATAAACCTCCACTTTAGCACAGAGCACAGAATTTCAGACAGCCAAGAACAGGCGTAAATCAAGAACAGAAGACATAATTATTCCCTGAAATAAACAAATGAACAATATCAGAGCAAGACCTCTTTGCCAAATTAGAAGTGGAAATACTGACAGAACTGGAACGAGGTAAACATCTCTGTAGTCTAATACAAAACCAATCTCTATACTTTCTGCATTTTAGCTACAAAATAAAACCAGGACTTAGTTACATTAAAAGACTTTGCCATATATTTTATACCATGCATTAAGAAAATTTTTCACTGGAGGTTTTAAACAGCATATTAAAAAGTACTGAAATCATTCATACCAATTGGCTGTGGTATAATTGAGCTCTATAAAGATTATTGAAATACTTTTGCAACTATAAAAAGTCATATAAATAATAAGGTGAAATAAATCCTCTTTTCACTTCCCACTCTAGAAGAAACAAACTTTTTGGCATTTGCTTCTGCATTTTTGCCAGCCAAAAGCATCAGTGCAAAGAGATAAAATGTCTAATTCTCTTTATTTCATTCTTTTGCAAAAGGAACAAACCAACATTTTTCCACATTTGTGCCTTCAAAATTCTCCACTTTCTGCTTGTTCCTTGCTAGAATTTGCTCCTTTGCATTCTCTCTTGAGGGGAACGGAGTGACTACATAAGAAAGTTTTTAGGGTTTTTTTGGTTGATTTTCAGGGGGTTTCTTTGGTTTGTTTGTTTGCTTGCTTTTTTTCATGGTGGTGGCTTTGATGCTATTGAAAAAGAACATGATCCAGATTCAGACCTGAAGGAAATTTGATCTGTCAAGGTATTCACCAGCCGATATTTTCATTTTGAGGTTGACAAGGCTGTGTAAGGTGTGAGCATGGGCTTGGCAGGAGACTCTTGGCTCCCCAAGGGACAGACTCATCCTTTCCCCTCACTCATGGCAAGGGCACCCAGTAACCTGAGGTATTGTGGGGCCAAAATATTTCCATAAATGACTCAGGTATCACCCATAAATTACAATTACACCAGACAAACACACACACACCATAACAGAGGTTCTTACACTCACAAATAAAATGTCACAGTGGCCATGAGAATTCAATACAACACCTAATGTGCTCCTGCAGTCCAGAGTATTTCATTTACCAGGCAATATATTCCCCAATTTATAACCAATCTGTCATGCACATGGATCAATACAAATCATGAAAACACACATACATTACACACTTCCCATAATTGAATTTTGTGCTCCCTGGACTCTCATTACCCTGCCACTGCTTCAAATGAATACCTCTTATTACCTTCAAGGTAAACATGTCAGGGACACCAGGCAGGTGCTGCACAACTTTCATGTACAGTCCAGTATCAACTTTCAGGAAGACCATGAAATGTGGAAAACCTAACTGCAATTTCCAAACTGTATCATGGATTTCTCCATGTATCCTGGCATATCAGGGAGAAAATGAACAAGCAGGTAATTTAAACTGAAATGGTCTTCAGTCCTAGAAGAACATAAGGACTTGCATGATAGCACTTGATGTCCCTTTGAGCCATACCTAACTGTGTCATGTCCATGTGAATGTGATAAGCATCTTTCAGTGCATATCACATGCAGATGGATGTTATTCCTATCAGGCTGTCCATGTAGATCTTGGCTGGAAAGGAAATAGGTGTTCCTAAACTATCACAGGTTGTGAGCACGTCCATCAAGATGTCTGGCATTTTGGCCAGATGAAAAGAGCTCAGAGCAACTCCCTAGTATGAAGTTTGACATTTTTGCAATTAAGTGAGAATATCTCAGTGGGATTTTAGGCATGCATATGGATTTATTGAGAGTAAAAAGTATTCAGTTCTCTGTAACAGTAATTCAGATTTGAATTAACTTCCTTAATTCTGACTGCACTTTTGTTGGAATTGTAACTCTCTAAAATGTGATGCCTCTTTTGCTGTGAGGTAAAGGTGAGAGTAGATTTTAGCGTACACTTTTTTTCCTCACCTTGTTTCATACACAGAGAACAGGCTGAGATAACTGAAGGAAACTCCCACCCATTTTGAGGATCTCTTGTGCACTCAGACATTCCAGCTAAGAAGGACACCTCATATCAGAGGTGTCCTGTATGTGCTGGAAATTGAGAATGAAGCTGTTCTCTTCTTTTTAATTCTGGAAGAATTTAGCTACTCTATACATGACAGACATTTCCAGGTATTTTATATATTCATGCTTTTTATCAAGTCTTGTTGAGGCTTTTCTCTTGATTACAGGGTTTTTTTCCAATCAGTTGTGTTGTATTTATTTATTTATTGCCTTAAAAATGCAAACTGTGCTTAAAAATCAGAGATATCAGAGCTCCTTCTGACAGGTTTACATGTAACATCTTTCATAAAACGATTACACAGCATCCGTGTGTATGTGGTTAGAAGCTGGTGCACAACACTGGATTGACAAGTGTGGAAATTGAATTTTTCTGTCTGAAACCAAATAAAGAGCATGCAGCAACAGCTGAGGCCTGTGTGCTACCCATATGGTGGTGTCTGGGGTTGTAACATGACGTTTTTGAGCTCAGCACATATTTTGTCTCCAATCCTTGCATTTCTTTTGGGCCATTTTTAAGTTCATCCCTTGGTTTTGCAGGTTCTCCTGCTCTGTAGCAGGAGACAAAAAAGATCAGACCTATCCACCCTAATTTAATGTATTCCCTTTATTTTTACCTTACAAGTGCTCTGTTGGAGAACTTGAAAAATAAAATAAAATCTTCCCTCATTCCCATGACTGTCATTGCCCCAGTCTGTCGCTGCAATGGTCATTTTTCAGTCCAATTCTGGGTCCCTTTTCTCTGTATTCTGTGAGAATTAAAGGCAACAGCATCTTAACTGCTGCTTTCAAAGGCTCCCAAAGACTATTCCCAACATCCTTTTTGTTTTGTTTTTTTTTCCTAGAATGCAGTTTCAGTCTCTCTTAACAGTCTGGCAGAAGACAACTCATCTGCTTGGCAGAGTTCTACATCTTTGGGGAGGGATTCGTGAAAGCCTGTCTAAAGCAGCTTCTTTATTTACGTTTAAATCTTATTTTTGTTTAATCTGCCATGACGACCATTCGGGAAGAAAACAAAATTCAGGAATTATCCCTAACTGCATTTTCTTAATGGTCCAGTAATGCTAATAGCAATAAGACATTAAAGTAAAGAGATTAAAACTCTGTTTGCTAGAGTTATTTTACTCATTCACATATTTGCTGTAGAATCCTTTACTGGTAACAGTCTAAGATATTTTAGATTTAACAACATTTAGAGGGAAACTTCTTAGTTGTCTCCTGCTGAGTATGTCTAAAAGGGCCTTGAGTTCAGCAGGTGCAATATTGAAATGAAATGGAAAAGAGAACTCATCTTCTTCTACCAAACAGGTTGGGAGATATGGGAACCCCTCTTCTAAATTAATTATTCTGAAAATCAAACCAAATCCAATCTTTGATCAACAGACATTTCTATTAGCATCAAGAGTTACGAGGTCCTTCTCAGCATGATCTTAGAACCCCTGTGCCTGTTTCCTGTCTCATTCATTTATGGATGCTCTCTGACTCGCACAAATCCCAGTCCAAATGAATCCTGGGACAGTAGAAACATGGCTTGGACCTCAAGAGATCTGCAGCCCAATCTCCTGAACATCACAACAGTGTGTTGAGCAGTAGATAAGGTCAGCTATCATTTTGCCTCACCACATCCTAAAATCCTCCATGGCTGAGATCCCACTAATTTCTGGATGATCTGTTTCAGAACCACACTAACCTCCCAGTGAAGTGTCTTCTCTTTTTTTTTCCCCTAATATAAAATCTGAATATGTTGAGCCCACCCTGAACTCCTCATTAAATCAGAATTATTGGGTGCAAGGCTGAATCTCTTGAGAAGGAAATGGCAATGCACACTTTGGCCATAGTAACCCAGAACTCACCGTGTATTGAATACTCATTCAAGAAGTAGGAGAGAGGAATTTTAGGATGTCCTTGGTTTCAGGTGTTTAAAACTCTAACATCCTAAGAGGATGGCTTGCCCTCCAGGCTAAACAATATTCTTGCAATTCAAAGCATTTCCAAGCAGGTTATTTGGCTGAGCTGGTTAAGTGAGGTCAGAAACAGGCAAATAAAAAGCAAATGCTGAATATGATTAATACTACCAAAAAAAAAAAAAAAAAAAAAGAAAAGATAGGAAAAATACCTAGAAAAGTACCAAAGAGTGTCCTGCTGCCAGAACTTCAGACTGTTTCTGTTTTGGGATTTTTTGTGGTTTTTTTATAGGAGCAGACCAAGTTTAAATGCAAATGATCTCTGTTTTTTTATTATCTACACAAGGAGTCAAGGAGTCAAGTCACTGTAGCCACAGCCAAAGTGAAAAGTCGAATCTCTGATGTGATTTACAGCTTAAAAACTCACGATAAAGGTGCTGCAGCCCTTCTAAAATTGATTGTGTGTCTGGGAGAGAAAGTAGCACCTCATTTGTCCTTGTTCATTTCAATAAACTCAGAATTAGTCCCACAATTTGGGCTCAAATTTCAATGTGATCACTCATCATGCTTATGGCAGTAGTGGTTTGAGGGCATATTGGAACAGATCTGATCAGATTACTCTGAAATTTCCATTATAAGCCCGTGAAACAGCTACATATTCATTTTGCTTTGCTTCCCAGACCCCTGGCTCACTGTGTAGGCAGCAGAGAGCAGGGGGGACTTTTAATGCAGTCAAGTTGACGGAATGAATCACAACAAGATAAAGTGTTTTTTAGGATTTGGGAGGTATTTTTTATGTGTTGTGACCTTGGCAGACCCAGGGGTGCTTGTGTGGGGCTGTGTTTGGATGAGGAACTTCGTAGGCCAATCCAATAAATGGTAGTTTTTCAAATCATATTTAATTATAGAATCACAGAATGATTTGGGTTGGAAAGGACCTTAACATTAATCTCATTCCAACCCCACTGCCATGGCCAGGGAGTCCTTCCACTGGAGTCAGGTGCCTCACTGAGGGCAACATGGAATTGCACCCCCGAGATTGTTCTGGTCAGGAGACATAAACAAGACAACAGGATTTTATTGTTTTTTAATTTTTTTTTTCTTTCCTCACACAAAGAAAGATTTCCTTCACTCTTGCAAATACAGCATCAGTGAATTTGGTCTCCTGACCAGACACAGGTATTTCCAGTTTGCCCTGCCTAAATTCTCTTTGAAATATCAAATAAATGTTATATTCTTTGGTCTTGACCTGTTGAGAAATATTGCACCACAATATTGAGAAATATTGCACGAAAACAACAAAGAGCCAGAAGAAGGCACACATTAAGGTCACAGGTGAAAAGTGAAGATCTGGAGCTGTAATCTTGAGGCTCCCTGCCTTTAGTAAAGACCCATGATAAGCTCAGCTATCTGGACAGTCGGCAGAATTACCTTCACAGCCCAAGGAAAATCTATGAGCTGCAGAAAAATACCCA
This sequence comes from Edolisoma coerulescens, assembly GCA_013397115.1. Taxonomy (NCBI): domain Eukaryota; kingdom Metazoa; phylum Chordata; class Aves; order Passeriformes; family Campephagidae; genus Edolisoma; species Edolisoma coerulescens. Next base: position 45,066 of record VWZW01002671.1, read on the forward strand.
AACCAAGCCTAAAATGGAAAATAACTGCTTAGTTTCAGAATAAGGTAGGTAGCAACAGCTCAGACACCTACAAAAGGAAAATTTAGTGTTCTGATACTTACACTAATTAATTTACTTTCTTAAAGAGTTTTGTTTGATTTAATGCATGTAAGTGGTTATTAAAATGACCTAATTCACATATTTCTTAAACATTTTTATATGTTTTATGTTACCTTCTTGTGTGAGCATTTCTTACTGGACAATATGGAACAACAAACTGTGTTTAAATATAGGGACTAAAGGAGCCACCATAATCATAGAATCACAGAATCATTTAGATTGGAAAAGACCTTTAAGATCAAGTCCAACCTTTAACCCAGCACCACCACATTTTCACCACTAAACCATGTCCTCAAGTGCCACATCTACACAGTTTTTAAATGCATCTAGGAATGGTGACTACATTGTCACTGTCATTGTCACCTGCCCTGTTCCAGTACTTTACAAACCTTTCTGTGATTTTTTTTTTTTACTAATATCTAATCTAAACCTCCACTGGTGCAACCTGAGGACATTTTTTCTCTTCCTATTGCTGGTTTTCTGGGAGAAGAGACTGATCCTCCAGCTGGCTCCCATTGAGGTCTTTCCATTATGTTTCTAAAGACTGATCTTTAAAGAGAAACAAACTTAAATTTCAAACACTAACACAACAGAAAACATCTGGTCTTTGAAGAGCACATGATTTCAAAAATAGCATTGCTCCTTGGTGTATGTGGACTTAAGAAAGACTGAAGAAACAGCTGTTAATAACAATATATCCTTTTCTTTCCCCTAAACATTTCCAATCAGTCATCAGTACTGAGAAAGGTTTCTCTCCAGCATCACCAAAATGTGGAATCCTACCCAAACAACTATGACTACTTTCTCAAATAAAACATTTCCTGTCTTCGTCATATGTCCTTCACGAGACCTGACATAAATTAGGAGCATAAGGCTGCAGAAATTGTCACTGTCATCAAATCCAGACCCAACTATTGCAGACAACTGCCCCATAGGACCCTGTTGGCAACTCTTCACTTTCTGTCTCAAGGCAGTCAGGTCTTTTTCTTCCATGCCTCTGATGAGAGGCTTTCCTAGAATTAACATGGACTGAACGTCACACGAGCTGAGAACAGCAAGATCCCTCCTGACATACAATCCCGACACAATCCTTGCTTCTGAATTTACTATTCCTTAACTTCTTTGGACGAGCAGATTCCTGATCCCTTGAAGATCCCAGGGAATATGTGACCAGATGTTTTTAATCCCCTTTTTAAGCACTCCATGAACAAATCAAACTGCAAAACAAGCACCAGGTTCAGTGTGTCAACCTCTGGGACATGTTGAATGGTGCAACAGAAAACTTTAAAAAAACCCCATGACTTTCATGAAGATGTCCACTTTTGGTCACTGCTGCGTATAGTGAGAGAGTGGGACTTAAAAACATGGATTTGTACTTCCCACAGGCACAGCAAGGGGCTTCCTTTGTCTCCATTCTTTTTTGTGATATTTAAGTGGTTAAAGATGTACCAAATGCCCTAATTAAGAGGTTTTCCTAAGTCCAGACAAAAGCAATTTGAGCTTTCCATGGTGACAGTCCTTTTTTTAATACTCTTGTGTTTCCCTGTTATATAGAAACACAGAATCCCAGAGTGGTTTGGGTAGGAGGAGACCTTAAGGATCATCTCATCTTTAAGGGTCAGGGAACACCTTCCTCTCAACCAGGTTGCTCAGAGCCCCACGTGGTGGTTTATCACAGCAATGATATCTCACATCTGGGGATGTGAGACATGTCAGAATGCCAGGAGCTGTGGAAAATATAAATAAAGTGAATTTCATATTAAAGTGCTTGAGTTTTGAATTTGGTTAATTGCTTTTAGAAACAGAAAACAGATGTATTTTCAGGTCTGTTTTCTCAGTGCTCATGCAGTGGTTGAGAGTATAATTGCAAAGAAGCAATTTTCTCAAGGAAAAAATTACACTACAATGGCAGTTTTTAGTGAAAGGCATGTTGAGGGATTTGCTTCAGTTCTACCTGATTTATTGCAGGAGAAGGAAATTTAAGTAATAGTTTTGGGGCTGAAGTGTCAAGCACACAGAGCAGTATTTCTCAGTCCTCATGATATCATATTTTATTATATGAAAAATTCCCAGCTTGCTCTGGGGATGCAGCAGGATCACGTAAAGAGGAAGATGCCACTGGGATTCACTGCAGCTTTTGAGGGAGGTAAAGTTTATTAGGAAAGGAACAATGGGAAATCTGACAGCGGCTTTCTTTCTAAGATATATTGTGTTTTACTCTTTGGTTGGTTGGTTTTTTTCTGGACAGGTTTTAGTTCAGTCGTGGTTAAGGCAAGGAGTTGGACTCGATGATCCCTGTGAGTCACTTGGCACTGGTCTTATTCTGTGATTCTGTGATTACATGAAATTAGGATATTCTATGATTCTGTGATAAGTAACTTCTTCCAAGATATCTATTCCTTATATGTTTCTCATTTATTCCTTGTGGTCTTCATTTTATGGGTACTGAACTCTGAGTTGTGAATGAAGCTCACGGCAGAATGGCTCCCAAAATCTCAGAGTTCCACTGAGTTGTGTTCTAACTCTGATCTGTTCTTCTCTCCTGAAGGCTGATGGTCAGGTGAACCTTAAATTAGCAAATTATCTCACAAGTGTGAAACTGGAAATCTCACAAAGCCAGAATTCCTTAGCAAAGTATTTACTACGTGGATACTGGTGGATCAAGACCACTATGGTGACGTTTTTCTTTCTCTGCTCCAGATTACTGTTTTCACTCTTAACCTCCCCATAAGCAACTGGAATTAACACTTATTTCTCTCATTCATTTTAACCAGAAAATTCGTCTGGAAGAAGGGAAAAAAATTACATTATTATAATAACTTTAGGCTTGGAGAAAACATACTTGAAAAAAAAAAATAGATAATTTTGGAGATGCTCAGCATGAGACATTTTTGTAAATAGATTAGAAAAGTACTACAGGGGATTTGACATTATTAGCACTAAAGATATGATGAGAGCCTAATCCTGAAAGATGCTGAGTCTATGGGAACATGCAACATTTGGCAGCTCAGGAAGCTCTCAATAACTCTCAGATTCAGGCATAAAGTGCTGTGGTCCTGAGTCGCCCATTAAAGATGCACTAAATGTTTCCAGTAAGGGAAGTCCCAATTATGTGGTTTTATATAGAAAAAGGGAAAGTTAATGAATGGAAATGTAACAGCTCTGACACCGCTGAAGCACTGAGCTGTCATCCTCATAACTTTCCCAGGGAGATAAATATGCTCTTTCCAGCTCCTCAGAAGTTATTATCACATCTGATTTACAAGCAGTATAAAGGCAGAGAAGAGGGAAAATCAGTGGCAATTTTTGGAGGTTTTTCATAATGAAAATTTTAAAAGCTTTTCTTAAATGAGCAGTAGGGAAACACCACATTTTTCTTAAGGAAAAAAAAAATCCCGCATGGATTATTAACTAGTTTGTGTCTAATAAAATAATCATGTTGGCAAACATGCCAGCATATCATATTAGAAACCTCCTGTATTCAAAAGCATTCTTTATCTTAGCTTAAGCTTTTGAGGTTCACAGCTGTCCTGTAAAACATTCTAAAGCCACACAGCTTTTAGCCCTTCCATTTGCAAAAGGCACCAAGATGCACTCGAGGGGGTTTAGACTAGAGGCTTCATTATAGATAAATTGTTACTGTAGCACATGTAATCCATACAGTTTTTATATCTGTATTAAAGCGAAAAGATTCACCTTCTGGAGGCTCCAGTGTGTTTCAATTGTGCATTGAGGAACTTGTTTAAGTTAGAAACCCAATTTTTACACTGTTGGAGTGTATTAGATTGATGCTACTTAGGCTGTCTGTTGTTCCCACCATCTGTCTCTGCTCATTTCACTCTGTTTTTCTGTTCCTGGCAGCAGACACAGAAGAGCTCCCCCGTTTGCCTCGACAGCTTTTTCCTGCTACGATGGCAGCAGCAGGCAATCTCCCCTGCCATCAGAGCCCTGTTGAGCTACAGGTTGCAGATGCACTTCCCAAAAGGCAACTTCAGCCCTGAGGACTGTCCTGTGCAAACACAGCAAGGAAGGATGGATGAAAAAGTGACTATGTGAGGACAGGTGAATTTGACATAATCCTCAGCTTGCCTTCATTGAGAATCAAACCTGAGTTTGCTGCTGTCAAACTCTGCATACAGAAGAATAAATCTCCACATGTCTGTGCATTTTCTGGTTTTAGCATCATTTTGAGAGTGTCAGTAGCGATGCAGACGAATGCCAAGCCATAGCAAGAGACAAGAGGCAATCCATTAAGCCCCAGGCATACAAAATCTGCACCCATTCAAAGCAGGCAAATCCTCAGTGTAGTGTTTCAAGGTGGGTGCCTTCAGTGTGGGTTTGTCCCAGCCTAAGTGTGCGAGTCAGTCTGGGCTCCTGACACACGCAGCCTGTACAGCAGTGGGTGAAACTCAGCCTAAAAATAAGATGTTGGTGCTTATTGGGATGCATGCCATCCTCATTTCCACTGATTCTACTGGCTACAGTCTACAGCCTGCTAACTGTGAGAACCCAAACCCTCAGTTCACATGGAGATGGATGGACTGTGCACTTCCAAAAGAGACCAGAAGAACCCATTTTTAGTTCTTTTATGAGGGACCAAACTGTACTCTGCAGAAGACGTTGATATTTCCATCCATATGAGCTTAATTGTATGAGTGACTTAATTGTACAAATTCAGCTGGTTTGTTTAATTTTCTGGAGAAACTCAGGGATTTCAGCTTCCTCTTTTAGAAATTTCCCTCCCACCCCAGATTCTCAGGGCTCTTGATAGCTGACAGTTTTATGCCCTTCAGCTTTCTCTGGGGAGTGGCAGGTGGGGGGTGCAGAGGAGAAAAGATATGTAAGAAAAGGAGTTTGTTTTGCCCCACATCTTGCAGAGAACCCCAAATCAGAAAATGGAAGTGTTCAGGTTTTTTTGCCACTGATAGCTCCTGAAACATTCCAACTGCCTTCAGCAGAGTGACCTGTTTGCAATACTTTGATTTTGCAGACTCAGCAGCAGAAATGGAGCAAAAGCTGGGAAAGGAGAAGATGCACAGCTACTCCGTATTCTCAATTATCATTTTTAGGCATCCAGCCTTGGCACAAAGAGGGAGAAACAATTACCAACACATAAAGAAGTCAAATGTTCAGCACCCCAGTGTTTGGTGAGTAACACAGCCAGCATGATTGGCAGGGAAATATGTTTATGCACCAGATCAGGCTCTTGAAACACATAAAATATCTCTCACACCATCATTGTTTGAAGTGCCTGTGTTTGACAAAGAGATCAGAAACAGTTCAGAAAGGAAATCTCAATGTAAGAGGATAATCCAGAGTGGTTTTCAGTAGGAAAGAAACAACAGGACTGCTTGTTTCTGTATGTGGTAAAGTCATTACAGATCAAACAGCACAGATCAAAAGGGAGAAAAAAAGCCCCAAATGAAGAAAAATCAAGAGAAGTCAAGGTGAGCTCTCAGGTATTTTAAAACAATATTTCACGGTACAATGCTCATGAACAAAAAATGTTACCCTTTAATGTTAAATAAAATACCCAAGAAATAAGCCTGATGATTAATAAAAAATTAATATTCAGTTAAAAGTCTAGGAAATAAAACTACACATTAACAAAATTGCTGTCATAGATAAAGAAAAAACTGTTTTATCTGGAAAAAAATTCTGATGTGGTCTTGTTTCTGCTATGCTTGAGAGAGACTGAGATAGCAACAGCTAAAGTCTTGTTTTCCTTAATGAACTTATATAGTGATTAATAATTTCATAACCTACCATGTTTTACTCTATGAAAGTGCATTCTTTTTGAAAACATCTTTCAATACTCCATGTGACCATTTAAAAAGATGAAATTACTTCAGAAGCAATTATTAAGCAGGGCTATCTTTGTCTCCACCAAATATTTGTCACTTCGGAACAATTTTTTGCTGCCCATTATTTGACTATTTACTGGCCTTCCATATATTCATCCCCTACAGCCTGCAGTGAGGTAAAGGAATGGTTGTAGTCTTAAAGAAAGAGGAATTAAGGCAAAGGAAATGCAAGAGCATTTCATGACATGAAGGAATTATTTCAACTCTCTGTGATTCTCACCTTCTGTTTAAATTGCAAATCTAACCTTCAGGTTGGAAGTGGATTTAACTGTCTAGTTGAACCACCTTATCTATATATAATGTTATTTTAATGGGCACAAATCTAATGTATATATTTTAGAAACTACAGAATAGATTTTAGAAACTAGAGCACAGATATCACATTCAGCCCACGTAAAATTCAGTAAATATCACAAGAAAGCTGACTGTTTCAGTTTTTATACTGCATTACTTTACATTTCATGAGGAAGTGCCCTTACCCAGACTTCATGCAAGCCATGTGCCTTAACCACATTACTGAATACACAATAGATAAAAAGCAATGTTGGGGTTTTTTTTCCATTCAAGTGAAATAAATAAATAAATAAATAAATAAAATTGTTTGCTCAGTGAATAAAAATTAATCCTTCAGGATACAGTGTGGTTTTCACATAATTATGGCATTAGCCTGAAGGCGAAATGCTCGAATGTGGAAGATTCTGCCTCACAGGAGCTGTTTTACAGCCTGTGAGTCTGGCCTCAGTGCTGGGGCATGTTATGGAGTAAATCACCTGGAACACCACCTTGTGGCTTGTGCAGAACATCCAGGGGACCAGGGGACATGGGGCTGTGAAAGGCAGGTCCTGTTTGAAAAGTCTGATCCCATTCTATGACAAGGTGACCATCTTCAGGGATGAAGGAAAGGCTGGAGATGTCTATGTGGACTTCAGTCAAGCCTTTGGCACCATTTTTCACAGCATTGTCATGGATAAACTGATTGCTCAGGGCTTGGGTGGGTGCTCTGTTTATTGGGTAAAAATCAGGCTGAATGGCCAGGCCGGGAGGGTGGTGGGGAATGGGGTTAAATCCAGCAGGGACCAGGCATCAGTGGTGTTCCCTAGGGTCCAAAACTGGGGCCAGCCCTGTTTAGTACCTTTGCAAATGATGTGGATGAGGGAATCAGGGAGTGGTGGAGTCACCATGTTTGGATGGGTTTAAAAAACATTTAAAAAATGTGGCACTTTGGGACATATTTTAGTGGGTATGGTGCATACATGATCCTAAAAGTCTTTTCCAAACTAAACAATTCTACGACTTTATTATTCTGTGAGTCTGTAAACACAGTTTTGGAAAGGTCCAGCCAGCCTTGTGGTCTGAGACTTAATTACTGCAGCATCCAGGCAGTCCCAGCTACCCAATTAAGGAGATATTTTCTCTGTCCCGTAGAGAGTTTCTGTCTAAACCCTAAGGATTCCACACAGGCACTTCCTGAACAGCAGTGGCTGTGTGTACCTTTCAGGAAAGGGGAGGCACAGTGGGAATACAGAACAGGCAGTAATAGCTCTTAGCAGGGTGGAACTAAGTCATTAATTGTTACCTCAATGGTGTGTTACACTGGGGAGACCCAGATGAACTAAACTGTGACCCGCAGAACTAAATCGTGTGGGGAAGATGGATGTTTGCTCTGATTAATTAGGTCTTCTCCCTAAAAGAAATAAACTGTTCCCTAACATTATGTTAAAGATGCTAATGCATCTTGCACAGCGATGAGAAGAGATCTGCCTTGGGAAGACTCGCTGCATAATTCCTTGCTCCCTGATGTTGCTGTTCAGTTCTTTATTATTGTGATAATTTATTATTTGTAACTAAAGCCCTTCCTGTTAAAAACTTCCAGCCTCCACTGCAAACAAATGCTTTGGAACTGATCGATTTGGGGATTTCCTCCAATTAAAGTAAAATAGAGAACACATCACAGCCAAAATTAACATTTGCTTGCTTGCCTATGTAATGGTTGACATGTGGGGCTGCAATTCTTCAGATGGGTCTCCAAGAGTGGAACTGTACTGAAATAGGTCCATATAGACAAAACATGTTATTGAATACAATTTTTCCAGGCAGAATCTCCCAGCAAAAGTGGAGCTGGCTACCAAGGGAAATGACTAGGATTAGACAATTTCTCTTCACAGCCCATTTTGGGATTCACCCGTTATTAGTTCTGACAAACCCTTTTTCTCCCCAGCTCCTGGGAAATTCAAAATTAGAGGCTGCTCCTTTGTTTGGTACATTCAGGGAATTGTATCCTTTAAATACGCGTTAGTGTTCATACATAATGTCAAGCCAAAAAATGAGAAAGCAAATGAGCTGGTCCTGGAGGGAGTTCTGCACATCCTGGTTTTTCCAATCATTGCTGATAGCAGCAGATACTCATATGGTCAATGCTGGTGGATAACCAAGAGGGCTGCACCAAATCACAAGCACTTCCAGTCACAGATACTCTGTGTGACTGCAGGTTCCTTAAGCCACTAGAAATTTTGTTGACTTTTCATTTGATTAATTTAGAATAGAAGTGGGAATCCAGTCTGATTCAATCCAGTCTGGAAAGATTATTTACAAGGGCATGTAGTGACAGGACAAAGAGGAATGGGTTCCAATTGAAAGAGAGTAGATTTAGATTGGATATTTACTGTGAGGGTGGTGAGGCCCTGGCACAGGCTGCCCAGAGAATCTGTGGCTGCCCCATCCCTGGAAGTGTCCAAGGCCAAGTTGGATGGGGCTTGGAGCCACCTGGGATAGTGGAAGTGTCCCTGCCCACAGCAAGGGGTTGGAACTGAATGATCTTTCAGTCTCTTCTTACCCAAACAATGAATGTTGGAGTAGCAGAACTGATTTCAGTCCCACGGCAGTGCTGTGTACCCCCGCACCTTCTAACCCCAGTTCTTGGTCATTGAAATAGAAAATTTGCCAGATAAGACAAGGAAAGGTAAAATCTGAGTCCATGCTCTGGGTGACCACACAGTGAATTCTCGAAGCTCACACAGAAACTTTGGGCAAAGACATGGAACAACAGCCTCAAGCTGCAAACATATCCTTAGACAAGTTTAATCAGCCATGGAAATTTTGACAGATGGATCTTTGAATCATAGAATGGTTTGGGTAAGAACGGACCTAAAAGTTCATCCAGATTCAACTCTACAACCATGGGAAGGGATACCTTCCACTAGACCAGACTGCTCAAAGTCCATACACCCTCTTTACAAGTTTGGTGAGGTTTTATTGTAAGACACTAGGTGCTTTTTAAATGATTTATCTCATCTGCCTCAAGTGATGTACAAATTAGTCTGAGAAATTTATCAAAGTTTCCAGTCTATGTGATGGAGAGAGATGGATAACTACAGGAATCTCTGTAGAAAAGAGGGGGGCAAAGCAGGTTAATAGAATTTCATTAATAATGGTAGAAACATTTGGGGAAAGAAGAGTAATACTTGGGAAAAAATGCTATTTTTCCCTCTTTTTTCTTGAGCTGTGCATGGATTCCTTGACCTGTGCTCACACAGAACTACTGGATGTGCACACATATTTGTTTAGCCAGTGACTGGATTAAGTAGTTGCTTCTTCCCTTCAGGGAAGGTTTATATTGGATATCATAAAAAAAAACAAACCCACAAAAGCTCTCAGCAACCTGGAGGTGCATAGTGAGATGTGGGAGTAGATCACATCTTGGGTGTCCCTCTGAGAATTGCACTGAAAATTAATAAATTCCATCAGCTGGTTGGAAAGATACGGATTGGAGTGCTTATGTAGCACAGGCATCTTCAGTGAACTCACCCAGCTGACACCATCAATTTTAAATTCAGCTTGAATTGAAGCGAGATTCATTAAATCATAGAATCACAGAACCATGGAATTGCCTGGGTTGAAAGGGACCTTAAAGATTATCTCATTTCAAGGTCTCTGCTATCATCAGGGACACCTTCCACTAGACCAGGTTTTTTCCAAGCCCCATCCAAGCAGCCTAGAACACTTCCAGGGATGGGGCATCCGCAGCTTCTCTGGGATATGTGTTGAAGTAAAATAATCTTCCTACCTATCTCTCTTGGACAATGCCATTGACTTGCTGAAACTTCCCTCAGGCTCCCAGGAAGAAAGCCTTGCCCAGGACTATTTCTTAAACTGTGAATTTCCCCCCATTTGACATTAAATTGTGGAAAGCAACCCTGGAAATCCCTATAAATATGTGTTTCTGTTACACACACTTTTCAGTTCTGTTTGCTGCTTCTCTGTCTCTGGGTTAAAATCTTTCTGACAAATCTGTCAGTCCCAGTCTTCTCAGGGGATCAGTCCTGGAGCCACATTTTGTGCAACAGCTGGAGGGAGAGGAAGGAAATGCCTTTTCTTATCCTCAGTATCCCACTTACTGTGGGATACTGTGAAGCCCAAGGAGTCATGGTTGGTTTTGGTAAGTGTCAGAGGACTGCAAAGGAAGAGAATAAATTTTACAAGGATCCAGAGGGTCATTTGGTCAGTCCCTGAAATGTCTGGCAAGTTTTTATCAATGCTCTTGAAATCACCCAAGGATAGGGTTTGCCTTTACACTCCTGAGGGGAGACCATCTCTTCCAAAGCCTCACTGTCCCTTGTATCAAAAAGTTTGATGTAAAACTACGTGAACATTCCCTCCCTGGAAGTGTGTGTGTTGCTTTCTACCTATGTTGAAAACAGAACAGTTTATTCTCTTTTTCTCCATGGTATCTTCAGCAAATTTGAAGATTGTTTGATTATCTTTGACTAATTACACAGCTCAGACTATTACTGAATTTTTACTTCTTAAAAGACTTCTGATTTTTACGCTGCTAAGCACACAGAGCTCATCTGTGAAACTCTGCAATCCCACTGTGGGTATATTCATCCTTCCTGACACTACTGCTTTCTTAAAACCATTTTTCATACCTTAATTTGCCATGTCACAACACAGAGCGGAGGGGGAAAATTATGTGATAATTGCTTGGCTTTTTCATCTTATGATTTGCTTTACTATTTGAGTTTCAAACAAGTCACTGCCCATCAGCGCTTCTGATTCTCTTGAGTCTTGCTTGGACTCAGATGGGAACCCTGACTTCATCCAGCTGAGACAGGAGCTGTCTGCCCAGGGAGAAAAACTGGAAATAAGTCAAGATTTAATCTCTTTTTTACACTGGTGTATCACACACATGGAAGATACAGAGAACATTTCCAACTTGGAACAATCTTTGCCACCAGGAAGATACTTATAGCTCCTCTACTCTGAGGGTTGTTGAAGCCACTGCCTCCTTGTCCAAAGGAAGTGGAGAGGATGGGAAGATATGGATACATGGATATTAGTTTTGGGAATAGCGTAAAATACCAAACTTTCTGCAGGCCTGAGTGGTTTTTGTCATTCTTCCTTAAATAATCTTTGAGTATTTACAAAAAGCCTTTGTTGTCACTATCTTCCTACTTTTGAAGCTGAACTTTTCATCTTTAGGATAGCAGGAAGCTGCAGTCTGCCCAAGCTTGGATTCTAATTTTTTTTTTTTTTTCTGAGAAAAAAAAATTGGGTTATTTTAGTTTTTTATAAATGCAGGCCAAGAATCCCAGCAGCCCAAGATAAATATTATCTCTTTGTTTATCTCTTTAGGGATAATGTTGGAACTTAGGAATACCAGTGCAATAAATGACTCACTTTTATCTGGTGATATGTATCAGGCCATTCAGACCTTTTCCTAAAAGAAACCCACACATTCACAATTTTCTTTGTAGAAATCAAATCAAATAAATATTTTAGTGGCAGATTTCAAATGTTTCAAGGATACATGCGTTTTTGGTTTGGTTTGGTTCGTTGGTTGAGGTTTTTCTTGTTGCATTGAATTGCCATTCAGAATTAAACTCAACTGGAGGTTAGGGAAAGGACACGTAGGTGTCCTTTATGATGAATAAAGTTACAAAAGGTAATAAATAAAACATGGCATCACTAACCACTGGAGACATCTGGGGCTTTTATCTGCACTGTAATGAAATACTTTAACAGTGAACATATGTGATACTTAAAAAAAATGACCTTTGCCAAGCAACACGATTTTTGTTCTCCCTTGTCTAGAAAAAAACCCCAGAACTGAATAGAATCTTACAATGTTTGTGGGTTTATTAACTCTTCTTTTGCTGTTTCTTACAATCTAATGCAACAGTGGTGAAATTCATTGGGGTGACAGCCCTGGAGGCTCTGTTTAACTACACACCTTTGAAAACATCCCCAAGGCACTGGACAAACCATCAGGCTCCAGATGTGCCCTGCAGGGTCCTCACCAGACATCTACTTCATCAGAATAAGAACCTTGCTGTATGTTGAAGAATGGGGGCAGGAGAGGGAAAGCACCAAAAATTTACAGAAATATCTTTGAGCTGCCAGCAGGAGCTGTGTGTTTTGGCTTATCAGTGGTTTAGGCTTTGCTCCATAAACTGCTGGTGGGGAGTCACTCCAGCTGTCCTGGTGAGAGATCCATGCAGAATTAAAAAAAAAACCAAAATTATATAATCATAGAATTGTTTGGGTTGGCAGGGACATTAAAGATCATCTCATTCCAACCCCTGACATGGGCAGGGACACTTTCCACCAGACCAGGTTGCTCAGAGCCCCATCCAGCCTGGCCTTGAACACCTCCAGGGATGGGGCAGCCACAGCTTCTCTGAGCACTACCTCAAGGTTTATTAAAGTTGTGATCTGTTGTTTCAGTGTTCATCTCTTTGTCCCCACAGCATATTTTGAAAATACTAATGAATGCTGTGATCAAAACCACCAGACTCTAAGACTCCACACCCGCCCAGGTTACCTTGGGGCTGTTACCTGAAATATTGCACGGTACCGCTGAGGAATCATTCTGGGGTCTCTCATTTTGGAGCTTCCTCTGTTGCTTTCACATGTGTTGTCACCATGGTCTTGGTGACATCTTGACCTTACCCTGTCCTTTCTGTGACAGCCATTCAGACTTCATGAAAAGTGCAGCTTTTTTCTTCTTTCTTCTTTTTTCAGCCACTAAAGAGTTCAAAACATCAAAATTACATCAACATATTGATGCATCAATAGTCACTGAACGTCTCCTTTATGTGAATGGGACAGTTTCTGTTTTTCTGTGGCAGTTTTCCATGACTCTGCAGACTTAGGTGTTCTCTCCTTGATCCATGTGATGTAGAAGGTGTCAAGTCCAGAGTGACAATTCCACCCTTTTTGATTCAAACAATAATCCAACACCTGGTTTTAAAAATAATCTTGGGCTTCATATTTTTTCTCCCTAAAGGGTGCCTTTTTTTTCTTCATAAGCCTCTAGTTTTCTTAGGAGAGGCATGAGACTGACCTCAGGCAGCAATTATTATTCTTTACCTACATTTATGTGTCTCTAACCAGCAATAGAAATATGACAAATGAGTATCAGTGGAAACTGTAAAGCCCAGACTCTCCTGGGATTTAGCAACTTTCTTAATGAGAAAAACAATAACCATCCCAGTCCTGGGAGAGTTGAAGATAAATTACTGTCTGTTGTTGATATTTTGATCTATGGGACAAATATGGTGTTTCTATTGAGAGAGAGTTTATATACAGGCAGCTGAAACCCATAGGCTGTGCTCTTTGCAGGTGAATCCTCTTGGTCTCGCTGGTAGAGAAAAGCAAACATATGCTTTTAAATCATTGCTTTTCCCAGGCTCAAAAGGGAACATTTTTCCCCGTCCTCTTTTTTCTTTATTTCCATTTTTAATTTTTGTTTTCCATTTATTCAACTAGAGGACCACCTAAGAGGTGGAACAATACCTGGAAGGTCATGTTACAAAATTCACAGCTTTCTCAAACTGTCCTTTGGACAGTCACATACAAAGGATCTGAAGGCCAAAGATGTTCTTTAATGTCAACAAAATATTTAAGCAGGGAAAAAAAAGGGCACATGTAAAGAGACAAACTCTAATGGATCTCAGAGACAGAATTACGGTAATGTTTCACAGAATTTCCAGTAATATTACTATTTTTTCCCTTAGCTTTCAGACTGTATTGTCATAGTCTGTGATGTAATATCATTATATTGTATGAAGACTGTATCTCACACTTACTTTAATTAACCCAGACAAGTAATTTTCTGTCTGGTGGAAAGTTTCTTGGTGTCAAAATAAAAGATCGTTTTTATCTTGACCAGAGCATCCTGAACTTACTGATACAATTGTCTTGTGGTTTAACCCCAGCTGGGAACTCATCCCCACAAAACCACTCTCTCACTCCCGCCTCGTGAGATGGGAGGGAGAATCAGAAGGGTAAAAGTGAGAAAACTCATGGCTGGAGATAAAGACATTTTAATAGGTAAAAGCTGCACACTTCAAAGCAAAACAAGGAATTCATTCCCTGCTTCCAATGGGCAGGCAGGTGTTCAGACACCCCCAGGAAAGCTAGGCTCCATTTTTGGGGAAAGAAGCATGACAAGAGAACTATCAACAGATTAAGTACAATTCTGGGAAGTGGAAGCAGGGAAACTTTCAGTAGGGTTGAGTTTGTTTGGGTGTTTTATTAACTGAAGGAATTTAGACTCCAAAACAATTTACTATATAGGATTAGGCACTTCCAAAGAGTTAAAAAATCCAGATTAGCATTGGTGAGGAGACAGCCTCCTGAGCAGTAGCACACCTCTTGCCAGATCCTGAAAAAGCATTAAAAAATAAGCACAGTCTCTGTCTCAAAGTTTCCAAATTCTCAGAAACTGGAAGTCACAACAAACCCGACACAGTGGATGGTGTGTGTCATTTTGGGACCCTGCAACCGGATTTTCACTGAATGCATTGACTGTGCCAGCAAACAGATTAAAAAGGGAAAGCAAAGGAGAAGAGACACATTTCCACAGTGGCACACATCACGTTTTTCTTGTGAACTGTATTTTTAGGGCCCTCCTATTGCATTTCACTTCCCACTCGCATCGTTCCCTCCACAAATTTCTGATCCTTTCTTGGGGTCATTTTATCCCCTAGACCTCTGCCTCTACCATCTGAACTTTATAACATTTTTCTTTCCAGATTTTGCCTCTCTGTACTCAGATGTCAAGGGATTTTAGGCAGCAGGGGTTTTAACAGTTGTGCTCACTTTTGTGGTAGGTCTCAGGGATTTTATAACTGTCCATTAAAATCAAGGGGGAGAAAATGACTACAAGAAAGAGAAGTGTTCTTTAAAAAACTGTATTTTATAAAACTGTCGCAGAATAGCTTTGGTTACATACAATGCAAAAACAGTGAGGTGAAACCAGCAGTGGGGTTCATGAGGCAAATTGTCTTCATTACACACCAGCAATGGTTGTGTGATCATGGAATAAACACTAAAAGGGTTTCACCAACACTGCTGAGACTTTTGTGGCTTACCCTCCACATTACCTCTCTTTCTCCTGCTCTCCTGTTCCACTCCAGGGGTTTTACCTCACGTGCAATCATCCCTTCAGACCTTCTGACACGGCCCAACCAGTTCCCCTGGCTGAAATGTTTTTATATTACACTTATTGGCTGTGATAGGAACCAGCAAGAGGCCGTTCTCCCACTCCCAACCTCCTGGCTCCATGTAACTGATAATTGAGTTGTGGTTGGGGAACATTAACTCTCCAAAGGCGTATGGAAATGTTTGCTCTGACTGGTGATCTGGGACATTTTATTGTCATGATTACCATCTTGCTTTTCTATTCTTAGCTCCAGTCCTTGCTTTTAGTGCCTGCCATATCTCAAGGGGTTTTGCAGACACAGAATCAATTTTCTGGAGAAGAATGTGGAAGTTTCCATGTGGCACAAAGTACAGAAAGGGAGCATGGTCAAGTGAGCAACAAATCAGGATATGAATCAAAGACTGCTAAAACTGAGAGGAACAATAATATGAACTGCAGAGACTTTGGGTCCTGGGAGGCAAACTACATCTTATAATTCCACAGCTTAGTGTACAGGGCAAAAATGTACAAATATCACAGTTTTTCTGTGAAAAGCTATGTTTAATAATAAGTAGGAGGGACTGCTGAGAGCAGGAGAGCAGTGTATTTCTCACTACTTCCCTATAATATTTTGCCCCTTTAGTTGCAAAATGTTTTACTGGGAAATTAAAGACAATCCTTAAATCCTTTACTATCCACAGAGTCTGAGTCCAAACCAAACAATGCACAAACCAGCAGCAAGCCTTTACCCCTGATCAAGTAGGGAATTAATGACTCAGAAGGCAGTGCCAGGATTGCCTCTCTTGGCCACACATAAGGAGAGAGCTCTGCTCCAAAATGAGCATCTGTGTTCCTGCTTGCACAGATCAAATCACTCTTTATACTATCATCAGTTTGGGAGAAATCCATGGGAGACTGTGAAGAGGGAAAAGGTTTCAGTGCTGTGGACAGAGCAGTGGAAGGGCAAAAAAGTGACTTTTTGAAGCTTTCCAAACCTCCCCACCACTCCAGACCTCACTGGATTGTCTTCCCAGCTCATCACCTCCCTTTATCCTCCCTCTGTTTTTTTTAAGCTGTATTTCTCAGAGGCCTGGCATCATCTCCACATTCTTCCCAGAATTCCTCCACAGATGTGGTGCCTTAAGGGCTGGAAATGAGAGTGAGGATCCCAGAGGTACCAGTCAAGTGTTCTGCCTCTTGGGGCCACTTCATAGACTTTTTTTTTCCACAGCTGACAGAACTATGAACTTTCTGATTCAATTGCAAACTTTCTGACTCGATTACGAACTTCCATTTCCCCCCACCAGGAAAAAGGAAGCAAAAACCCCATGCACACTGCTTAGCAGTAGAGCAGGAAAAGTCAAGCTCATGTATAGCCAGAGATTAACCAATTGTGAAGAACAACGACATACTGTGGTGATATGTGGTACAATTTTTCTTTTCAGTGCTCGTCTATTGTCCTTTAGTCTTTGGAAACTGCCACTGCCCTGCAATACAGGGCAAACCTGGATAAACTGAGGAGCTGGAGAAAGGCAGAATTATTCACCTCATAAAAGAAGCTGACAAAAGTGAAGAGATCCTTCCTTTCCTGGTTGTTCTTCAGCTTCTTATACAAGAGAAATATTGACGACTTTTAGCCCATGGACACTTCATAGATGCTGCTCATGGAAGAGAGGTGGCTGACTGCCAGGATAACATAATAGATCCTGTTTATGTTTTAAAGCACAGACAATTTGATGCCATTCCTCGGTAAGATCAAAGACAAGAAACTGAATTTTATTGATATGAATCCAGCATGGAATTGGGCACACCTGGAATCCACCTGACTTTGAGGAACAAAACACACAAACTGAAGAATTAGCAACAGTTTTCACTCCTATCTTGGCTCAAACATGAAAAGCTGTTTTGTTTTTACTATATATTCATATCATATGAATTCTCTTGAGCTGGTGTTCAATTTCCTCCCCAGGAATGTATCTGCCATCTCTGAGTTATCCCAGTAATTCCTTTCACTCTATCCAGTGCCAGAGTTTTGTGACTGTAACCCACCGATATAATTTCTCAGGTGTCATCTACAGTGAAGTTCTTCACAACAAAGTTTTCTGATTTCAGTAATATATAAAGCCATTGATGAATCTTCTAATGACTTTAAGGAAGGGACAATGACTTTTTTTCGGTCTTTGCACTGTACTTGCATTTTCTCCTTTGCGGACCTTAAATATTTCAGGGCATTTATAAAGGTTGACTTCTTCTGCCTTGCCTGCCTACCTCTGTGGAGTATTTTATTTGGTCTTATGTCAAATGAAGATGCAGGCTCAGAAGGTTAGTAACACTTAAAAGCACAGGAAAGATCAATATGGGATTTGGAAAAGTGGGAAGAAGCAGCCCTGATGGAACTTTATAGCCCACCAGAGAGTGTTTTTATATTGGAGCTTTGTGAAGGGAAAATCAGTCTAGACTCACCCCACCTAACTGAGGCTCTAAATTTTGAACACAGCAGCCCTTGGGAAACATAAGAATCTCCAGAGGGTAGTACAGTCTATCCCAAGATCTTTTTCCACTGACTGTAATAGGAGCTGAAAGTGGCTGTGCTCATTTTTAAATGCTTAAAGTAAGATAAGGTAAATCTGGGCTCAGCAGTGAATCCAACTTACCTGTAAAGAAAACGAGCTCTAAACCCATCCTGTAGATTGAAGAATTGCTGAATCTGTGCTTGGAATGTGCAGGACTGGAGGATCCTGGCAGAGCCTTTCCAGCACTTAGCATTGCTGCTGAGCATGTCAGAAACACCTCAGTGGAATCATAAAGCCAGGAAAAAAAAGGCAAAGGACATCCCAGGCCTGCCTGACATCTTCCTACCTGCTGCTGTCAGCACTGTCACTCATCCCAAACTTCTGCCTTCTGCTAACTGCCTGGTGGCCAGGAATTCCAGGAGCTGTTCTGGTGTGTCAATATTCTCCTTTTCTGCTTTGTTTTCCTTCTTTATCTAGTGTGGCAGCAAGATGGATTCTACAAAGTTAGTGCCACAGTTAGACAGAGAATTGCAGAAATCAATCCTGGGGTCTCTTTTCACCAAAATCCACTCTGCTCTTGTGAGACCCCTCCTGTGCTCAAATCTCAGGCCCCCAACACAAGAAAAATGTGGACCTGTTGGAATGAGACCTTAGAGCCCTATCTGATATCTAAAGGGGATCCAAGAGAGCTGGAGAGATAGGACTAGGGAAAATAGTCTTAAGAGGAAGGAAGGAAGGAAGGAAGGAAG
>VWZW01002671.1:63764-119481 GCA_013397115.1 Edolisoma coerulescens
CAGGAGGTAGAGAAAGAAGAAAGGAAGGAGGGGAGGAAGGAAGGAATATATTTCTAATGGAACTAGTAGAATTAATCTTTTAAATATTCATTTTCCTACATATTTTCCTGAAACTTCACCGCATGAGCTTCCTTGCTCTCTTTATATACACCAAAAAGCTTGTTCACCTTGGTGGTAGGTTGTAATTCAATTTCTGCATATGTCTATAATTTCTAGCTATGATGGTTAGAGATTTTGGTGTTGGTCATAACTCAATTCCACTGAAACAAAGGTTGCAAAGCAGCAATGATGTATCTCATTTTCTAAATGCCATCTGATACTCTCAAAATGGACATTCCAGTTATGGACAGCCTTCAAGGATCAGGAATCCCTTTTTTTCATTGTGAAACTCAGCAACTTCTGCCATTTCTTTGTATAATCAACCATCAAATTACTAATCATCATCACATTTTTATTCATCTGCTTTCCATGGCAAGGAGAGGTGGAGTCGGCCCAATGTCCAAAGTAAATGATAAATTCTAGAGCCAGTAAAACAAAGAAGAAGCCAATTAAACTTCCTTATTACATATTACTGAGCTGCCCCAGACCAATTATAACCATATTTCTTTGTGGTTTAATTAGGTTCAACTCAGTTCCACAGTGTGGAAGCCTGTAATGAGCGAGCACACGAGAAGCACAGCCCAGACTCCATGTGAGGGATCATTAATATGCTCTGGGCTGCTGCCTTGGAAGAGACTGCACCTCATTATGTGGGTTAACGCACTTAAACTAAATGGATGAATTGCAGCCACTTTCAGTGTTTCGAGTCCCCTTGGACTGACAGAGCTGTAGATTAATAAGTTGTTAGAGAGTGATCTGTTGACCTGCTCCGTCGTTCTTCGCTTTCACTCCATCCGCTCTTAGAGGCGCGAAATGCTAAAGTGTAGAAATGTGTCAATCACCGCATTCCAATTTTGTGGCTTTCTCTGGCTCTTGCCTAAGAAATTATCAAAATAGGTGAAACAGCAAAATAAAACACCTGGCATGTCCAATAACTTCAGTTTGCTTTGGATCAAAATGTACCATGCACAGGAGGTAACAGGCCCCCTGCTAGCACAAAACAGCTTAGGATAAAGACTGAACACCTTTCAGATGGGTGGGGCTGTCTAAAAGTCAGCAAATCATAGAATCAGAGAGTGGTTTGGGTTGGAAGGAACCTTAAAGATGATTTTATTCCAACCCCCTGCCATGCACAGGGACATCTTCCACTAGACTGGGTTACTCCAATCTGGCCTTGGACACTTCCAGGGATGGGGCACCATTTTTCCTGGGCAACTTGTTTCCCTGGGCAACTTGTGCCAGGGCCTCACCATCCTTGTAATAAATAATTTCTTCCTAATATGTAATCTAAATCTTCTCTCTTTGGGGTTTATATCCTCTGTTTAACAGGCTATGAAATTATAATGAGGTGGAAAGGCTGTATTGAGACAGATTGTCAACCCCTTTCGTCAAGGAAAGGAAAAAATAGATATGAAATTATAGTAGCAGGAGCCAAATTCAATGAGAAAAAATAAACAACAAAAACAAACCCTGGGATTTTAGGTGTGGTTTTTTGGTTTTTGTTTTTTTTTTTTTCCCTATTGGTAGTAGATCCTTGAAACTTTTTTTCAAACCACACCATGACCAGGAAATCCCCTTAATGGAAAAATTAGGATTGAAGACTGTGAGATTACTAGGGAAAAAAGATCAAAGGTACTTTTGCTGTCTCCTATTTACTTGTTTATGGCCAGTGCTGGAGACAGAATACCTAGTAATTTAGAGCATTCAGCTGAGGCAGTAGAATTGTCCTCATGTCCTACCTTGTGCTGATGAAAGCATAGGAGGCTCCTCAAGGCTTCCTCCTGCTTAGTTCAAGCAGCTGATTTCCCAGCACAGGAGATTTCATAGAATCATGGAATATCCTGAGCTGGAAGGGACCTACAAGGATCATCAAAGTCCAGCTCCTGGAATTGTATATCCAGTATGTCATAAAAGGGGAGAAAAAGTCAAGGTGTTGAACAGTGGATGGTATGTGCAACACTATCAGCTTTGACATCTGTTTCCTTTTGTAGACCCAGCTTTGGGGAACAGTAATTTTTAAAGATCTCAGATCTGAGAAATTTCCCTGGCTCCTGCATGGCTTGTCAGTAGCAGCAGCATGAGAAACCCAATCAGGTTTGTTTTCTCATGTTCACATTTGTCCTTAAGGCACCAGAGAAAAAACTGTTTCCTATTCCACTCCAGACTAAGAGGACCTGACAACTTAATAATTGAACTGGGTACTTAGCTCACTATGCCTCTGATGTGCCTCTTTTTAATTGATTTTGTCAGGATCTTTTTAACTTCTCTTCCGCTGTTGCCAGCATGCTCTCGCTCCTCATAATGCCTTTGCAAAGAGGTTTTATTAGAATTTTCCCTTGTCATATCCTATTCTCACCTATTTGTCACCAATTAACCCTCTACACCATGGTGGTTTGCAGGATCTGCCAAATTGAACTGCCTGCTGTTGGAAACCTTTGAGCTCCGTGTCTCTGCCAGAGATGTTGAAAAGAAGAAGAAACTGTTTCTGTATTTCCTCCCAAAGCATCAGTAACAAAAACAGCTGCTCAATGGCATTTTTCGATATATGTTCCATGAGGAGGGCAAAGGAAAATGTACCCATGAAGTGACTAAAGAAATAGAAAATGAATCTTCACTTGCAGTTGCAACAAAGCTTGCAGTCAATGGCTCATTGTCCCAGTGGAGACTGGTAACAAGCTGTGTCCATAGTGGAGCCATAGTGTCCAGTTTAGCCAGTTATAATATCTTTATAAATGACAGACAACAGGACTGGGTGCACCTTTCTGCAGGTTTGTGGATGACCAAAGCTGAGTGATGAAGCTGATGCACTAAAAGGAAAGGATGCTGGGCAGGGTGTGGGAAATGTGAACTGTGTGAAGCTAAACAAGGCCAAGAGCAAGGTCCTGCACCCCATCAGGTGACAGCACTCAGCAGTTACTGTCATGGGCAAAACACTCGACTTGGGGAAACTAGTTTAATTTGTTATTGGTGAAATCAGAGTAAAATGATGAGAAATAAATCCAAACCTCAAAACACCTTCCCCTCACTCCTCTCTTCTCCCTGGGTTTTACTTCACTCCTCAATCCTCTCCCTCCTCCCCCTCAGTGGGGCAGAGAATTGGGGCTTGCAGTCACTTCATCACACATCTTTGCTGATGCTTCCTCCTCAGGGGGAGGACTCCTCACATTCCTCTCCTGCTCCAGTGTGGGGTCCCTCCCATGCGAGACAGTCCTCCAGGAACTTCTCCAATGTGAGTCCTTCCCATGGGCTGCAGTTCTTCACAAACTGCTCCAGTGTGATCCCTTCCATGGGGGGCAGTCCTTCAGGAACAGGCTGAGCCCTTCTGGGGTGCTTGTGGGGACAATCAAACCTGCTCCAGTGTGGGCTCCTCTCTCCACAGGGTCACAGGTCCTGCCAGGAGCCTGTGGACCCCCATGAGCTGCAGGGGCACAGCAGCCTCACCATGGGCTGCACCCTGGGCTGCAGGGGAATCTCTGCTCCAGCATCTGGGGCAGCTCCTGCTCCTCCTTCTTCATTGACCTGGGTGTCTGCAGAGTTGTTCCTCTCACATATCCTCACTCCTGCCAGTGTTCCACTGTTCAGCCTGGAGAGGAGAAGGCTCTGCACAGACTTTATTGCACCATTTCAGTGTATGAAGGGAGCTTATAGGAAAGACAGAGGTTGTTTTTACCAGGCGTGTAGTGACAGGACAAGAGGCAACAGTTTTAAATTGAGAGAGGGTAGATTTAGATTAGCCACAAGGAACAAATTGTTTATAGTGAGGGTGGTGAGGCCCTGGCACAGGCTGCCTAGAGAAGCTGTGGCTGCCCCATCCCTGGAAGTGTTCAAAGCCAGGTTGGGACAGGGCTTGGAGCAATCCGGTCTAGAGGAAGGTGTCCCAGCCTGTGGCAGGGACTTGGACTACAAAATCGAAGGTTCCTCCCAAACCAAACCAAACCAAACCAAACCAAACAAACCAAACCAAACCAAACCACTTTCTAATTCTATGATTTAGTAGGAATATAATGTTTTATAATGACCTCATGAATTGTTTGGGGTTTTTAATGGCATTTGTCATTATAATGATGTCTATAATACACAACAGCCTGTCTTTGTTGCCGCATGATTTCCTCCTTGCTCGAAGCCAGGCAACCTCTGTAGTTTCAGCAGAGAAATTCTTTACCTGGGTCATCGGTGCCAAATGATCTGCTGTGTGAGCTGGCCCAGGGAAAGCCCAGTCATACTAATGAGGTAATCACTGAGCTCCTAATGAATGGGATTAGCGACTGGGCAAGGATTGTTTGTCCTGGATCCCTTGTTCAAATGCAGCTCAAAGCTCTCAAAATATTTGCTTGCAATCAGCAATGAGCTGGGTTCGTTTCAGCTCTCACTAACCAGATGAAAATTATTTTCATCTCGGCAGGATTTGCCAAATGTGCTGATGGAGGCAGTCTGCAGTTTGTGGCAGATAGAAGTGGGGAGTTCTATTTCAGAAGTAAACTCTCTGTAGTAAGGTAAAGCCATAGGTGTCATCATTTCTAATTTCATGCCAGCACAAAGCTTGGCTGGAGAAAAATAAGAAGAGTATCACTCTATTAATTAGCTTTTCTTAATAGCAATTAATGAATATTTAATATAGCATATTCCAATCCAGTTAGGTAGATTTTGTAGATCTAAAAAAAAAACCACCAGAAACTGTGGCTTGCGTTTCTTCACCAAACCTGACTGCACTGATTTAAGAAGTTGCACAGTTTTGACCCTGAATGAGCTTAAGCCCCTGCAAGATTTCTCTGAGCATTTTCTGTGCTCAACCTCTACTGACGAAAGACTGTGTCAGCTCTTTGGAAAGGGAGCATGTAACTGAAATAAGTGCAGGTGAGAATCCAGTTTAATATTTGTTATTCTTTTCTAAAACTTCACGGTACTCAAAACCCCATAACATACAGAGGTAACATTTTTTTTTCTTTTTTTTTTTTTTTTTCTGATGAGAAATATTTTCGTCAATAGATTTTACTTTTCCCAAAGAGTAAAGAATATATAATTTTGTTAAATTCTCTTCAATAATTCCTATGGCATTTTAATTAAAACCATTTTTTAAATGCTTTATTTACTGGAGGAAAGCTGCATTTATAATACATGACACATTTAAAGATGAATTTAAATGGCACTTTCAATCATGTTGTCAGGAGAAAACATTGTGGATGAAAATGGAACAAAATCACAAATGTTGGTTGCATTGAAACCTATGAAATGAAATCTAAAGCAAGATTTGGCATTTTTCATGAGATATCTTGCTTGGTTTTTTTTAAAGGCCTTAAAAAATTGCAATAGTATATTTTGTTTATTTGTCCTGCTCCTTCAGTGGTGTTTCTCACGGACAAATGTGGTGTTCTGTGCATACAGTGGGATCAAATAAGCATCTAACTGTTGTGTTGTAAATGGCACATGTAATTGTGGAAGTGCTTAGCTCAGATCCAGCAGAGCAAATTCTAAAGCAGCAGTTCACAGTAGGGGAATCTGAGCTAAATTAATTTTTAAACATACAAAAACAGTAACAACAGAAAAAAAAAAGAATTGGATGAAACATCTTGACTTTCATGGTTTTAAATGAGCAGAATTGGAGATCAGGAGCATGTTAAAAACACAAACAATAGAGATGAATTAACCTCTACTTATTTTACAGCACATTGTACAGCAAACCTGGAGGCAAAGAAATAGCATTCCCCAGACACAGGGGACATAATTAAAATCTGTAACATAAGGTAAAACGTTTCTACAATGAAGGGCAAAAAAATAGGCAAAAATATTCACAATGATAACAACACACAGTATAAAACTTAGCTTTTCTTTCACACAATTAGTGCTTGTTGGTTAAAGCAGGTTTAATATGATGTGATCAGTAACGCAGACATGGACGTAGGGCCTGAATGTGCAATGCCTTGAGAATCCATTCCACTTCCCAGGGTGATCACAGTCTCTGCAAAACCAAGAACAGCTGGTGAGTATTCACAGGATCCCCCGAGAATTTCTGATGCTGAGTTGTCACTGATGGAAGGGTGGCTGCTCCCCAGAAAAAGATACAGTCAACAACGAAGCAGATTAAGCTCAGGAAAGTGTATTTTCACTGATTCCAGTCTAAGCTCATTTGGAAGTGGAAGGGATGAGGAGACTGGGACAGATTACCCACAGAGGATGTGGACTCCCATCCCTGGTGTTGTTCAAAACCGGGTTGGAAGGGGCTCTGAGTAACCTGGTTTAGTGAAAGATTCCCTGCCCATGGCAGAGAGGTTGGAACGAGGTGATCTTCAAGGGCCCTTCCAACCCAAACCCTTCCATGGTTCTGTGGTTCTATGACTGAGAGCGCAGACAAAACAAAGTCATCAAGAAAATACAGCATAGCCTGCTGCAGCAAGGAAAAGAGTAGATTTTGTGTTCTCTTCAATGCCAGCAGTTCTCTTACCTGGAGAAAAGTGCATTTAGTTTTAAAAATGTACTTTTCTGCAAAGTGGACAAAGAATAGAAGACAGACTGTGACACTGGTGCACTTTGCAGGATGAATAGTTCTAAGAAATTGTACTGTTTCCCATTTTGCCAAGCAATGAAAACCTTAGAACCTTCCACTGACTAGGAACAACTCATTACAGCTTGCAGATCTCTAATTAGAGATCAAAAACATGTAGATCTAAACCATAAAATGTTTACACTATTCATGTAGGCAGGTAATGGAATAAAAAAAGGCAATTTTTGATGAAAGAGCCTATTTCTCTCCAATTACTGTAAAAGAAACTTCTTAAGAAAGACATCATCAGCAGGATAGCACTACAGACTTCTGGGGTTACACAAATTGTATTTTTGCACTCACCACCCCATGAAACAGCCCTGTGTGTTTGTAGGAAGCATCACCATGAAATACATCAGCAAGCTTTTGTAGTATTTGTGTTTATTCTACCTCTACTTCCTTAGTGACTATTGTTGGTGTGCATATGCAGTGTAAAGAAAGTCTAGTTAAACTTGTTATCCAGGGTGAGGAAAGGAATGAAAAACTGGTTTGTTATTATTATTACTGAAGATATAACTGCTAAAAACTTTTTTTCTTTTTATAATATTTTTAATACAGGTAAAAGCCTTAGAAACACTGTTTTAATTATGCTTTACTGCAAACCAACAAGGTGTTAAAATAGAACATGATCAGAGGCAAAGCAGCCAAATACAGACACACACATATTTTTATTCATGCTAATTTTTTAAACTGCTCATAATAAGGTTGTTCAGACAATATTTTGAAACCAGATGTCCATTGTGTGCTGTGCTGCAGACACAAAGCATAGATGAGGGTCCCTGCCTTGTATTCACATCAACACCTCAAAGAGGCAATAGAAACACCCTACTCTAATGGGAAGGGTACCCTTCTGATGATGACATTCATCCCAGCTAATTTAAGGTGTAAGCACCTCCATCTGAGCATAATGACTCCCAGGCTCCAGGCTCCTATTACATTAATTACAGATCTAATCAATACAGCCAAAGATTTTTAGGGTGGGGATCATTTGAATAAAGTAATCAACTCCATGTTGACCTAAATTTCACTGGCTGGTATTGACTCGCATTAACTGCAAAGAGATCTTCAGGATGACTTTCTCAGATGCAGAAAGGTTCACTGTTGACATCTAAATTTAGCTGCACAAATTCAGCAGGCAAAGTCCTTTTAATGTTGCAAAAGGAGTTGCTCAAGTCACTCACACAAGTGGAAAAGCTCTGGAAAGGGGATGGGCACCACTAATCATCTAACCTTTCCTTCCACTTGGGAACTATTCTCACTTTTCTGTTCATTTAATATTTCACAGCACTTTTTAAAGAGGAAAGGCTGTAAGGTGAGCCTTGAAAGCCCCTTCCAACCCAAACCATTTTATGGCATCACACAATTCTATGATATTTTTACATTTGCCAGTCACCAACATTCACTGCCATGCAAGTCACAGAAGCGCAGAATGGTGATTCTGGAGATGAAGCAGGGTGATCAGGGCTGTGGACAGTTAGATTTTGAATAGCTCCAAGGCTGCAGGCTCCACAACTCTCAGCAACCTGTTTTCCCCTTTGACCACTCTTATATTTAAAAAAAAAAAAAAAATTCTTATGTTTAAACAAATTTTCATACACTTCAGGTTGTGCCCATTGTCTTTTGACCTGTCAGTAGAAACCACTGAGAAGAGCCTGGCTCTGCCTTCTTCATCCCCCTGCTTCAGGTATTTTTACATGGGAAAGGCCTTGCAGCTACTCAGGATTCTGAATTTTGTTTTGCAGGCAGAGAAAACATTTAACGTTGAAAAAGCCATCTGAAATAGAAATAGGTAATCTACAGACTTGGAGTGCTACAAGAGAGATTCTCCAGACACAAGCTGGCTAAAAGATACTCTGGGCCAACAACCCAACAGACTTCATATATGTTTCAGGTTTACTTGAGGATGAAAATGAATTATTTTGAGTTACTGAAAAAGAATTTGAGCTCTGTCATACTCTCAAGTTTTGATTAAAGATGGTTTTTTACTTTTTGCTGTAGTAATAATTACGCTCAGTTTAGCAGTTCTACTCATGGACTATACAGTCTTGTCTTGGCTCCTATACAAATAGAGAACTAAATAAAAATCTTCAGAAAGAAAGAAATTAAAATTATGTTAGAATATATCTTAGGTTTTTTTTTTTAATCTGGGGAACTTTACCAGTAGAAACCTGTCTGACTTGAGGCTTTGTCTGTCCATATTTCTGTGAGTAATTTCTATTATTTTCATAGTCATTAAAAGGAAACAGATATATTTATCTTGAGGGTTTTTTTTCTTCATGCATAATGAGAGAGGGCAAATAAAAAAAGGACCCTGCTGCTATCAGGGTGCTAAAATTATGCTTCTGTGCAAGCTGACAGATCTCTTTACCGAGAAGTGTAAAAACAGACTGTAAAGAGCTGCTCCAGCCATGTGGTAGCTCTAAGCTGCCACAGGAACCTGAGCTTTGGATTCATCTTCCAGCCCTCCTTGGCTTCAGAGAAGCATCTCTCCCTTCTTTGGGGTTTACAGTGTAGACTCTGCTCATTTATTTAGTCTGGGCTGCTCTGCCTGTGAATTAAAGGGGTGGTCTCATGGGAAGATAAATTATCCAGAGTAATAAACTAATTTTTCCCTACCTGCTGTTGTCTCAAATCAAGTGAGATCTCTGTCTGGGCAAATATGAGGACACGTACCACACTGTGTAAATAAGCTGTGATAATGCAACCTTTGACTTTTGCAAATTTATATGGATTTAAGACTTTCTCATAGATACGAATCTCAGTGAATTTCTCTGTTGGAGAAGGCCCATCCAGATTAATCATAGTCCATCAATAATAGTAGATGACCATTATATATGCAGAGCTTTTTGGCCAGTTGAAGGTTTTTTAAAAGTGTGAAACAATGACAATCATTAGAAGCTGACTGAGATGATCAAAGGTGGCCCACGAAATTATCCACTGGAATTCTGCATCAGTGAAAGAGGAGAGATGATCCAAAGCTTGTCAAAGTCCACGCAAACACTCTCACTGACTTCATCCAGGCCCATATGAAAGTTCTTGCAGCTGGTCTGCAAAGCCATAGTCTGTAAACCCACACTGTCGAGGAAAGACTGATGGATTGTCCAAAGGATGCAAAATATAGGACAGAATGAACAGATGGATTTTGGTGGTGAGCACTGAAAACATGGACATGAAAACAGCTCTTCAGAGTTGTTTAAAGGCTCCTTCTCAACAAACTCAGGCAGGGAGTGAGCATGTGCCAGAGCGGGACCCTCAGCACAGGTATCCCGAGTTGCAGCCCACAGAAAGGAAATTTAAACTCCTTGACTCAATTTTGCGATATTTTTTTAAAATTCAGTTTTGTTTTATTTTGATTTTTTCAGTGTTTTAATGGACCCCTTTCCAAGGCACTACTGTCTTTTGATATTTTCAAACTAAAACCTTCCTCTATGCAAATTTACACTAATTAAACCCATGCCACAATATACTTTATTTATCTATTTTCCTCTGAAACTGTTGCATACTCTATAGAGTTTCAGATGTAAATTGCAAAGTAGCTTCCAAATATCACAGAGCTGAAATCCTGTGACACCATCTCATTCATGACATGAATGTAGAACCTAAATTAATCTGTGAGGCTGACGGTGGAGAGAGCATCTTGTAACATGAGGATCTAAATTTTCTGTTTCTGAACCCCCTAAGAGAGTATTAAAGGGAAAGTAGGAAATCTCTGGTTGTTTACATTTTTCTGGCTCTAGTCCCTTGTAGTTGCTAATATTCTGATTTCCATTTCCTGACAATGTGGTAAATATACTTTTCTTCTGTGTTCAGGATTCAACAGCTTTGGGCATCAACATCAAATTTACCCTAAGTCAGATAACCTTCCTCTGCAGTTGGGGTACAATTCATGGCTTAACTGATTTGAAATTAATCTCTTCCATCTGTGGTGGTGGGGAATGGCCTCTGAAAACCCTTTCTGATCACTTTGATGAAGGTTTCAACATGGGCTGATATAATGGCTTTATTATATACATAAATTTTAATGATGCATTTTCAGAATAGAAAAGAAAAAAAAAAGATAGGGAAAGGAAGAAAAAGGTCACAATACTATGAAAACCTGTGGTGTTTCCTGCCTCTTTGAAGCTGAAGTTAATCAGATAGCAGATTAATCTGAGAGTTACATTACTGATATTGTAAACCTTCCAGGCCTTTAGATGGGCCTTTTTTCAAGTGTAGTACATGATGATGAGATTTTGCCTTCAGTAAAGGCTGTTGTTTTATCAGTTAAAGTTCATCTTGTTAAAGAATCCTTCCCATTAATTTTCTAGGGAAGCAAATGATGTCCACTTTTCATTGCAGGATTTCTTTAGAGCACAACTGCCCACAGCAGGAAAGCTGCTGCTCTTATTCAGCCACACTGGTCATTTCTGCTTATACTGGAGTTTTAACAGCAGCTTCTTAAAATAGGACAGACCTAATAACCCAAGAGTCTTCCATCAGAAAAAAAATGAGATGGCAGGGTGATGATATACCCCGTGCAATATTGCTTAATATTCACTTACACATTTATTTCCCCTGTGCGTTCTCTAAATGGCATCAATGGTTCCCAGCAGCCACCTTTGATTCAACTTCACTGAGATAATTTCTTTTTTCTGTTTAGAAAGAAGCTCCAGTAGAAATCCAGGTCCTTTGGAAGTATAGAGGATTTTTGGCCCTGATATGAAGTTCTTCGAATTTGGCAGCTGTAGATCATTGTTAAAATAGGAGTTTTAGATGAAGATGTTAATGTAAGTGCATGGGCATCTTTTAGGGACCACCCAAGAGCATAGGTGTATTTTGTGGAGAGTACAGGTTAATCCTAAAGCAAAACTAAATCAAGGAATTAGATAACACTGGGGACAAAACAAAACCAAACCAAACCCCAGCAACAAATCCCAAGCACATAGTCCAGGCACTGTTTGGGGGTCCAAGGAAGGTGTTGTCTATCTAAGTCAGATCCTTGGGATTTACTATGCTAATATAAATCCCAAATCTTTTCCATCTTTGTGCTTGAAGTTAGTCATGTGCCCAGTAGGAATTTACCCCTGTGCATTTCTGCCTGAACCCTAAAAATTTGCCTTAGCAGTGCACAGTGCATGGCAAAGTTTTCAAGAAATGTGCAACTGGTACTCATAAAAACCTGTGAAAAAGGTCTGCAGCAGTTTGGAATTTGCACCTGGGAGGCAAAGCTGCAGAAGATGGCACAATAATGGCAAGAGATATAATAGGTGATATCACATTTCAGAAGTGAATATTGCTAGCTGAACTTCAGGCTCATGAGAAAATTCATTTCACAAAGGTGGAATGCCCAGAGCCTGGGAGGTGACACGTAATGAATTAGAGTAATTTTGCCCAACCTGTTAAAAACAAATGCTGTTAGAGGAGTAGCAGGACCATCTGCATAAAGATTTTTAAATTACCTGATGTTGAATATGTGAAACATCGGGTAATGACATTGCAAACTCAGCTCTGATTAAATGGCAAGTGAAGAGCGAATCTCAGCAGCATTGTCTTATCACATTAAAACAAGGGGAAAATCTATTTATGAGTGAGCTGACCTCATTTTTTCTCTCATAGCCCGCTGTGTGTGGCAGAGTTGGATATGATTGAAAAGTCATTGCACAGTTCTTTAACATGACAATGTTTAATCCAAGAAAAAGTTCCTTTTCAGCCTCCAGCAACTTTTATTTTTTGAGTGATACATTTGATACAAGCCCTGAATGCATTTTTTGAGGTTGTGTGAGGTTTAAAATTTGGGTTCTAACAAGTTCTCCCAGAAAGTTCTGACAGGAAACCCCAGGAGCTACCTGAAGCACAAAGTTCATCCCTGTACTAAAGCAAAGCAGGAGAGAGACAGAACCAAACCCCCTGAGTGAAAAGGCCTTGCTTCTTCTCAAGGTCACAAGTCACAGAAGATTCTTCCTCCAAAAAATGTGTACTCATTTTCTCTTAATATTACTTTTCTTGTAGAAGCATTGTCATCCTGTTTAGCCTGGAGAAAAAGGAGGCTGAGGGATGGCCCTATTGCTTTCTACACCTACCTGAAAGGGAAGTTATTGTGAGGTAGGTGTCAGTCTCTTCTCCCAGGTAACAAATGACAGGACAAGAGGAAATGGTCTCAAATGTGCCAGGGAAAATTTAGAGTTGATATTAAGAGAATTTGTTTCATGGAAAAGGTTGTAAAGCAATGGAACAGGCTTCTCAGGGAAGTGGTGAAGTCACCATCCCTGGAAGTGTTCAAAAAAATGTGTGGATATGCACTGAGGACTTGGTTTAGTGGTGAAGGTGGTGGTGGTAAGAGGACAGTTGAACTTAATGACCTTAGAGATCTTTTGGAAACCTTAACGAGTCTATGATTCTATGATTCTACTTCTCAAAAAAACATCCTTGTCATTTGGGATGTCCTTCACAACATTCCAGTAACTAAAGTAATTTATCTGGAATTGTCTTTTTCCAAGGACTGAAATGCAGAACAGTGAGGCTCAAGGTGCAGAGAAGGGCTATGACTTTATTTTGTTGCCTTGAAAAAAGGTAAAATTTCTGGCAATGTGTGATCTAAACCTAAGTGACTGAATGACCAAGAAAATACCATTGGTTGTTCTCCATCCATGGGTTCACTTTGCACTTTAAGCTGCAGTAACTTTGCTCAGCTACAAGAGAGTTCTGTGAAAGAGGCCACATCTCTTCTGGTCTGAGCAGCCACTGCCTTTCTCTAGCAGGACAGGGCTCCCTGACTCACATTTGGCAACTCCTGTAGCGTGGAGGGAGGAAGGAGAGAGAAAAGCAGCTTCATGAATATGTGGAATTATTCTGGGAAGCACTCAGGATAATGTAAAAAGGAGACACATAAAACACTGGCCAGCTAAGACACTAAGAGAGATTAGATAGCAGACCTGGCAAGTCATCCATTTGCACCAATGGTGGCAAATCTTGTGGTTTTTTGGGAACAGGCAGAATTACTGGCATTTGGCTTTCATCTTGGATTAAGGATCAGGAGGGAAAATGCTGACTTATGTTAAAATGTGTCTGGTTGCAGGACAAATTCAAGGAGATGGATGCTTTAGTGCTGGAGTACACAGCCAAGGCTGCCAAGGATGCAAATCTCTCAGTGCCCATCCAATGCCTTGTTACTATTTCACCATTCCTGAGAACCTGCCATGGGGAAATACCAGGCTTTCACCTTGCAGCTGCTTTTAACTACAGAGCAAGCAAATCAGAGCTGTAAAAGCTGACAGAAACCCTTAAATTCTCGTTCACGTGTTACTGGAAATAAACCTTAAAAAAGCCCACAGAAGGCACACAAAATGGTTGGCATTAAACTATTCCAGCTGAGGGAGCAGGAACTCTATGCTCCAGTTCTGCTTAAAGGGAGCTGGTGGAAAGAATAATGTGGTTTGTGCAGAACTAGAGAAAATGAGAGCTGAAAAGGTTCCCTATTAGGAAAGAAAAACACACTGGCATAGCAAGTGCTGCTGTCTCACCCACTGATGGGTGTTTTCAGAGCAGAAGCAATGCAAATTTAAACACAAGAAGTACCTTCCTCAGATAATTTTTTTTAAAGACTATTTAACTATGAAGGAAACAAAACTGGTTTTAGTCAATGAGGACAGAGATGGAATGCATAAAACTCCTAATACTGGAAATAGAACTGCAACTCATAACGTTTTCATTAGGAACAGCACTGGAAATAAATTGCTGCATGGAGAGCTAATTAAAAAAGAACTAATAAATTCTATAGATGTAAATATAATGCATTTTTTTCATCCATCTGGGCTCTAGCTGTTGTTAACTCTGGGTGATGCTGGTTTTTACACACATATGTTGGTGTTATTCCTACAGATGGTGCCAGGGCTCACGCACAGGATGGAAGGATGCTTCACATGTTTGCTTTGCTTACACTCTAACAGCAAGTGCTGGATTAATGCAAACCCTAATCCCATCAGAAAGGAGATATTTTAGTAGACACCAGGGAGACTAATGCAGTTGATCCCTGCTTATGGCAGGAAAATGCACATATGCCAGGGATTTCATTCTGATATTTGTAGATAACCTTGATAAATCTTTTGGACACCTCCTCATTTGGACCTTAGTGGGCTGTTCATAAATAAGGGTAAAAATAGCTGAGTTGACTTTCCTTTTGATCTCTTCCACCATCCTTCCAGTGTAGGTGGGTGAAATATCCTGCCTAGTG
The DNA here is from genome assembly GCA_013397115.1 of Edolisoma coerulescens. Taxonomy (NCBI): domain Eukaryota; kingdom Metazoa; phylum Chordata; class Aves; order Passeriformes; family Campephagidae; genus Edolisoma; species Edolisoma coerulescens. Next base: position 78,611 of record VWZW01002671.1, read on the forward strand.
GATGTTTATTCCCTTTTCTACTGCTCCAGATTAGCCAATGTGGAATATTATGGATGAGATTCTTTTCATTAAAATTCAAATGCTCCAGATCAACACAAATCACCCTCATTTCTCTTTAGAGAGGAGAGAGGACAGTCTGGCTCATCTTTAATGAATCTGTTCAATAGCTAAAAAAAAAAAAAATCTATGCATTAGCCTGAAAGGGAACATCAAGTGACAAGTTCAGGTTTAGTTGTGTAAACTTCAGTGACACTAATCTCAGCTTTCTTTTTTTATTCTAATTCTGAAACAAATATTTCTGTACTACCTTATTCTGTTCACAGGTTTTTATGGTTTGCCTTGTATATTTTTGCTATAAATAAATTTTCAGTGACCAGTGAGATGAGTGATGCAACCACCAGTATCAGAAAGAAGCCTTTATTCATGAAGGCCTGAAATTTAGAACATCTGTCTTTTCCTTCCTTCCTTCCTTCTTCCCTTTTCTTTATAATGTACACACAAAGTGTTACTATTTTCTTATGGAATCCAGATTATCTTCATTTTCTCGAGCAGCATCATTGGAAATAAGCATAAGTATCAACTCTCATGCTAGATCCTACTGAGACCCATCTAATGAAAGCCTTATAAATTCTTTAGTTACTGCATGGATACAACTCCCATCTTGTTTTCCCCATAATGTTTTTCATGCACAGGAAAGCAATCCTCTCCTCTAATATGTGTGTTCTCCTGCCATCCTCACCAAAAATGAATAAAATACAAGGCACAGACTGAAGGGAAGAATAGAAAAATATTTCAAAGAAAGAACTCTGAGTTACTAAGTAAGAAACAATGTCAGAATTTCCTGAGCAGGAGATAATCAGAAGCTTGGACAGTGCCTGAGGGAGTATTTTATGTACACCATCTGTTGTGACTCTTCCTTGGGTGCCTGTTTATGGGTGCTGCTGGAGACTGTGAATGGGTGAAACATTGTTTGTGCTGGCCAGGCTGGGTGTCCTCACATTCCCAAAATCAGCTGTGTCAGGTTTATCAGGGTGCTCCATCCATTTAACTCCTCTCTGTTTTTTATCGCTGCTGGGAAGAGCAGCACTAAAGGGATTATGCAGAGTTCCACAAACATCTCCATTTTCTCTTGAAAAGAAACAGAAGTTTGTTGGGGAGGAAAGATAATCATGAGTAGTCACTGAAGAGCCAGTTACGCATTATATATTCTGCACTGTGCCTCCGGTTCCATTTCTGTGAACAGAAATGATTAAGATTTTACTTACTCCTTAACATGTAGTGCTATAAGGGATTAAGAGACAAAAGAGGGGAGATGAAGTGTTTAAGGGCTCCAGGAGACACAGAGAAAACTTTTGGGTATCAAAGAAGCCTTTTTACAGCTCGAGTCTACTAAACAAAAGGCAGAGGAAGAAGAAAGGGATTTCTGTTTAGGTATTTTTAACAGATCTTGGGTACTACAGTGACTGAGGTGTTTGACATGCTTAACATAAAAGTGAAAAACTAGTGTAGACATAATACAAGATAGGAAACTCCAGGGAGTTCCTGTGAATGCAGGGAATGGAAAGAGATTTTTGAGTTTTCTTTATGTCTCTGTAGTTGTTTGAAAAGCAGGATAATTTTGGTAGTTGATGCACAGCCTTCTCTGTCCAGCACAACCAAGATCTCCAAGACAATGGCATTTAGCAATGAATTTTGGCACTGCCCATGGACTTTTTCAGAGTGATTTTACTGGACACCATATTTAACAGGACTGAACAGAAGCCTACATGTCCTCACATGCACCAAGCAAGTGGAGATCCTCTCCCCTCAGATACCGAAATTTCCTTTTAAAAAGAATGACAGCAGCACTGAAAAACCAAGCAAACAACCAAAGAAAAAAAAAATTCATACTATTTATTGTTCCTCACCTGCAGTTGTCAGCAGTTGGAAGAATCAGAAAAAACTCAAAGTACACCCTGCCAAGTCTCTCTTTAGATATCCTTTGCCTTCACTGTCCTGGATTTCTAGTTTGGAATTCCTTCTTTGGAGGTGGCAGATTCCTGCTGCACCACAGCCCAGTCTGTCACTCGAAGTGACACCTCAAAGCACACAATGCCTGTCTCTATTCCCCCCTCGATAAAGCTGTAGTGCAGCTGCATGTGGAAATAAAGAACTCCCTCCTCCTCTGCAGCAGATGGAGCCCAGAGCACACCCTTGTCTGCAGCAGCAGTGATGAAGTTGGAAAGATTCCTCCACGGTAGGAGGGACCACACACACTTGGGAGACCACTTTGCCTGTTATCCCCAACTCTGAGGATGAAGGAAAAGTGAATCATTATGAGAAGGATGGGAACACTCATTGATACATGTCAGGCTGTGATTTAGACCAGCTTCATCTTTGTTCTTTGGTGAGGAATAATAAATATTTTAAGGGGAAACTGCGATGCTACTTAAAAAGCACTCACCTAATTAAACCTCAAGTGCAGGAATCTTTATTCTGCAGAGCAGCACTCTGTGATGCTCAGCACCTCAGGCTATACCTCAGCCATATGGCACTTTAATAGGCACTAGCAGAGGGAGCCCTTTTTATATTTTAACAGATGGGTGCAAGCTACTGGGGTTGGAGCAGAGGGCAGAATGAAAGAAAGTGTAAGGAAAGAGAATAAAGAGAAAAAGACAAAGTTCAAAGGATGAATTCTTATTGAACTCTTCCACTTCTGCTTAAAACAGCTTGAGGTCTTGTTTCTTTCCTAGAAGGAGCTCCTGTTGTTTCCAACCCCTTGGACTCAGACTTGGTGATCACAAACCATTTCACAGCAGATTTACCGTGTGAGGTATTGTCCCTGCAGCAGAAATACCACTGCTGATTTCAGTCTCCTGGTCCAGCGAATACTTGCATGAGTTTAGGAACAGGATTCAAGTTTTTATAGTGTTTTTTCTGCTGTACCTGCGCCTCTGTATATTACAGTCTCAACAAGATTGGGCTGTATCAGAATGATGCCTGGAATTACTTGGAAGACCTCAGAAGGGAAAGTCAGTGCAGAGCATGTTGCAGAGGAAACAGGGTAAAGAGAATCCAAGAAAAAGAGAGGCCTATTTGTTTCAAGGTTTAACTTTCAGATAGGTCCTGATCTTGTGGCCAAGAAGGCCAATGGGATCCTGGGATGCATCATGGAGATCATTGCCAGCAGATTGAGGGAGGTGATCCTGCCCCTCTACTCAGCCCTGGTGAGGCACATCTGGAGTGCTGTGTCCAGTGCTGAGCTCCTCAGGACAAGGGAGACATGGAGCTCCTGGAGCAGGTCCAAGGAAGGGTTATGAAGATGATGAAGAGACTGGAGCATCTCTCCTACAAGGAAAGGCTGAGGGAGCTGGGCCTCTTCAGGCTCGAGAAAAGGCAATTGAGAGGGGACCTCATTCTTGTCTGTCCCTGTCTGCAGGGAGGGCCCAGAGCAGGGATCAGGCTCTGCTCGGTGTGCCCAGCAATGGGACAAGAGGAATGGGCAGGAACTGATGCCCAGGAAATTCCACCTGGACATGGGGAAGAACTTCTTTAGTATGTACTGAACAGATTGTCCAGGGAGGGCGTGGAGTCTCCCCCACTGGAGATATTCCAGAACCCTCTGGACACAATCCTGTGCTCTGTGCTCTGGGATGGCTCTGCTTGAGCAGGGAGGTTGAACCAGACGACCCCACCGTGACACATTCTGTGATTCCGTGTGATCTGGTGAGACTGTGGTTTTAATTACAGCAATTGCATTCTAAAAATAAGACTATCAGCCAAAGGGACCACAGGGCTAAAGGAATATTATTCCATTTACATTGTGGTGCTACATGGTTTAATGTTTCCCAGATCTGGATGGCTGCCATTTCATAGCTTTGTTGCCTCACCCAAAATGTTGTGTGATGCCTCTCGCACCTTCTTATCTTTCCTTTCCAGTACTTCCATAAATACCATTCCTTTCATCACATGGACTTGCTTCCCACTTCACAGGGTAAGTTTAATTTGTCCCAAAAGGCCTGTGGCAACTTGGTGGCAAGCTCTTACCCTCTGGGGATTGGTAGGGACCTGGTTCCAGGGAGCTCTGATGCAGAGTGGCTGCATCATTCAACGTGGCACTGCAGATAATTCTCTCTGCTGACATTCCTGCACCAATTCTGGGACCGCACCACCCAGGGTTAAATACCTGCAGCAGCTCAAATATCCTTCTGCAAGAACACACAACATGCAAAGTATTTAATGTGTGCCCTTGATAAAACACTGTGTGTGTTACCTTGTTCTATAGAAACTCTGAATCCATAAAACGTATTAAATATTTACTTAATCGGTGATTTTTCTCTATTTGTTCCACCTCCCAGTGTCCATCGGTTTACCATAAAAAACAATGTTCTGTGAATGTGTTCTCAGAGCATTAATTCCTTTAGTGAGAAACTCTCTTGTTATTTTAATCCTCCATCTGAATTCCTTATGAAGAAAATTATAATTAATGTAGAGTTTTTATTTTCATTATTATTCATCACTCTCTGCAATAGTTCAGTATTTTAAAAAGGCAAAATTGGATGTTTCCAGCAAAGCACAGATTTCATATTGGATTCTACTCAGTTTTAACTACAAGAAATAATAAACTGAAATGTGTTTAAATGTTTATGTGTATTTCAAATTGTATTTCCCAAACTATCTGTAGATCTATGCCATATTTGAATGGCTGTGTGGGAAAATTAGATCTACTCATGGCTGTCATAGCATTTTGATGGGCCTAGCAGGTTATGGTAACGAATTATATTCTTAGCACATTATCAATTCTCATATTAAAATTTCCTTTTATTTAACGCACTGGAAACTTTTGACTGGAACTATCTGGTTTATAAGTTTAGGGTTTTGGTTTTTTTTCCTACATGGCCAGGCCTGTTTTGGTCAGGTTTTACTCAATAATTGAGAAGAAATTGTCATGGATCAGCTGTACAAAGGGTAGGATATTCTAAGTCTAGCACGGGGTTCATGCAGTCAATAACAGAGTTTCAGCAATGCCTCTGCTTTTTTCTGCTTTGGAAATGCCTTTTTTTTTTTTTTTTTTTTGGGGGGGGGGGGTGTTGGGGATTCATTTAATGGATCTTTTTTAGCTAATCCAAAACTGTACAAACTGAAAGGAAGAAGCTCTTCCAACTTGAAAGTGAGAAAACAGCCGTGATGAACCCTCTGTCAGGAAACTGGAAAGTGCTGCACCGTCTTTGGGAAGTTGGTTGTAAAACTGCTGCAAATACACTGGGTCTGGTTCTCACATTAGAAACATTTTATGCTTAATGTAATTCAGTTTATGGCCCCAATGCACTGCAAGAGTGGTGTAAATTGGCGTTAAAGTTAATGAGAATTAGGCCTAGGGAGTCTAATATTTGCTTTCTACAGTGTTTGAAATTACTTCTGCTGCTTTACAGCAATGTTTAAAAGTCAGCACAGAGACATTAAAAATAAAAAAAAAAAACTTGGGTCACATCCATCCATCCATCTATCCATCCATCCAAGAGAAATACTTCATTTGATACAGAGTCTAAGCCTTGATTTAATTACAAGCAGGATTAATTTGGCCTAATAAATGTAAATGTGGACACAGTACTTTCTCAAAACCCATGTCTTTCAATCATTTAAAATCAGCAACACTTTATTCGAAGGTAAAAGTTTTCATGAGCCTCATTTCACATTTCTTCTGTGAGTAAAAAATGGTGCAAGGATAACAATGATAAACGCAAATAGTGTCTCATGAATAAGTTTCAAAATGCTGACAGAAAACATTTGCCCTAGCATGAAAGAAATGCTTTGGGAAAACAGAAACAGAGATTTCCTTTACCTTCAAATGTAATAACCTTTTTAATAACTTGGGAACCATCTGATTGTTTGTTATGAAGCTCCCTGTTTCTGCTTATGTAGGGATTTTGTTTATTATTATGGTGGTATTTGTCTTTCTCTATCCAAAATTGGTTGGTGCCCAAAGGACAGCATTAAAAAAGAATTCACAAATTTCTGATATTTCATCATTTCAGTTATATTTTAGCAAATATTCAGATCTCTGAGGTACTTTCAGAGCTGTATTTTGCAGTGGTGTTATATTTCTATGAGGCTAGAGAGAAATATCACAGAAACCCAAGAATACAAATGCATTGAAACTGTTCTTTTTAGAAGGGAAAAATCTGTATGACTACAAAAAAGCAGTTTCAACCCATGTAGATGCTCTTTGCATTTTCTTACTAAAAATGATCATTTTCTGTATCGACCAAAATAAAACAAAAAAAGACTTTTAAGTACATTTACTGCCATACATTATTTGAAGGCAAAAGGCAGGAGATAAACCTTATCATTGATAAGACAAGAGGAAAAGGCCTCAAGTTGTGCCAGGGGAGATTCAGTTTGGATATTTAGAAAAATTTCTTCACTGAAAGAGTGGTTGAACATCAGAACAGGCTGCCCAGGGAAGTGGTGGTGTCACCATCCCTGGAATATTTAAAAGACGTGGCACATGTGATATGGTTTACTGGGCAAGATGGGATTCAGTCAGAGGTTAGATCTGGTGATCTTTGAGGTTTTTTCCAACCTTAATGAGTCTATCATTCTATGATTTAATAAAGGTGTTCAGAATATTTCTTGGAAATGGTGCTCAAAGTTCAGTGTCCTGAAAACCATCTAAGACAGAGAGCAATATTGAAATGACATGGCAAAGGAGGTGTCTGATCTTTACATAAACTTAAGAATTCTTTTTTTTTGAAATTTCATAGATATTTAAGGTTGGTGTCTCTATGGTAGAAAAATCCTGTTGAAGAAACATTTTTTACATGGACTATCAATTTGGGACAACTGAAAATATGAGAAAATATGTCACATGGGAATCTTTGCAAACCTCAGTGACAAAATTATATGCTCCAGGCTTGAGGTTTCTTCCACGTAATTAAAAAAGGACACATAGCAATCCCAAATCCAGTGAAGAAAATATCAAATTCAAAATATTGCCTCCAAAATACTCCAAAGTATAGTCCAGAAAATCATACAAAGGCTTTAATATAATGCTTTAACATATAACAGGAGTAGGTCTTTTGGAAACTCAAGGAATTATGATTCACTACTCACAGAGTTTGAAATCAAAATACACATAAATATAATTTTTATCTCAGGGTAATTTTTTGGGGGTAGTCACTACAGAGGATGTTTAATAAAGGGCTTGAAGAAGAAAAGGGAAATAAATTTTCTTTTCTTTCCCTATCCAGGGATTGAGGAGGCAGAAATGCCAAGGTGCACTTACTGCCTTGAAACACAAAGGCTGACAATTAACATTTCTATTGAGAAGTTGGTGTAATTTTCTCCCCTCCAGTATGCACTAATTAGCTCTGGAAATGCAAAATATGTTTGTGTAACTCTGTGGATTCTCATTTTCTAAACTTCACAATCAGGAGGACAGAAATTCCTATTAATGTCAATCTTTTTGCTTAATGCTTTTCTCTTTTGATTTTTTTTTTGTTTGTTTGTTTGTTTGCTTGTTTTGTTTTAAAGCATTGTCACTGGAAGGACTACATTTACTTTGTAGAATCTGTTTCTAAAGTGCATAGAGGGATTTCCAAATCCTATAAAATCACACTTTTTATGGTAAAGGAAGAGAGAAAAAAGGACAGTTTGCTGAAGCAAATTATCCCTGGAAGAATTCACAACCACATGGGCTACTCTCAACATCAGCAGAACATCACGCTTCAACATAACCATAAAAGTTTCTAGGAAAGACAAGCTAAATATTCCATCACCAGCACATCCTTCTCCTTCTGTCATATGCCATTTCCCTTCTCCTATTTGCATTTGAAAGTCTTCTGCGGCGTTGCCTTCATATCATATTTGGGGAAGAGACCTCAGAAGAGACGGCTTGAAAGGGAAACATCTGTCATGGGCCCTGGCGTCACATGCTAGAAGTGACTTTGTGAGTTGATAGTTCATTTGATGTTGATAGCCCTGTTTTTGCTACTTTCTCTTGCTTTCTAGCCCCCCACACTCTGTGCAATGAGGCCTTGAAACCCCTGCATTTCTTAGCCCATGGACTCTTAATATGAACTACGTTCACAGAATAATAGAATCAGAAGGGTTTGGGTTGGAAGGGACCTTAAAGCTCATCTCATTCCAACGCCCTGCCATGGGCAGGGACACCTTCCACTATCCCGGGTTTCTCCTACCCCCATCCAACTTGGCCTTGGACACTTCCAGGGCTGGGGCAGCCACAGCTTCTCTGGGCAGCCTGTGCCAGGGCCTCACCACCTTCACAGTAAAGAATTTTTTCCACTATCTAATCCAAACCTACTCTCTTTCAGTTTGAAACCACATGTTCTACAAATTATACCAGCCATGTCTGAACATAGATGAAGACTCACTGGGAAGCTGAGTTCTTGTCTTATCTGTGAGGAATAGAACTCCCTATCTGCTACTCTTGTTTTAGGGATGGGATGGGAAACCAAATGCAGAAGGATCTCATGGAACCTGGAGTGACAAACTGGAAAGTTCAGGTCTCACTTAAGTGTTTTACAATAGGGAGCACTTAGAATGATCAAAAAGCTTTAGTACCTCTGCCAAGAGGTACTGACCCCCAAAATTAATTTAGGATCCTGGAATATCTCAAGTTGGAAGGGACCGATACTAAAACTAAACCATCTGGCTAAAAGTGTTGTCCACATATTCCTTGAACTCTCACAGATTTGGTGCCAGGACCACTTCCCTGCTGAGCCCAGCAACTGACCTCCCTCTTGGAGAACAACCTGAAAATGTCTCTTATCCTAACAGAAAACCTTCAAATCCTGCTGGATGAGGATGTGGTTTGACTCCCTGGGTTTCCTTAAAGGTTATGAATAAATGCAAATTGTGGGGTGCTCTCCTCTTCTTTTCATAAAATATTTGGAAGGAGGAGAGAACAGACCATCTAATTTTCTGTTTTAACAGTGGCTGGTTACATATGAAGTCATTAGGAACAATTAAGTGATGATGTTGAACCTTTTAATAATGGAAAACAAAACCTGAGGAAGTACAGGAAATGTATAATCTATGTAATTTGGGTCCCAGTTCACCCAGTTCTGCTGCTGCTGCTCTGTGTACCTTCATCACAGCAGACTGGTCTCTGTGACCTCTACCTTGGCACAGAGTGAACAAGACCTACTTTGAATTCCACTCCATTTTTGAGAATTAATGAAAACTCATCGGATTTTAACATTAAATCCGGTTGGTAATGGGCTGAATTTGGTTTGTGTTCAGAGAAGAAAGTCACATTTTTCAAAATGACAAAAAAACCCACCAAGAAAAAGGAGAGAACAAAAATATTAATTACAACTTGAAATGAATTTGTTTGGGATAACTCATTCAAATTCCCTTTTGACTGTTGAGCCAGTGATCTTTTACAGATGGGAAAAATATGTTAAAAAACTAATATCCTTTTTATCCCAACTCTGGTAGCTGCAGGTACTGTGATCAGCCTTAGTGGAGCACAGGAGAGGGATCTCTGGGTTGTTTTCGATATTTTAGAAGATGCACACAAATTCAGATTTTTATTTCAGCCCTGAAAAAAAAGGAGTTTGGTTTCCTCTGTCTGCAGCATCACTCAGTCCTTCTGGCACCAAGCACCAACCAGCTGCAAAGTTCATTAAAAAACAATATCCTATCATGAGTGGTTACATCAACACGCAAGCTGAAGCCAGTCAGCAACGGGACTTTTTGCTTTTTTCCTTTTTTATTTTTAAGAACAGCAAAACAACAACAACAACAACAACAGAAAAAACCACAGGAATTTAGTCAGATGAATATTTCATCACCCAGCTTACTTCTCCACTTTGAACACAAATTGATGCTTCAGCAGGACTACAAGGCAGGCAGCCACCTACAGAACTTCCCCAGGCAGAAATCATATGTACTTTTTGAAGTTAAACAGAAATAAGACAGTGACAATTTTTCCATTTTGTTCCCCTAATTGCCAGACAAAGTGCAATTTTCTGTTCTGTTCTATCAACCAGATGCCCTTGTCATCCACCATCGTGCTACAGTAATGGAACTTGACGTCCTCTTTGTTGTTTCTCGCTGCATTTGTGTGACTCACTGCTCAAAATAAAAATGTACTAAGAATACCAAAGGTTGCTGTCATAGAAAAGTTATGAAATTCCTTTCATCTAATTGCTTTCAGTTAGGTTTGTACTCAGTGCTGGGGCTTTTGAAGTTGTCTTGATGTGCTGTGAGCACTCAGCCGTGGGGTTATGTACCAGCCAACACAACAGTTTTCTGCAGAAATCCTGCTAAAGGTAAAGTTTTCTGAGGTACTTTGGCACCTAAAGCACCAAGTGCAGACCCGTGCAAACTTCTCAAAGATATGAAAGCTGCAAGATTGCTTTTGAATATTTTACTCAGTTGAAAAGCTGTCCAGAAATGACAAATGGCCACAAATTACCCCAGAGCCCTACAAATCAGCTGAAGTTGTGGTGCTCAGCACTTGAGGCATTGGAGCATCACAAAAGGTTAAGAGGAAAGGAAGGACCTGTGCCACTGGTTCTTGAAGCCAGGACACACAGGTGAGTCTCAGTAGGAGAAATTCCTTTCGTTTGTTAAGAATTAAGAAAGCAAATCAACGATTGCATGACGGCTTTACAGCTCCATGTCAGTAAAAACCTCAGACCAACTTTCATTTGTGAGGCCAATCCAAGACTGAGACAGCAATTTCACTTGGAAAGGTAATGACATACTGAAAAATAGAATGGAATGGAATGGAATGGAAAAAGGAAAGGAAAGGAAAGGAAAGGAAAGGAAAGAAAAGAAAAGAAAAGAAAAGAAAAGAAAAGAAAAGAAAAGAAAAGAAAAGAAAAGAAAAGAATTCAGAAGGAACGAGTCTACAATGACCATCCAGCCCAAAGGATATATTTTAAAGTTCAGATCACTTTTCTTCTTTACACAAAGTGGATGCACAAAAGTCAAAGCAAGGACAACAAATACTGAAACAAAATTGAGGGACTGACTCATGGAAAGAAACATTGAAATTTAATGTATTTAATTTTCCTTAGTGATTTCAGAATATGGTGAGAATTTGCAGTAATGGCTAATGTAAAATTAGAGGTGGCAGGTCAAACATTTAGAGCCCAAACCAGAATGAGGTGAGGAGATGGTGATGATGGAATGACTGGTGAGAGGAAAATATTCTCCCAAACAAGAGGAAAAGACTGAGAGGTTTATTATGCAAATGCAGTGACATGGTAATGTAGTTAAAAGCATGTAAAATAATCACACTTTACCAAAGCCAATTTCTAACTCGGAATTAATCCAGAATTGTATAGAATTATAGAGTAGGAATAAATTGAAAAGCTGCATTCCAAATGACTGACAAACCCCACACATAAACTCACATCTGGACTGTGAAACCCACTGCCCTGTGATGCATTTCAGATTTTAGTAGAGCAATTCCTAGAGGTGTGGATAATAATGCTATCAAACTTCATCCCAAAACATTAAAAAAATTTGGGAGGATATCACATCTTCACTGTTAATAGTTTTAAACCCCAACTTTGGGAATTAGCAATTAGTATGAAATTATAGTTTGGTCAAGGTGCAGGAGGAAGTATTTTCATCTTGTATTTAAAGTAATCTGCGTTTTATTCTGAATATCTGCACCAGAGCTCAGGGATGGTTGTCTCCTATGATTCCAGTCTAACTCAGGCCAAGGAGGTTATGGGCTGAAGAGTAAGAATAGAAGTAAATCAATAACGTTCTAGGAAGAGGGGAGAGGTGAAAATCCTGAAGTGAGATGCATTTATAACAAAACCAGACAAATTACTTCACCACAGCACCTCAGCCAGACGGGAGCCTCTCTCCACAGCATCCCAACTGCACTGTGGCAGCATGATGGCCTTACAGATAATTTTCCACCTTCAAGTCTCATGAAGTTTGTATATATTCTTATTTTAAAGGAATTTTTTTTCTGCATTTACCCTTATACCTCACACTCACAAGATTTGATGCAGGCTTGAGAGAGAGCCAGAAATTACATAAAAATGGTTCTCAACCCAGAATGGGAGTCACAGCACAAGGAAAAGCTACAGATTCAACTATTTTCAGAGCCAAAGAAGTTTGTAAAGAAAAGAAAAAGAAAAAGAAAAAGCAAAGCAAAGCAAAGCAAAGCAAAGCAAAGAAAAGGCAAAATTCTTAAACCTAGAACCAATAACCTCTGTTTCAACAGGGGCCAGAAGGACTCTGCCACACTCCTGCTCCCATAACCAATGTCTCATTCCAGGTACAGTGAGTTGTTAATAAAACTTTGCTTGAGTTAGGGAATGACATACTCAGGTTTTCATCCCAGAGGAATTTTCCTGTGTTCTGGGCATCAGATGGCAAATGTAAAACAGAGTTTAAGACTCCGTACAGGCATTTTGAGCCACGAGGAGTTCAAATGGCTCACCAAGAGCTGTATGACAAGCAGATGACAGAATTAGCTTTTTATCACAGAAGTGGATAATATAAAGCTCAAAATTCTACTGCAACAGCTGTTGAAGACAGTGACCCATGTGCTTTAGCACCATTTGTTTTGCATGTATTTATCCTATAATTAGACAGCACAGTGTTCCCACCTTTTTATGCTGAAGTTGCCTACATTTATTTCGAGCTTTAATTTCTGCTCCCTAAGGATTTATCTCCATTGTCACACGGTTTATCGTGGATGTTCGATCACTGCTTATCTCTGAGCAGCAGTAGGAATGAATTGGCTTTGTCAAAATCCTGGCCTTTTTTTTTTTTTTTTTCTTCTTTTTTTCCCCGTTTTTCTTACTTTTTTTTTTTTTTTTTTTATTATTATTCTCTTCTTCTCCCAAGTTTGTAATGTGCAAGTGTATCCATTGCTGGAAATAACCTTAGCTTTAATAGCCTCATTGATGAGGCCATAAGGGGGCATATAACCATTTAAATGAGCTTACCCAGAATGACTCGCTGCCAGAAATGCTTGAAACATCCTGTGCATCTCTTCCTCCCTTTCAATGAGGGTCATTCTTTGCCTGCTGATTACCACAGATCACCTCATACAGCAATGCAAACTCGGTAAAATGATTAAACTTTGCTCTTTTTTATCCACAGTCCTAAAATATTCTTCAGATGCCTTCCTGAGAAATTCTAACGCAGCCATTTCTCAAACAGGGGACTGATACTGGCAGTGGCACCCAGAATATTGCTTTTGTCATTCATCTGAAAAACAGATGCAGGGCTGGATTTGCCTACGTTTACTATAAGTGATGCCTTGGGTTTTAACTTTTATATTTTTCAAATCCTGCACTGCCTAGTAGTTTCTTGTAGCCTGTTAACTTCTGCTCTCTCATGCTAAGATAGACATAACAAAGCCTCTCTTAGCTTGTTATTCAAAGACACTCAGACTGTCCTAGGCCCAAAAAGTGTAAACCAGGGCCTCTAGAGAGGTGGAGAAATTGAAGAAATTACATCATTAGCTAAAGTTTTAATTGGTGAATTTATGCTGTTATGCAAATTAACCAAACCTATAAAAGTGTGAAGAACTCGTGACTCATCATCCATCCTGGGGTCTTTTCTGGATGTAGCATTTGGCTCCCCAGGGTGTACCTTTGAAGGCCCTTCAAATAAATACCTACCTTTATTCCCTTATTCTATCTAGTCTCTGTTTTTAGGTAGCCACTTTAGGCATCATAATCATAAGGATGTCCACTTCTAAATTCTTCAGGAATTTAAAATTCTTCAGAAATGTCACCTGCACGATCCATCCAGTTGCTCCTGTCTTCATCCCTCAAGCTCTGAGGAAGTGCAGGCAAGGGGAATGCCTCTCCCATGCTTCCCTTGACTTTCACTCACAGGGAAACAACGATCCAGGTCTTTGGGTACCTGCAAAGCTTCTGGGAATGCACCTCTGTTGCTAAGATCTGTTGTGAACCTACAGGCTGTCATCTGGCTCAGCTCTCTGAATAAAACAGGCCATAGGCATGAATAATTCAGCATCCAAATGCCACCAATCACTTTTGACAAAGACATCTCTGCACTTCAGGCCCTCATTCATAAAATCTGATCAAAAAAAGGGTGATCCTACATAAAAGGGGTGTTTGGGAGATAAGTCCTGATATGCAATGATTAAGTGAGACATGGATGCTCCCAAAGAAGGGATAAAATTTATGTTCTGGGTTTGTGTTGTGTGCAGCAAATTAGACCTGTGACCACATGGTAAAGATGAGAGGGAGAAATGATTGTCCACTGACCACCCACCACCCTGTGCCAAATGTCATGTTCCTTAGATGAGTGTTGTTTATATCATACCAGAATATATGCAAAAGAGAGCTGAAATAAATTATATAAGCAAAATAAAGATTTATGTTTTCCAACCATTAAATAGTTTAATTTTTAAACATTATAGTTCTTTTAAAGTTCTATTCTTTGCATAAATAATTTATACTCATTTCGCATAAAACACACTCCTGCTTTGTTACTGAATCTTGTGATTATTTTTTCTTAACAGATTCAATTTAGGTTGAATATATGTGGAAAAGTGGTAATTCCCACGTGGCAGGTATTGTTTCATTTTAAAGTGAAAATGACCAGACCACAATGAAAGCCAAGCACTTAATGCAAAATTCTTCATTTAGACATGACAGCTCTCTTTGCCTTCTCTTAGGTGTTTTGCCACACCATGCCACACATTTTTGGGGACAGCCTATTTAAATCCAAATGCCAAAGAATTCCTCTCCTGTTAGGTTCCAATTAGGATTAGCCCTAACTACACAGCTGGCTTTTCCTCTTTTATGAGGCTCATCTTGCTTTGCAGCCTGACTGCTGAAGGCTCATTGCCTCTCCCTGGGTGTCAGACATAACTCGATGGGATGTGCCTTTAGGGGGTTCTTACACTCCCTGTTGGAGGAGTCAGTTGCCATTGGAGGTTAGAGATTCCAATATATTCATTTTGTCAAGGCTGCTTTAAAAATAAACCAATCCCTCTCTCTGTGTGGAGAGGCTGAGGTGCCTTTCACGTTCACGTTCAACTTTCTCTAGATGTCTGCAGGAGGCTCCCTGTGGTTTCAATATCACCATTCACATTTCATTGGGTTTAACTGCTTAATGCAGGACTCACTGGCCTGGTGCTTCCTTGTCAGCGCTCTGAACTCTCCTCCCTGAGCAGGGACAACAGAACCATCATAGGGTAGCTGCTCATAGGGTCATTGATTGAGAACCAGAGCAAAAGGGGCTTCCTTGCCCTTTTCATAAATTATCGTGGTCCAGGTGTTACTTAAGATTGGTGTCTTCAGGTTGTTTAAGACTGATGCTGCCCAGCTGCGGTCTGCAGCTTTCTCACTGATCTCTTCTCTCTGGTGATCAGTGACAGGACCTGAAGGAATGTCCTAAAGTTGTGTCAGGGGAGGTTTAGGTTGGATATTAGGAAACTATCACCCAGAGGGTTGTCGGGCACTGGGACAGGCTCCCCAGGGCAGTGGTCACAGCACCAAGCCTGGCAGAGCTCAATAAGTGGAAAGTGTTCAAGGCCAGGCTGGATGGGGCTCTGGGCAACCTGGCCTAGTGGAAGGGTCCCTGGCCATGGCTGGGGCTGGAACTGGATGATCTTCGAGATCTCTTCAACCCCAAACCATTCTGTGATTCTTTTACTCTAGAATTGGACCTACCAGCATCTTCAAGGGAGCACTGCCAAGCATCAAGACAGCAGGGACAGGACCACACAGGCTCTGCTCTCAGACCATCTCATCCATTACAGCCCTCACAAAAAGAACAACCCAAGCCAAGATGAACTGTGAGAAAATCCCTATAAAAGTGAATCCATTACAGCAGAGTTTGGGAGCGCAGCAGTCGAGATCCTGCCACTGACGGGAGGTCCCACCAGCTAACGACAGCCTTCAAAGGTGTCTTCACATAAAAAGAAGGTTCTTTTATCTGTCTCCTGCCAGGGAAGCAGGTTAGGAGAAACTTAGCAGCACTTTTTTCTAAAGATGCTCAACAGGAGCCTCGCTGCAGCGATTGAGATGAAAGTGATGTCAGCTTCTCGATGCTGGAAGGTTCAATTTGGTGGTAGTCACTTTGCAGCCTCTCCAAAGCAAGTCAGTGGCCTCATCCCTATTCCTGGGAGGCCTTGATGGTTAAAGGTACCAATGATTGTGGCTGTGCTGCTGATATTGTCTGGAGAGGTGCCAGGGGATAAATTCTTTGTGCCTCTCAAAGGTTTTAGTGACTTTGAGGGACAGCATGGAGTCTTGTATGACTTTTGGTGAGAACTTAATCACTCATGAATTTCTTGAGCTTTGATAACACTTTCTTCCTCACACAGGAAATATGCGCACTTATATATATATATCTATCTATCTCCATGTATAGGCAATTTTACCCAAACTATATAAATCAGCAGTTCAAATTCAAGATGTGAAATGGGGAGAATGTAACTAAAGATGTGAAATAAGGCACACCATTCATACATTGAACAGGCATCTGGAACAAAACTTTTCTCTCACCCTTGAAAGATGTCCTTCCTCCCTGTTTTTCATTTCCCCCTCCTTTCCATATAGCACTTCTCATAACCCATCACTTCAGCCTACTCATGGAAAGGGGCCTGGGGTGATTTTAGGTGCTCCCACTGGGCTCAGGGATGGTATTTTGAAGGCTGTGGGTTGCAGTAGTTGTGGGGGCTGCAGAAGGATGGGTGCAGCACAGCCAATCCCTTGGAACATGGTGCTGCAGAGGAAGGCATCAGGAGGATTTTCCCTGCTCCTCCCATGTGCTGGGTGAAGGATCCTACCACAGCTCCCCGTTAAATCAATACTGCACCTCCACACCACAGCATGAGGCGTTTGTGGGCACAAATGTAAACCCAAAGTAATAAAGACAAAACTAACTTTTGATTCTTGTTCTTTCTTTCCTTCTGAGGTATCCTGGGGGAGTTTATCGAAGTCTTTTAGAATGTAGTACTTACATTTATTTAGTACGGGAACTTATAATCTTAACTAACCTCATAGTTCTGCCTCTCCTTAAAGCTCTCCTGATGTCCCAGCTTAGATCTCCTTGTGCTTTGTCTTCTTTTGAGAGACTGGAGAAGAGGGAAGAGCTGAATAATCTATTCTACAAATGAGTGCACTTTTAAACAAGCAGATATACGATGACAAGTAAAGTGTCCAATTTTCATCCTGTTGTCTGCGAACAGAACTGGGAACAGAACCACTGCAGGATCAATCAAGTTCATGGGATAGAATCACAGAATCACAGAATCATTAAAAGCTGGAAAAGACCTTTAAGATCATCAAATCCAACTGTCAACCCAGCACCACCCCAATGATCACCACTAAACAATGTCCTCAGGAGTCATATCCATATGTTTTTGAGCACTTCCAAGGATGAAGACTCCACCACCAAGTTGTTTGGCTGGGGAACTTCACTATATATTGTCTACATAGCCATGGCTTTGGGTTTTTTAGATGGCAATTCTTTTTCTCTTCAGTTCTCCTCTGACGCTCTCACATTAATCTAACTGAATTTTAGCCATTAAATATGAAATGTTATTATATTAAATTTTACAGGCAACAGAGTTTTTCTTAAGCCTTCCCTTGTGGCTGGAGAAGTATCTGCCAAGAGAAAATGCTTGTGTCCTTGTATTTGAAGGATGTACAGAAGCAAGAAGGAGACCTAGAAGTTATCATTGGGCTTGAAATGTGTTTTTCTTCTGAATTTGTGTATTTAAAAAAAAATAAATCAAGATCTGTTAAAAACAGCAAAAGAAGGCATTGGGGTTTTTCCTAAAATAATCGAAATAAATAAAAGAAGCAGGAGGATCAAATCTATGCTTAAATATTTTCAAAAGAAAATAGAGGGAATTGCAAAATTAAACAACTTTATTTCCATTTAAAATTTCAAAGTTAAGAAACAGAAGAAATTAAAAGTAATTAAAGAATTTAGCTTGACTTCAAGTCTTGCATTTTTTTTGTAGTCTTCTAACAGCTTTTTTTTTTTTTAACTTTGTTTTGGCTTGATCTTTTTTTTTTCCCTATTTGTTTCTTCAGATCTATTTGACACTAAAAATGCCCAGGACTTGCTTAAATTTTGGAATAAAAATTGATAAAAATAAAAGACTAATAAACAATGGGATCAATAGGATCCCATACCAGGAGAAAAAAAAACAAACAACATTTTCTGGTGATCTTGAGTAAACTAAGGATTTAAATTATGAAAAAATACTTCTCTTTTTATCACCACAATGTGTCTGGGGAAGAGATTCCTACAGGTGCTAAACCTACAATTTCAGCCCTTTAAAACCAGATCACATACAAACACGATTCCCCGTTATAAACTGAAGTTCAAAAACATGATACAACTCTAGTGGACATTTTCTGGGTGATCAGTCCTACAAATTGACCTGTGAGTGCTCCTCAGTTTTAAATTTCCTGCACCACAACAGTTTTTAGCCATAATCTCTATCCCTTATTTCTGCATTCACTGCAATAGGTGCACACAGATGTATTTTCTCCTGTGTCCGAGTGCAATTCCACAGTTTGATGTGTCAGCTCCAAAGTTATTGGGAATTACTTAAAAAAGTATTTCCTGCAGAATTCCTCTTGACACCTCCCAGGCTACTCCAGATGTCCTACAAATCATCTTCACAACATAATTTAAAAAGCTGACACCTTTTCTCTGCAGAATCCTGCCTTAGACGTTTCCCTACTATTTTCATAACTCCATCTTCCCTTCCCAAGGGATTAACTCGAGTTTTGCCATTTATTTCCATGGTGACAGGACCTGACCTGGAGACCAGGCAGGTCTGACATCTCATCCATTCACTGACACTGGAAAAAGCTATGGTGTCCTAAAATTAAGGCATTTCTCTGTCTTCTCCAAAACTTTAGGTCCCAAAATGTTAAACACGTTGGGTTTAATTACCAGAAACCACTGGGAATTTTTGTCATTGTTGTTGTTTTGCTTTTGTTTTGGTTTGTTTAGTCTGGGTTTTTTTGTTCGTTTTGTTTTGTTCTCTTTTTTTACATATGAGGTAATCTAGGACAGGTAATGGCAACGAAACCGTGTTTTAACTGCTCCATGGGTGGCCCTCAGCTGAGAAATGAATGATTTCAGACAGAGGTGAGAGGCTTATCTTGTTCCCACAATATTCCAAACTCTTAATTGTTTCCAAGCAAAATGAGGATCAGCTGATGGCAATGATGGTGGCATTAGGTGTGGCAAGGAAGATTTTCAAAGGTACAAAAGCACAGTCTCCTTCTCCCTGGAAATCGATGAGTTATAACATTTTTCACTTGATTTGGACCTTTGAAGGTCTCTTTTTTCTCATTAAAAAAAAATTATCTTCCTGCTGACTCATTCTGTGCAGATCCTTTATCCAAATAAGCACTAAAACTCGGAAGAAATCCACATGGCTACACAAGCTCATGTTTATGCATCTGCCAAAATAACTGGAACCCCAGATTACAAAATCTGAGACCACCAACATATCTCAAACAACATCAAGGCAATTGCATCAGTTTCAGACTGAGAGAGAAAAAGATCATGAGATCCCTCCTGAACCCCAACACCTTTTGGGCTGCAATACCCTTCCAGATTTCCATTCCCTCTGTTCCTACCTGAGGTATTTCTGAATTTAAGCAGCTTTGCAGGTAGCACAGCAGCAATAACCAATGATGGAGAGCTACAAAGTTCTGCGAAGAGAGCACTTGCAAAAGCCATAATCCTGCAGAAATAAAAGAGTTCCCCTGTACCACTTAGCAAACTGCGAATTTTCTAAAATTCATGATTTTAGGTGCTTTTTTTTTTTCTCTCTGTCCATAAAGAAGATGCACATCCTGCATTGAGCATTCATTGGTTTGCACTCTTCCCCCAATTCCTAAAGAGTGTGCTTAAAGTGAGAAAGATACTGCATGAGTGGAGTGCTGGCATTTTTCCCAGAAAGGATCTGAGCACTGGCAGCTTTCCTGAACTAAGAGGGACATTTCTATTTTGTCCCTTTCTGTTTTACTTGGAGAAGGATAAAAAAAAAAAAGAAAAAAAAGTGCAGCAATAAAAGGAATCAAGAACCCATCCTGCAGTTAATTCTACTTCCAAGTCCTGCTATTTCACTCCAGCACATGCTGCAGTGTCCAAGCCACTCTCCCATTTCCCTGGATGCCTCTGCATAACACACCTGTGTGCTGTATTCCAGGTGGTGCCCGTAGAGAGCAGCTGCTCCCAGGCCTGAATCTGAGCAAGCAGCTCCACTATCAAAAGGTTTTTCACGGGAATCATTCCGTATCTGTGATCCGCATCATTGCCTTCCCCTATATTTTGTTCCATGTTTCTGTAACTTCCAGAGGCAGAGCAATTAGTCTGGCACGCAGCTCCTGTATCAGTGCATCCTGTGAATTTTTACACGCCAGCTTAATGATGTTTTCTGGTTTGTTCTCATACAGTTTTCAAATAATCCCTATCATTATAATTGCCCTTTTGGCTGCCACTGAGCTCTGAGCTGGCTCTTTCAGGTGATGACTTTACAATTCCTCCCCCAAGCTGGAATAGATAATTTGAGTTCTGACAATAATTACACAAGGTTTTCATATTTTTTCCTATGCACCCATTTTTGTTTTTGTCAACAGTGAATTTTATTCTTTTGTGCAGTCATTGAGATAATTTGAAGTCTCTTTAGTTCTAAATAACCTGAATAACTCTCTGTCAGCAGTAATTTCATCAGATCATTACCTCACTTCTTGAAAGAGCTTTATGTATAGCACAGCCAAGGCTCCTGTTCATAATTTCCTCCACCATGAAAATTAATCACCTTGTTTCTGATCTCTTCTGTTTCTGATCTTTTTCTCACTGTTAGTTATCAACCTTCTCTCTTGCATTGTGACAACTTCTTTAAATGTGTGGAAGCATTTCTTTGGTGCAGGACAATGTGGGAATCAAAGTACCCTGTGCTGACCACTGGTTCTTCCCTGTGTGTTCTGGGCTCTGATTCTCTGGATCTGATCCTCTGCTCAGTTTTTAAAAAATTTTTTTTTTTTTTTTTTTTTTTTTTTTNTGCTTCACTTACCCAGCACTGCTGAAAATTCCCTTGAGACATTGTCCTGCTGGACTGTCACTTAAAGTTTGCAATGCTGAAATTACACCAGCCAGGCTGAGAGAGACTCACAAAAGGAGAACAGACACAGAACAAGAGCGAAGCGGAGGCTACGACAAAACCCCAGATAATGAATAGCATATGGAATTGCAAACTTGTCCTGATATAAAACTAGATAAACAGGCAGGGATGCGTTTCCAGTAAATCTCCAAGGATATGATCTCCAGTTCTGCAGTCCGTTCTGCTTACACTGCACACCCAGCTATCTGAAAAATACATTGTTTTGCTCATCCCAATCTTGCCCTAAAACATCTGATGGGTTTTATAACATCAGGCTGAGTTTATTTGTCTGCTGGGCAGGAGCCCCTTCGGGAGGCTAACAAGCTGAGTTATGGGGACTGACTGGGTCAGTGAGATATTCCCTTTGCCTCAGTGCTATCAGGGATAGAATAACAAGAATTTCAATAGGGCACAGTGGCAATCAATGTAAGACTCATCATTTGAAAGGGAAGTAACTGAGAATTAAGCTCTGCACTCCTTCATTCCTAAAAAACATCTGCTTTTGCCTCCAAAATGTTTTAATTTGAATTTTCATGAGTACAGGGCTGTTATTTTCCTACTGAATGTACAGCACTCTGAATAAAGGATGCAAAAAAATATGTATTGTTTTCTTCCTGCTTATTCAAAATCTGTGTGGTTTGTGTACCTGGCTAAAAAGACACCAGTGTATCTGGCTGTTTCCTATGTAAGACATTTTCTCTGATTAAAAATAAAGGTAATCTTCATTTTCAGAGGCAACCATCAACTTCAGAGGAACTGGGCTCAGGCTTTCTGAAGAGGCTTTTACTTCTCAACATATCATGATCAAGTTATTTGCGTAAGGCATGCATGAAGAAAAATACAAACTTGAATAGGACTTCTGAACTCTATTTGACAACAAACATGTGATAATTACCTGCACTTCCAGCTCTCTGTTATATTAATAAATTTATTAGATCTATGGGACTGTTGTGGAAATGGAAAAGTACATGATGGATTTTCGGAATTTGTTGTGTCTGCAGTTGTGTTCAGTTGCTACTTGAAAACATGAAGATCATACGATTTTTACCTTGGAATCAGCAATACTCAGACAAAGTTGGTATAAAAGTAATTTATATGAAATTATTTGGAAGTCTGTAGTGACTATAATGCCTCAAAATTAATATTTTTGTTACAGGTTTAAATCAACAACTAGAAATCATTTTCATGTGTCATTGGAATCACCAGAACATAGAACGGCCCAGGTTAGAAGGAACCTCAAAGCATCCTCCGGTCCAACCTTTCTGGGAAAGGGAGACTTGGTGAGGCCATCTAGGACTCTGTCCAGCCACAGATTGAAATCTTCCAGGGACAGGGACTCTGCCACATCCCTGGGGAAGTTGTCCCAGTGACTGGCTGTTCTCGCTGTAAAAAATTTGTTTCTCCTTTCAAGACAAAACCTTGCCTGGTACAACTTGTCCTGTCCATGTGCCTCCTTGTGATGAGAGAGCCTCTGTCCTCTTTGTAGCCACCCTTTAAGTACTTGAGTACCATAAAGAGCCTTCCCTTCTCCAGGAAGAGAAGGTCTAACTCATCCAGTCTTTCCTTGCTATTTCATTTATTATTTTTTCCACTTTTATGAGGGTTATAATAAAAATAAGCCCATATTTGATATTGTGCTACTCCTATTGACACCTCTGTCAGTCTCCCACCACTGTTGCAGGGTTATGAATGCATAACCCTTTCTGTCCTGCTCTTTTTTTAGCCAGACTTCTATCCTGATCCCAGAAAGCTGCCTTTGATTCACTTCCACAATTTCCCACACTGTGTGGATCCCTCCCTTGCCTTACAGGGCCACTTTACAGTGAAACTCTCCTTGCAAACATCTTCAGCCCCCCATTCTAAGTGAGATTGATCTGAAATTAAGAACACTTTGGGGAGGGTTTGCTCAGCTTGTGCGCTCTGCAGCTCCATCTTCCTGCATGGAATGTTAAAGTTATGTTAATTAAGGCTGAAAAATTGCTTCTGCTGCAATTGAGTGTTTGCAGGATCTTTTCTCTCCCTTTTATTTTGGAGTCAGAAAGCAAGTTTTACCAAGGGAAAAGCTGGAAAGGGCCCGCCCCATCAAGGGTAGTATGGGTGTACCTTGAATTCCTTGGTAAGCCAACCAACCTGAATATCATGACATCACCGAGCTCCTAGCCCGCCAAATTGGAATCAATATCACTTAGGACAACATTTCATTAGGATTTTATGCCCCTAATTATAATATATACTGCAGCTTGTGGAGGGCCTGTTCTCTGCTTGTCGATTCAAGCGCCCTTGCCAAGGTAACCTGTAAACTGCATTATATAGGATTTATTACATCATTTCCTTTGTGAATATAAGGTGATTATCACCTTCATTACCAGTCATAGATGTATGCACTATTGTATTTTAAGTGTATTAGTGCCTTCCACGTGGCACAGGGTAATTTACAATTACAATCGCTTCCCCTTAATCGTTACACTACAGACTATTAGCAAATTGCATTTCCTAAGGCCTGGAAACATTTTTTTTAATCATCCTTGAAACACAAGGGTTTTGGTTTCCTGATGGTTGATTGCTGTTGCACTTTTACACCAACCCTTAAATTGTTTTTTCTTTTCTCCTATCACCCTTGAAACAAGTGTGCTGGAGGTATTAGCCAGCAATCCTCACCTTCTTATGCTACCAAACACAAAAATACCTAGGATGACACTGAAAAAGACCAAAAAATAAATTAATTTACCCCTTATCTTACTCTTTCAAATTAATTACTCGATTCTGTGTCAAAATAATCTCGACTGCAAAGCATCTCCAAAGCAATTTCTAAACCAGATGTGGATAAGAAGGGAGTTGGTACTTCATGGCCTGAGGTGTTTTCTTGGTGTTTTTAAACCCAAGGCTATCAATTAATCATTACTGCCACACTCTATCCAGAATGCCACTATGCTGATTGCTAAAAATCACCCCCTTCCCAGTGGAATAGAGGAATAAAGGATAATATTATACGATCTGTGTGATATTTGTTCTTCTTTAACTTCACCTTCAGTCGTCTCCCCATATAAGAAGATGTCTCAGATATTTTTTATACTTTTGTATAAGTAAAATTTACTGTTTACTCTTCAATTTATCAGCCAGATTTGACTTGTCTGTAGGCTTTCTGTCAATCAGGGTATTGGATCATATCACAGAAGTTAAATGAAAATTTTAGTAAGTTCTAAATGAAAAAATAAGAAAAAAAAGAACAGAATGATCTGTCCTCAAATTTGATCACTGGGAAAATCTGCTGGAATCTCTTAATGAACAACAGTTTGACAACTGGATCTGCAACACGTGTTTTTCCTGAGCATATTGATTTCATGTTGATTCAGAAGGAAGAAGACTCTATTTTGAACAAAAACCAACACTCTTCCATCCATTCTTCTCAAGGCTTTCTGGCCAACAGCAGCAAGGAACAGAAAACCAGGATTTAATTTGAGGCACCACTGAGTAAATCCCTGGTGTAAACCCAGATGAGTTCTTGAACCAAAGAAACCATCCTCGGGAGTCCTCGGGAGGGCAGAGGATAGATCTTCACTTGTGGGAATGGTTTGGAAAGTGACAGTGAGAGCGGATTGGGAAGTGACAGCGAGAGCGGATTGGGAAGTGACAGCAGAGCTGAACAAGCTCTGAATTTTGTATTGAGATCTGTGTTTCCCCATCAGAAAGGTTCTGGATGAGTGAAGTTGAACAAATGAGCCCTGAGTAGATATTCTGCTTCACTTATCACTGAGCTGCAGTCTGCACTTAGCTGTGTAGCAGATTTTCTAATCTCTGTTTCCTCAGCATTAGAGTCGGGGAACGATGGGATGCTCAGTCAAGATTGCAGGACAGGCTCTTCCTTTCTCTCCCTTTGACATTTAGAGATTTAATCCTTCCTAACCTGTGTGTGTCTCACTGCCCACTACAAGATGGTTTAACCCTTTGCTAGTCTCATTCAGCATTTTTGAAACAGGATTGAAAAGCAGAAAAAAAAAAGCCAAAAAGCAACAGTCTGTTTGAACACAGACTCCTGGACTCTCTACTGATCTGCACTGAGCACAGGAAAGGGAAAGGAGGAAAAGTTATATACAAAAGACAACTTGCATTTGGGACAATGCATTGATTTATTCACGGTTTTAAAAACTGAATCTGCGAATCCTTCTTAGCTGGAGCTTCCTGACGGATTTATAGCGAGTAGTTGCATCCACTCTCAGATTCCCTTTTGCAAAAAGAAGCAACACAAGTCCTTTGTGGGCTCTGTCATGTTTCATTGCACACAGGAACATGGAATTGCTGAAGGAGAACACACAATAAATTGTGAAAACCATTCTAAGTGACCTACACTACCTCTAAATAGGATCAAGTGGCCCAGTCCAAAAATGAAATATAGCCCTGCTCACGGCCAAACTGAGCTAAGAGGGGTTTCTCTAGGGCTCAGGTGACCAGTACAACCTCATTAGACACCTTCTGTAAGACAAGGTCTCCACCTTGTTGTCACAACAACCCCATTCAGCCCTCCAGGCTGGGGGCAGAGTGGCTGGAAAGCTGCCCAGTGGGAAAGGCCCTGGGGATGCTGGCTGACAGTGGCCGAAGGTGAGCCAGAGTGTGCCCAGGTGGGCAAGGAGGCCGGTGGCCTCCTGGCCTTCTGTGTCAGCCACAGTGTGGCCAGCAGGACCAGGGCAGTGATTGCCCCTCTGTGCTGGGCACTGGAGAAGCTACATCTCAAATTCCTGGGGCAGTTTTGGGGCCCTCACAGGAAAGACATTGAGGTGCTGGAGAATGTCCAGAGAAGGGAAGAGAGCTGGGGAAGGGACTGGAGCACAAGGCTGATGAGGAGCAGCTGAAGGAGCTGGGGGGGAGCTCAGCCTGGAGAAAAGAAGGCTCGGAAGGGACCTTATCAATCTACAACTCCCTGAAAGGAGGCTGTAGCAAGGTAGGGTTGGTCTCTTCTCCCATCTGACAAGCAACAGGACAAGGGGAAATGGCCTCAAGTTGTGCCAGAAAAGGTTGACATTAGGAAGGATTAGGTGGTCAGACATTGGAACAGACTGTCCAGGGAAGGGGTGGAGTCACCACCCCTGAAAGTGTTCACAAAACAAGCAGATGAGGAACTTTGTGATGTGGTTTAGTGGGCATGGTGGTATTTCGTTGACAGTTGGACTTAATGATCTTGGAGGTATTTTACAGCCCTAATGATTCTGTGAGTCTATGATTCACTAAGCAGTAGCTGCTCCGTCTTCCCAGTGTGAGTTTATATTTCTTAACCGTAAGTATGAGCTGTATTCCAGAGGGAAATCCTGTCATCACCCGTGCAATGCCATAATCGTTTGTGGATCCCCACTGGAAATGGATTAATTGATAAGGGCCTCATGAACACCCCACATCGATGCCTCACCCTCGGATCAGCCATGACCCTGGATGAGGGAAGAAGAAGTGGCATCATTTCTCTGAGTGTCTCTGCACTTTGCCAGTAAAAATAAGCTTTGTTTCTCTAAACTATCACTGTGAGGAAAATGAGATGGATTCTACTCTGCCTCCTATATAATGCACTATATATTTTGTCTGAGTATCTGTGACAGGATGTACTATTAGTAATGATAGGTGATTCAGAAAGAATAGGGGGATTGTCATATCCCAGGCATGATCTGGTCTGTATCGAAAAACAAAACTTTTAGCTGACATATAGAAATGTCAGTTCATTTTGTAGGAGTGATTTTCCTTTCTCTTTCCACCGGAGATGTGCTATCTTTGGATTTCACTGCAGCGTGATGTTAGACTCATTGTAGTACTGAAGAAACTGCTCTTGTGAGCAGGAATGGCAAACAAAAATGCTAAATGACCATTAATCTTGAAGTTCTGATAAAATGTTAAAGAAGAGGAGTATTTTAAAATATGTTAAAGTAAAAGATGAGAGATTTAGATTAGATGTTAGGAAGAAATTCATCACTGTGAGGGTGGTGAGGCCCTGGAATGGGTTGCCCAGAGAAGCTGTGGCTGCCCCACCCCTGGAAGTTTCAAGGCCAGGTTGGATGCGGCTTGGAGAAACCTGGGATAGTGGAAGGTGTCCCTGCCCCTGCCAGGGGGCTGGAGATAATTTTGAGGTTCCCTACAACTCAAACCATTTTATGATTCTATGATTTTTATTTTCTCTACTCTAAGTTATCTCTTTTAACAATTAAAAAATAGTAAAGAGAGATTGAGAGAGAGTAAAAACCTGTTGTCTCTCTCTGTTCCAGTAGAATATGATGCCTTTGTGTGAAATGGGAGAGATCCATAAGCATTTTCTAAAGGTAGGGGAGACAAAAGGCCCTATAGAATGCATGTGTTGCACAGCTGCAACTATTTTAGAATATGCAGATGACCACCATGCAAACAAATGTTTGCCTGAGATCCCAGAAGCAGGAGAGAAGATATTAACCAAGCACAAATCAATTCTCTTACATTCCAAGAAACAGCATTAAGATCACACTGAATCTGAAGGGAGCCAGAAACTGGTGTTATTTTTCACAATAATTCCAGAAGTATTGATGAAACTCCTAATAAATAAGTAATGCTGAGTTTTCCCAGTCACACATAAAGAAAAAAAAATCTAAAATCTTGGTAGAAGTGTAATCAAAATTAATCTTTAATGTTCCAAGACCAAAATCCACAGTTTTTTCCACAGAAGAAGGAACTCCTGTGCTGACTGCTCTGACAGAATAAGATAAAAAAACACCCCGACCAGATAATGTATGAGGAGAAATGTTAAATGCTTCGTCAGGCAGGAGCAAGGAATTATCTCTTAACAGAAAAAGTTCAGGCCTCTTTGGTTTGTTCCTGTAAAACTGAACTAAATAGGGAGTAAAAAGAACCTTTTATTTTAGAGCGTAATGGAACAGATGTTCTTTTTTTTCACCTCTGACGTCTTTTCAGAACAGGGTTGTGTAAAGATAACTTTTAAGTAATGGAACATCTAGTACAGTAAAAATACCTTATCTGGAAATGCACTTTTAAGAACAACACAGTATATAGTAGGATTATAAAGGTATTTAAGTTTACATAGTTTTCATTCTTTCTTAGTGAAAAAAAAAGGAACATTTTGGTAATGCAGAAAAGACTCTCTTCTCATCCTTTAAAAACCTAAATTTTGTCCCTTTAGAGTTTTATTTTTGATCCCCAAAATCCTGTTTCTCTGACAAACCTGTTTAGGAGATTAATTTCTTAAACTACTAAGAATTAATGACTGAATTAAAAAGCAGTCCTGACTTCAGCAGATATTTCATTGAGGAGTGTGTCCTCCCAATGTTTTTATTCCTGGGATTCCCTCACTCACAAGTTACTGATTACTCTCTCAACCTACTACAAAACATCCCAAAAAGTTCATAAAAAAGAAACAAAATCTGAAATAATTAGATTTGGTGGCAGTTGTGCAGTTCTCTGAAGGAGATGGCTGACTCCGAAGGAATTACTGGAGAGGAAAAGGCGATTACAGCAAAATTGAGCTCTTTGAGCCAACACATTCTGCTGGGCAAAAGGAACAAGGTGGAATAATTTTTATGCATTCATGAATTTATTTAGATTACGCGGACTGAAGGGCATTGAAAATGCTGCCCTGGTTTCCTGTTGGCATGCAGGACCATCCCAACACAATTGACTCCCAAATCCATTTAATAAATCCACAAATCATGTAAAAAAGCAGCAGTAGGTCTCCCAGATATCCATGGAGCCAAATGCAAACACAAAATCCAAACATAGCTAAGGGAATTTGGTAAAGGAAGTTCATGTCACTCACTACCTACTTGCTAATGAAATTTGTGAGAAGCTGCAAACTTGATCACACCATTGTTTGAGGATGTTTGGCTTGTCCAGGCAACAGGGTTGCCAGTTTTCCCTAATTATCAGCACCTGGAATCAGAGGGTCACGGAATGATTGAGGTTGAAAGGGTTGATGTCCACAGCCTCTTGTGTTTCAGTTTGTGCCCATTGCATCTGATCCTGTCATTGGGCACCCACCAGAAAGGGCCTGGCTCCATCTTTGCACCCTCCCTTCCCATTTTTATGGGCATTAATAAGATTCCCCTTCAGCTTTCCTTCTTCAGGTGGACCAGGCCCAGCTTTAGGAGAGATGCTCCAGACCCTTATTCCTCTTTGTGGCCCTTTTGCTGGACTCTCTCCATTATATCCATGTTTCTCTTGTACTGAGGAGCCCAGAATTGGAAACATCACTCCAGGTACAGCCTTGGAAGTGCTGAGTAGAAGTAAAAATCACCTCCCTCACCTGGAAATGCACCTAATGCAGCTGAGGAATGTGTTTGCTGCCTTTGCAGCAAGGTCCTGCTGCTGACTCCTGCTCATCTTGGTGTCCACCAGCACCTTCAGGGCATTTTCCACCAAGAACTTTCCAGAGAGCTTTTTTCATAAGTAGTAGGACCAGGCTTTCCTGAAAGCACCACCGTTTCTCTTAAGGGCATCCAGACCTTGCTTAAAAAGTAGGAAAGACGCAGTACTTGAGTTCCAGGCTGGGCAGTAACAAAAAGTGCTCAACCGTGTGAAGACATAGAGCTGTGTGGGACGAGTCTTAAAGCAAGGGGGAAGACAATTTTATGGGAGTCAAGAGGATGGTTGGTTAATGGATGTGGATCATTACCAGAGAATCATATTACAGAGTTATGGAATGGCTTGGCTTGGAACGAACCACAAAGAAACTTTAGTTCCACCCCCAGCCATGGGTAGGGACACAGTCCACCATCCCAGGTTGCTCCAAACCCCATTCAACCTGGCCTTGAACATTTCCAGGGATGGGGCAGCCACAGCTTCTCTGGGCAACCTGTGCCAGGGCCTCTCCACCACTCTCTGAGTAAAGAATTTCTTCCTAAAATCTAATCTAAACCTGCTCTCTGTCAGTTTAAAACCACTGCTCTTGTCGTGTCATACATGCCCTTGTCAAAAGTCTCTCTCCAGCCTTCTTGTAGGCTCCATTCAGGCACCTGAAGGCCAGAATAAGGTCACTCTGCCTTCTTTTCTCCATTCCATAAAATCAATGTATATTCATGACTGGTGAATTTCCAGCAATGTGTTCATAGTTTTGATCTACCAGTTCAGGAAAATGCTGTCGACTAAGAACACCACAGCTTCCTGCACTCGGAGTGGGAAATAACATTGCATTTGACATTATTCTTACGAGGACCCCACTAATATTATATAAACTTTGATAAATTTTAAACTGCCTCTTTCTGGCCACAAGTTTCAAGGGTTGCTTTGTGTGCTTGAACTCTCCCCACAAACCACACCAAACTGATAAAAATAGGTTTTTAACTCAACTAGTGCAGTCTATACTCAAAAATACATTGGTTCCAGTTTTAAGTACTGGCTGCATTAGCACACAGGAGCCAGCAAGTCTCACTGCTGGATAAGGTACTCAGTCATTTGATGAAGACTATTAAACTATTTAGCCATTACTGATAATATAATTTACCTTGCTATTATGGTCATTATTATCAGTATATATGTTGCTCCTGGAAGGTTGAATCAGACAATGCATTCACTAACCTGGACTTTACCTGAAAACACAATAATTCCCTTCAATATGTCCCCCAAGCCTCCTTCAGCTACAGCTCCTGCAGTGGATCAGAGCAGCCTTTCTCAATTAACAGAACTATTTCTAGCACAATTTTGGCCTGGGACAGCTATTCCTGCCTGGAAAAACTTGTAACCATGGCTGAATGGTAGCAAGGACCAAGGACAATGGACCATTCCCCACATGGATACAGAAACTCCATGCCAGTTGAGCCTTGACACTCTTTTCTGGAATGGCTGTCATAGGAGAGCTCTACTCTTCCCAAACCAACAGAACATGGGCAAGACAAAGCAGATCTATTTACATTATTGACCTCACTGCCAAACGATGGTGGCAGACATGGGGCCGTGATGTGCCTCAGGAGAGACAACCTTGCTAAAAACGCTTGGTAAAAATACCTGTCCTGATTGCTTTATTTTACCTTTTTTTCTTCCTCTTAAACAAAGTCTGGATGCTTTTTGAAAGTTTGGACTGCTAAGCAGGACCCAGTTGAATTCACCTGAGCTGGTGCAGGGCACTCTTTTGCAAGCTGGCTGATCACAGTGATCCCATTGTGGGTGGCCCCTCGAAAGCTCCAGGGATACTTCAAAGGAAATGCATTGAGATGGGGGAGGACAATGGGAAGGAATTTGCATTTTAAATATGACACTTCCATGAATGAATAATAAGGGATTTGTAAGGCTGGCCACCAAGAATTAAAAGAATAAAACCCTTTTCATCAGTGCTACAGTTAATTCTTCAGGCCTGTTTTCCAGTGATATTAACTCAGAGTTTCTTCCAGAAGAGGCTTTAGGCAGCCAAAACGATTAAAGCAGTCCATCAGTTAAATAACAGGCTACTCTAGGGAAGGTGGAGACTAGAACTTAATCTCATGACACTTGAAACCTGTCAAATTGGCAGCTGGACTTTTATAGGTCTCCAGTCAATCTTAGAAATGGACTGTACATCTTAATATTATGGAAATTAGCATGAAGTGGTTTTCCTAATATCCCTTTAAAATGGAAGTAATGAGGATTTTTAATATTTTTTTTCCATTTCCACTAGGTTTCTAGATTTTCAGTACTTCACATGCAGCAGGCTGTGATAATCATCAGGAGTAACTCAGCTGCCTCTCCTCTGTGCTTGGGCACTACTGTGTTGTGAGAGAAATTGGAGGATGAAGAGGTACACTCACCGTGGTGTTGTATGTGCTTCATTAGTCCTGGCCTCGTTATTATAAGCATTTTAATATCCTACAGGTTTCAGAGCCATATTTCATTTATAGCTCCTCAAATTCTGGCCTTCCATCAAGAAAAGGCTCCTACGACACTGCATGTGCTGAGAAACGTCAGTGATGAACACCATCAGATGTAATTAATTAATTATTAAATAGATAAATAAATACTTAAATAAATAGTCAGTCTCACCTCTGAGTCTCAAGCAACTCCTCCCCTTGGTGACCAAACCGCATCCTAACTATGATCAGTTTGATCCTTCTCTCCTGTCATCAGGGTAACAATCAAAAGATGGATTTATCATTAAATCACATCTAACCAAGCGCAGCTGGGTGCAGGAAATTCAGCTGGCAGAGGATGGGAATGGAGGAGATGCTGCAGTTGAAGTAATCACGTGGCAATAAAACAGGAGGAGTCGTGCTCCTGTGCTTCAAAGTTCTTTATTGTGGACTTTCAGTGTGATACTGGGAAAATTGCTAAACTGTGTGCTGCTGTTTCCTCAGTCACTAAAGCACAGTTAATATCATGTACTTTCAAAAGCATTTGGAGGTCTTCAGGTGAGAAATTGTGCTGCACAGGCAGACAGAATGCTTCTCCTTTTGATTATTATTATTATTATTACAGAGGAAAAAAGGACAAAGCTAGGGTTGTTTCCTCCTCTGTAGTTTCCAGTATCATTTAGAAAGGAAAATAGAAAGCTGTTTCTGGAATCATTAAAGGCATAAAATAAGAGCATAACTAGTACTGCACATGAATATAAGAATTATTTTGAATTTTAGATCATTAAAAAAAAAGAAAGAATTATCAGAAGACACATCACTCTGCTTCTAGTAGCTGAAGGCAAATTATATATGATGCCATTTGGGCTGCATTTTCAAGGTAAATTTCAAAGAAAGAGGTCTGAAGCATAAACAAGAATTTAGTTTTAGAAATCCTATTCTGATATTTGCCTTATTTTTATCTTTAAAATATACGAGAGAAAATAAAAACATTTTTCTGCAGAAGCACGATGTGCTTCTTGTCCTTTTTTTTTGAGCAGATTGATTGTGGCTGTAAATCACATTACAGTAAAAAAAGGCAGCAGTCTGAGTTCCAGGTACAGACTCCCTGAATATGGAGCTGGATTCTGTAAAATATTTAAGCATTCAGTAAAGATTAAGTTATTTTGGAAGGCACTAAAATACTTTTCCTGCTCTCTGTTTTTTTAGCCAAGACAAAAAGAAATGAACACAAAGCGCTGGAATAAAGCAGGCCAGAAATCTGAACTTCACTCTGGCATGTCGCAAGTATTTGAGGGCTACTTTAAAATAACTAACAAATTTGTTGACCTGATGTCCAGACTATGACACCAGGGCTGAAGAAAATGACCAACAGTTTGGAAATAACAATAAACTAGGTAAGTTTTTTTTGTTGCTTAATATCGAACTGCCCCCCTGCCTACAGCCATGACCAGTTTGTCCTACTCTCTGTTTTGTCCTCAGTTTTAGCTGAGGCTCTTCCCATACACATGGGATTAAGCTTTATGCACTTCACCATCCTCACTGTCTAGTTGGGTGAATTAGAGGCAGTAAGCAGAAAGCATTGAGTTAAACTCCATGGTGGATCTTTTAAAAACCTTTCAATGCTCTAATTGGCCTCTTTAAATGCTTCTTGTGCTTTTTCTCTCATCCATTTTCTTCACCATCCCTAAATCGGTCCCACCAAAAATCAGGGTTGTGGACTGGATGGACTTCTGTCTTTAAATCCCTTTCTCTTCCCTTTCTCTTCCCTTCTTTCCTCCCCTCAGTTTTCCAAAGGACATTTACCCAGATCTGTACAATGTCATTAGAAAGGGGAAGGCAGCTCCCAAAACTGTTTAATCCTCTGAGAAAGTATTAAAAGACAGGCAGGACTGCTCAGCCTCTGGTTATAGCTACAATTTTGACTGTCCAAAGGGGAGTTCACGGAGCTCACTTAGGCTGAAAATCTAACATTTAGATGGACAAGTTCAAGATGATGAATCTGACTTTCTTCATTGGACTTTGGTTTGCTTTTTCTTGGGAATCCTTACAGCTGGCTCACACAGAGATGATTTTTTTTTTGCATGAAGTGAGGTATAAGAAAGAAAATTTGATGTTAAATATCAACACCTTCCTCGTACAGGGGTCACAATCAATATTTGACCCAAACACAGCAGTGAAATTATTAGTAGAGGTTGGTGGTGGGGGAATACATTTACACCTGAAATCCCTTAGATGGTGAAAAATATACTGGGGTGGAAAATAATGAAACACAACTAAACCCAAACAAAATTATCAGCATGAAGACAAGTGACCTACTGCAACCCAATACAATCAATTCCCCAGCAGCCCCAATAGGTGGGACCAGTGTGCTTTAAATACACACAGCAGAGTTCCTGGTATCTACCCAGAAACGAGAAGATCAAATTAATCCCCAAAGCACTTCTGCTGAAATCGTCAGATTTATGCCACAGATATTTTCCCTTCATTTATCTAAACATAGCCTTTGAAAAGAGTCTGGTGCAAATAAAATCTCTTTGAGCTTCAATGGCAAGAGCTTGGGAGCAACTGACACAATTGTGCTTCTCTAACAGCCTCCAGCAAGTGATTTAATCTCTTTATATCTCAGTTTTGCTGCCTTTAAAACAAGAATATTGAAAGTTCTGCCCCTCAGAGGGGTGCTCGAAGTGTGAGCTGAGACGTGCTGGATGAAAGACATGCAGGGCTTTTATTTACATCTGTGTTACAACATCTTCACTTCAGCACACAGGTTTACCGCCCATAACGAAAGGAATGTGAGGCAAACAACGCTGTTCAGCACTAAATGCTTCAATCTCTGTTCACTCTAACAAAAACAGTGCCTGGATTCTCACCGAGTTCCACAACTGACAACCTGGGTTCACTTAATGCCAGCCTTCACAATACCCTCTTATAAATCCACTTTTAATTTATTATTTTTTACACTTGGCTACATGCAATTCTGCTGCCTCTTGCTCGAGAATCAGACCCTTGGTCTCAGCCTTTGCAAAACCTGATAGTGCATTTCTCATTATGTCCATAGTAATTTCAATTATTTTCCTTTGTCTAAGACTTCTGTTACGCTTTGGTGCCTGTAGACATTTTAAGTAACTACCTTTTTTATTAGCTGACTCAACACATGACAGATTATTCTGTCCAGCTCTTCTCCTTGGGTCCTTTTATCAGCCTAAGTCCTTATACGACCTCTCTTAATGTTCCTGTATTATCTGTGAGGGTGGAAGCACTCAGTGAATTTGACATAAAAACACACCTTTGGGTCAGAAATTTACACCCGTTTTTAGAAGAAGAAGTGACCCAAACGACCCAAATAACATATATTTGAAACAAGTGGTCCAAACACCACTGTCCAAATCTGGGAAAGAGAAATGAACACAACAACGGGCTGTTTTCCCATGGAAAGAGACATGTCAAAATCAAGATTTAAGCTGGGATTGTCACTTCTCCATCCAGTTCCTTATCAGTCATCGAAGCAGTTCTTCAGTACAAAGAATGAAAATAAAATAGAGGTTTTGTGCATTCTGGAACCTAATTGCTTGATTGTTTCTTGGGGTTTTCTTTATAGAAAGGCTGAAGTCCCTCAGCTGGAGGTTTCTTTTCTTGCAGAAGAGTTTTCACTTTTGTCAATGTCTGTGTCTCACACTGGTCCTCTACAACATCAGAGCAGTCAAATATTTAAAATCTGTGCTACCTGAAGGTTTTCTTGTGGCAGAACCGACATTCTCAGGCAGAGCCCACCACTTTCCTTCTACCCAAGAGTCTTCCTAGAGGTGGATGCCTCAAGCCCATTCCATTCCATTCCATTCCATTCCATTCCATTCCATTCCATTCCATTCCATTCCATCCTCTCCCTTTGCTGAACACCACCATGCCTCTGAGAAACCTTACCACACATCCACCTCTCCTTGCTGTCTCTCTGGAGATGGACTCAAACACAGAAGCTTTAGGCAAAATCTATTCCACAGCTATTCCAAAAGGCTTCCCAGCTGGAGCTAAAATATCTCTACCCCTCTTGCAGCAAATTCTGTGGCATTTCTTAGTGCAAGCGCTCATCCTCCTCAGCAGAGTGCAGCAGTGTGGGTATTTCCAGAGACAGAAACACTACAAAAAATGTACAAAAATATCTTAGGACCACAAGAGAACCACACAGGACCCAGAGAAGACTCAGAGTGAAGGAATATGAGAAGCTACTCTGCACTACTGAACTACAGGATTTGCTTAAGTAACGGAGACGTGTAATTTAGCCCTGAGGCCAGAGAAATGTTCTTGGTGTTTTTAAAATAAGCGACACACCTGAGGCCCTTGGAGGTTTTGCTAGAGCAACAGCTATGAATGGAAAAAACATGAGTGTTTATACTCAAGCATCTTTTAGTCTGCTTTTCACTTGCATGGCAGGCAATTTTCCTGTCTGCACCACCATCACGCCGAGTTTTCAACTCTTCTTCTCCCTCAAGAAAAGCAACAGCAAGCAAAGTTTGTGTCTGGAGAAAAATCCTCATTAACACTCTGAAATAAGTTAGGTATATTGTGACATTTTCAAGAGATCTTCCTCCCTCTAGGATTCATTTCTCCAGGAATTTAAGTCAAAATGTACAGAAAAGAAACTTCCAACGAGTGGCTCTTCCGTTAAAAGACAAAAGGATGAAATAACACATAAAATTTTCCCAAATCCTGAAACAAACCCCTTCAAAATCAAAGTCTTCCCCTCCTTCTGACACAATACCCCCACCTGAAAAACAGCTCTTTGATGGGACTGTTTCTGCTGTCCCTGGTTCTGGATACTGTGAGTTAAAAAAGAAAAAAATTTCTGAAACTAATATTAAGTTCGGAACAAGTCTTAGTAATCTCACTAAACGCTAATCAAGTTTTAATGCTGTTTTCATTAACTTTGTGCCCTTTTCATATAAAGCTGGAGGGCTACTCAGTGATAAGAAAGCCCCACCAATAGAGTCATATGAATGGATGCTAAATGCAAATTCTGGAAGCACTGGGCAACGCTCACAGCAGGGCTTTGACAGGATAAAGATTTTATGGAGTGTCATATCAGGACTTGTTGAGGAGGCTGAATGTCAAGAGTAAAAGCAACAGCAGGAAAAAATGAAAGCAATAAGGTCTCTGAAGTGAAGAGGGTTTTTTTTTGTTGTTGTTGTTGGAAACCGCAATTAGAAAAATTAACTTTCTACTGTAAGTAGCTAAAAACCCAATAGGAAGCTCATCAAAAGTAGATTAAAAATAAAAATCAAAACCTGACAGAGAGCAAAACCCTGCCTTTCACTGGAAAGCCTAAGACAGGCTGACAAAATATTTCTGGCAGGCCTGAACTTTCCTAACACTCTTCAGCAAGGGATTTGGTTCTCTGAGCTGCAGCATCCAGCGCAAAGCTTTGGCTTTGGTTGGATGAAGAACTTGTACTTAGGCTGGCAGGAGAAAGAGCTCTCATGAACAGGAGAGTCTTACAAAACCAAAGTGTGTCTCTGCATGGAACTGCAGGGAAGGTTTTGGGGAGACCTTAAAACCCCTTCCAGTACCTAAAGAGGCTCCAAGAGAGCTGGAGAGGGATCTTTCACAAGGGCATAGAGGGACAGGACAAGAGGGAATGGCTTCACACTGCCAGAGGGCAGGTTTTGATTCAATACTAGGGAGAAATTCTTTACTGTGAGGGTGGTGAGGCACTGAAACTTCACTGGAAGTGTTCAAGGCCAGGCTGGAGGGGCTTTGAGCAACCCAGTCTGGTGGAAGGTGTCCCTGCTTATGGTGGGAGGCTGGAACCAGATGGTCTCAGAGGACCCTTCAATTTCAGTTTCACAGTGGGTGAGAGAAGTGGTGCAGTGCCCTGGAAGATGAAAATCTGCTTTCCTGGCTACTGAGCAGCTTTTCACCATTCCACCAAGATCTTACCAGAAAAAAGGCATTGTATGGACTCACAGTGGGATTTTCTGTTCCCATGGAAGTAAGCTCATTAACTTCCCAGGTGTTTAGACAAAAAACAGCCCTCATGACCATTCATTACAAATAATACAAAAGAAAGAATGGCCACCTTTTTGACTTAGAAAACTGTTTCAAAGGGAAAGCATTCAGTGCCTATTCACAGCAATGGAGAGTAATCTTAAAGCCCTTTGTTCTGTATTGAAGCAACTGAAACTAACAGCATCTGATTTGCACAATATTTCATAGTGAAACTAAACTGGTTTCAGCAAAGAAAGTGATCATATAATCAGAATGGCTTGGGTTGGAAGGGACCTTAAAGAACATCTTGTTCCAACCCCCTGTAATGGGCCAGGATGTCACTCACTGGATCAGGTTGCTCAAAGTCCCATCCAACCTGGCTTTGAACACTTCCAGGGATGGGGCAGCCACAACTTGTCTGGGCAACCTGTGCCAGGGCCTCCCCACCCTCTGAGTAAAGAATTTCTTCTGAACATCTCATCTGAACCTGCTCTCTGTCAGTTTAAAACCATTTTCCCTTGTCCTGTCACTATCTGCCTGTACAGAAAAAGTCCCTCTCCCTTCTTTTTATCAGCCCCCTTAAGGTACTGGCAGGTGCTCTAAGATTTTCCCAGAGCCTTCTCTTCTCCAGGCTGAACAACCCCAGCTCTCTCACCCTGTCTGACACAGACATGAACAGAAAAACACACATACACACACAGAATCATGCACATAATACCTAATTCGGTTAGTACGTTGTCCTTCAGCTCCAAGGAAATGGAAAGGAAAGCTGGATGTGTGTTAACCTCATGCATTTTAATTCCTCTTCATAGCTGGAGCAATCTTTACTTTCATCCCTGACTGTAATAATTTTTGTGAGGTTTTTCCACACACCAAGTTCAGGATTTTTTTTAGTGTTGCTGATTACCCCAGGTTCCAGGTTTGTGTGTGTGTGCATACGCGTCTGTGTGTGCTCCAGCAAAAATATGAATGTTGAGTTCACCTAAAAAAACCACCCACAAGAGAAAATTGAATTGAAATTGCCACACCAAAATGTCAGCAGGTTCCAAAATTCAGTATATCCACAATTTTAGAAAAGAATTCCTAAGGTGATGGCCTCTCCTCACCTACATTTGTCAAGAAGTTTTATGAGCCTCAAATTTTGCTTTATCCCTGTGAGAATGAAGGACAGAAAAGACTCTGCCTTTGGGTACTCCTGAATGCTGTCACATTGGTTCCTTTAATCTCACGAGAGTGAAGGAGAACAGTTTAGTGCTCCTCACAGTATTCCTTAAATTTAGATGGTTAAATGAGAATACAAACCTAGACCTTGCCTTAAACCCTGAGTAAGGATTTGAACCGGATTCCTGCCATAAACCAGAAGGGTATAAGAGGTCACCATTTAATCTGTTTTGTAGCTGCTTCACTGTTCCAAAAGTGTAAATGACTGCTGAGACAGACACCAAACAGGCACAGTCCCATTGCTTGATAGCAAAGACAGGAATGAGAGGCAGTGCACTCAAATTCTGGTCATTTTATCAATAAATATTTAAGTATTCATTGAAAGTGGAAAAGATGTAAGGAAAAGAAATCGATTCCTCCCTGTCTCTCCCATGTCTGAGCTGATGTGAGTTCCCTTTACCAAACTGAGCATCCTTCTGTCTCTGAGATAATTTGATTAGATTTAAGGTAAAGCTGCTCTTTAGTTTCTCTTCAGATCAAAATCAAGAATGTTTTAGAGAGGGAGAGTGTTCCCTGGTGATCTGTTGGAAAATCTGAGCCATGAAAAATCTGCGTCTCTCTGGCAGGTATTGAACCCAGATGTGCCAGGGATGAGGGACCCTCTGGCTCAGCCAGACACTGAGCAGAGGGCAGGAGGAAACTCAGCTTCCCATATAACAGCTCGTTACAAACAACAAAATAATAAATGTTAATAACTCAAATTCAGCCTGGAAAATTGGCTCCCCA
Organism: Edolisoma coerulescens; assembly: GCA_013397115.1. Classification (NCBI taxonomy): domain Eukaryota; kingdom Metazoa; phylum Chordata; class Aves; order Passeriformes; family Campephagidae; genus Edolisoma; species Edolisoma coerulescens. Next base: position 118,424 of record VWZW01002671.1, read on the forward strand.
ATTACCTCTGGAAAATTGGTGAGTTTAACTGTGTGTCAAGCTACCGTGATATGCTTTGTTTATATTAAACAATAAACAGTACCAGCCCTTTTTGACCCAGGAGAAGCAGATGTAAATTAATGTATGCCCAACTCAAGATTAGCATCTGCTACTGCCCTGAAAAACTGTTGATTAAAAGCCACCACTAAGTAGTTCACAGTAAATACAGTGGAAAATTATCCAGGACCAAAGAAGAAAATCAGAAACTATTGCTAGCAGTAGATGGCAGAGAAACATTAAAAAAAAATATTTCCAAGAAGAAAAGGAAAAAAAAAAAAAAAAAAAAAAAAAAAAAAAAAAAAAAGAAGCAAAATTGGCCATTAAAATATATTTTGTACTGATAAAATTAGCCTCAATGAACTATAAAATAAACAAGCCTTAATGAACTATAGCAGCCACTTGCAATTATTTCTGTACTAATAAGCTTGGAGAATATATTTGCCATATACTGGTCATTAACAAAATATTCTTTGAAATATGTAATTCAGTAAAGGAGAAGTTGCCATAAATTAAAGGGATTCCAGGAAATGTCTGTGCCTATTACCCCACAGAAATATTTGAGTGTCAGAAGAGAAGATTTCCGAGGCCAGTGAATACCCAAATTTGTTCAACAAACTGAAATTGAGGTTTTATAGCTCCTCTCTTGCATTACATTTCTTCTCTATTGTCTTTTCAATACTGTGCTCTGGAAAAAAAGTAAATAAACATTGGTCATTGGGATCTGCCTTGTAAGAACATTTAATAGGAGCCCTTAATTGCCTGTTGTAAACATAATACAAATGGCACTTGTAAAACTGAGAACAATTTTGTTCCAAATAATCAACAAGAATGCCTCTACATAGAGCAAACTCTTACAAGGCACAGTACTATACAGCAAAAAAAAAAAAAAAAACAAAAGAAAACCAATCCTTGGAGGAATTGAAAGAGAGAAAATTCCATTTTTGGCTTAAGAAAGAAACTCTTGTCCATTGGATAGGATTCTATAAAAAAGCAGATGCCTTGGAAATATTCTGCAGATG
>VWZW01002671.1:119501-159253 GCA_013397115.1 Edolisoma coerulescens
GAAGAGCAGGCAGACAACGAAAAGGGATCAAATGATTTCTGTTTAATGAGTTACCCCTTGTTAGTGGAGAGGCAGCAGTGGCTGGGGGGTTATTCTTAGCAAGTTTTGATGACACGACACCCAGACCGACGCGTTCCACTCCGCGCTCTCAGCAGGCGGCACGGCACGTTCCGCTAACGAGAGGTAATTCAATCAACCTCCCTAACGTGCAAATTATTGAAGTGATCTTCCTCCTCTCCACCTTGCTCGTTGTTGCAGTGACAAGAAACTTCACCCACCTTCTGGGCTGGGGTGATGAGATCCACTTGAGGCGCACGGTTGTAAATACGGTGCCTCTTTGTACAAGCCCCACAAATGTAGCGATTTCTGGTGACCTACTTGTCAGAGGAATTAAATGGTTTGTGGACTACGCAGCAACGCTGAAATGTAAAAATCCCATTTCAGTGTCAAAATATGGCTGTTAACTGAGGAATTTATCATCTGTCAAAGCTCAAGCAACTTCCACACCAAACTCAAAAGTAAAAAAGCTATTTGTCCAGCAGTTTTTTAGAAAATAAAGACTAATGACTACTTAGATCAAAAGTCTCCTTTTCCAGATACATCTAAAGAGCCTATTTTGAGAGCTGAAGCACATTCTGTAAATGAGTGATTGTTGTGAAGCAGATTCCAACTCCTTTTAAAGCTTAATAAAACTACAAGGAATATTTCAGAAAATTCACTGAGTGGGATGGAATTATAATTCCCTTTTTAAAGTTGGTTTGAGAATCTCACATCAGAGAGACGATTGCAATAAGGAGGTTATTATTTACATATTGAACAGACTATATATTGTCAAAGATATATTACCAAAATGTGGGCATTTCTAGTTCTACTCGAGGAGGTGGAGAGCTAACAAAGACATGGTCACCACCACATTAGAAAGAATGCAGTGAAGTGGGACTTTAAAAAATATTATATTATTTTTATGCTTTTAGAATTTTCATATTTTTTAATTTTTATTTTCTAAGAAGAAAAGGAGGCCACAGAAACAGCCTCGAAGAAGCCCTGATTTCATTCTCAGTTTTAAAGGATAACTCCCAGATCATTGTGGCTGCTTGGAAAGAGTCACGTGGCTGCAAAGGAGGATTTAACAACCTGCAGCACATCATGGGATGAGGCCACGTCCCAAAAAAAGGCTGGGACCACCACCAGGGCTTCAGAGGAAATAGTTGGGACAAAGCACAGCAATTCAAAGAGTACATTTAATCACTTCCAATGATTTTCCTCTGACACTGAAACCCTTTCCAACCTGTTGAACACCCCCAAGACAGCACTCAGATTTTGGCACTGAAGAAACAGAACAAGCTTCCCATCTACCTCACTCTGAGAGGCACAACACTGAACACACTGTCCCCTCAAACATCTTTCTTCTTGAAGAGATAATCACAGATGTATTGCCTTTCTAAGAGTCTGCCCTGCTGGGACACGAGATTTTCCAGCTAAACTGACAAAATATTTATTCTTTAACACACTTTTACCAAAGAAAAGCTCCTGTGCCGATTTTCAGGTTTTCTTCCAGAGAACACTGATCCAAAATTACTTTGCTTTGACACCACCACCAAGGATAACAGTCAAGTAACACTTTCAAGCAGCTTGGATACCAACGAGACTCAGACCCTGTCATGTAGGGAATGGCTCTGATGAATTTTGTGCTGCCCTATTCCCAAGAAAACCTCTGAGAATCTATGGGGGGTTGACTTTGACTGGACACCAGGTGATCACCAAGCTGATCTATCACTCCCCTCCTCAGCAGGATTGCTGCAGGGGTGGGGGTGGAGAAAATAAGATGGAACAAAAAATATTTGGACAAGGTAAAGGCAGTTTAATAAGCCAAAAGTGAAGGCTGCACATGGAAGTAAAGGAAGACAAGAGATTTATTCTCTACTTCCCATCCACAGGCCATGTCCAGCCAGTTGAGATGACTGGAATGATGATGGAACATACAGAATTTGTGGGGTGTGTTGGATCAATACAGGCTAGAACAGAACTGGCCACCCCTGATCCCCCAAACACCAAGCTCTGCACCCAGTGCCAGAAACCTCACCCATGTGCCCATCATTCCCAGGCCAAGAGGAATTTCTCTCCACAGAGGAATTCACTGCTTTAGCTTTACCAAAAAGAACCACACTCATTCCCAAACTGACTTCACTGCAAGTCCACGGGCACCAGGATGAATGATGGACTCCCTTGTGCTGATCTTTGCTCTTGTCCCTCACAACAGCAAAAGCTCACCATGTTTTTGGGGCTCAATGAGACATAACTCCAGCATTACCAACTGAAAACATCAGCTGGTAGTGGCGGAGTGACATGAGAGCAGTTTCTGACTCTGTGTTGCTCTTCTAAAGAGTTTAATCCTCCCTTCTCCTGGGGCTACTGATTTATGCCTCAGAGAACCCTCCTGAGCCATTAATCACTGCAACTGCTCCTTGAGCCGAGCACCAACTGCTCCCTCCCTCAGACATCACTGCTCCTGAGGAACTGAGACTATCCATAGGGAAGAGGACACTTGGCACTTACTCATTCAAATATTTTAGACTTACCCTTATAACAATCTTTTCCAAGTTGAAACCGAAATTTTAGCCATCTAAAGTCACACTTGGGCTCGTGTTGTCCATGATTCTAGCTGAAATATCAGCTTTTCACATGTTATTTCCTTAAACATCTGTGAATGGGACAGCAAGTGAGAGACAAACCATTGGTCTGAATCAGTGCATCCATTTCTGTGCTGTTTCACAGTTCAAACTGAATGTGCTGAAAATCACCCTTTTCTGCCAGGTCCTTAGAGGTGTGTCAGGATGGTTTAAGTTTAAAGGAGTTACAAAGCATAAATAATTACTGTCTTCAGAGTGCTTTGGGAAGTTCAGATCAGAGACTTGGCATCCATCAGAAGGGTCAGCATCGTGCACAGACATTCAGTGGGAGTATCCCATTTTCCTACTGAAGGCAAAGAAACCTGAGATGGGACGAAGAAAGCTGCTGGCAGTTCCAGAGTCCTACTGACTTTGGAATCAAATCAATGAATTCAAGTTAATTGAGCTGCAGGATCTGTCTGCACATCGACTCTTAAGCAAAGGTAATGTGATACATCCTCCCTTCACTCTCTCACAGAGTTAATGACCTGGCATTATGTGATGCTTGTAAAGGTCAAAGACCATGAAGATGGGCAACAATCATAATCTGAAATACACTAAAACACAGTAACCTGATTGTGTGAAGTCCCATCCAAACATTAATCTGTTTGAAGTTTTGTCTCAGTAGTAAAAACTCTGAAATGTATCTGCCTGTTTCCTGGCACTTTTGCCCTTCTTGCCCTGTTATTTTGAAGGATTTTTTTGCATAAAGCAGACTCTTGTCTCTTACAATTTCTTTTTCTTCTAGTAATCATTTCTCTCTTCTGCACATTTGTGGCACAGATTTTATCGTGCTGTCAGGGAAATAATTTAGCAGAGAGAAGTGGAGACGTGGCTGTTGGAATCAGGAAAGTCTTAAAGAATACAAATGCTAGCCTAATTTAAGAAATTGGGCCAAACCGTAAACCCAGGCCCATTATATATTCTTCAGTGAAAATTCATGTCTCATTTCTGACTCACTTAAATTTGAAGCAAAAAGTTACTGCAGAATGAGGATGTACCTCAGCCTCCTTGCCAGAGCAACAATTGAGCAGGGATGTCAGGATCCGAGCAATTAATTATAGACTAAAAGACAGGAATTGAAATGACAAGAATTGACACCTGACTCTAAATGTAGGAACTTTTTCCAAAGTAATAGGATACAGGGGAAAAAAAATATTGCAGAACTATTGATTCCAGATTGTGCTGCAGAGCAAACATGGCAGCAGTGCCACAGCCAGGGCAGAGGGGTGAATTATTTTAGGATTTCAATGACAGCTGCCAAAAATATTATGACCCTTAGAGAGCTTGAAAGATTGAAACAAGCTTGAAAACTCAGCCACTCACATATTAAGCCACATAGAGATGTGTGGTGAAAACAGAGACACCGAGTAAAGCCCTGTGATGACAATTTTAAAAGCAAAAGCAATACCATGAAACAAAGCTGTCTGTGCTTTGCCCTTATTTACAATGTTCCTTAGGTTAAATTATTTCTCTGTTCAACACTGAGTAGGAGCTGCTGTGCTTTAGCAGCCTGACATGGCCAGGGAGAGATGCACCAGGCAAATGTCAGAATTTCTGTGGTGTGTATCAGAAGAGGGTGCCCAGACTTGTCTCCTGCTTGGAAGGAACAACAGACCTGCAAATGCCAAGTGCCACAAAGCCACCTGTCAATCTTTCCCTCTCTGCCACCTCGGCCCTCACGACCCCGACACGCAGGGGCTGTGACTACATTTGTTGGTGGCAACAGGAACAGCACACAGGGACAGTGCAGTGCACGAGGGACTAAAAACACCCAGCCGACTCAGAAAACATAAGGTCTGAAAGAAAAACAAGCACCGAGGATGGGCTGTGTAAAATCAGCTGTCTGAACATCATCCTCATTGATCAGGTTACATAAAACACTTAACCACATAAGAAACCCATAAATGAATTACGCAAGGAAAGCTGTAACTGCGAGGGAAGGGAAAAGTATTCCAAACTAAGCCAATATTTTCTAGTTTTCTATGTTAATTATTTAATTTAAATTTAAAACAAGGCAGTTGCATATTCAGGAAACACATACCTTGAGCCTGATTATTTTTTATGTGGACTAGAGCTCAGTTAAGGCTATGCTGTCCAAGATGTTAAGTGAGATACTAGAAAGAAAATCTTTCCCGTGAGGGCGGTGAGGCCCTGGCACAGGGTGCCCAGAGAAGCTGTGGCTGCCCCATCCCTGGAAGTGTCCAAGGCCAGGTTGGATGGGGCTTGGAGCAACCTGGGATAGTGGAAGGTGTCCCTGCCCATGGCAGGGGATGGAACAAGATGATCTTTAAGGTCCCATCTAAACACAGACCATTCTATGATTCTATGGATTTTCCATCTGTACATTCAAGACTACATGGAGACTGTAATCAGAGTGCAACTCCTTGCTCATGATGTTTAATATTTTAGAAGTTTATGATGCTTAAAAATGTAAATGCTCAAATTATCAAAAAAGGAATGAATCAATGTCTGTTACAGATTTAATAACTTGTCTGCTGTATCAGGAAGGCTTTGAGCTTCAGGTTGCTGAAGGCTGGGAGAATCTGATGAATCCCAGTCCACAGGATTTAAGGAATCCACACAGCGAAGTCTGTGTGCTCACTCCAGTAACCTCTGTCAGACAGAAATGTGTCTCAGTAATGGGGAAGGCTCCCTCTGCTGCAATGACTTCTTCCAAGAAAAGGGCTCAGTCAAGTCATCACTAATTCTTTCTTTCTTCAGCTGAGGGATTGAGATGATGAAGCTATCGTTGGAAACCATATTTTCCAGCTGTCACATACATGCAGCATCTTTCTCAAAGTTTTTCACCTCTATTTTCCTATAGAGAAACTTAAAACTTAGGATTCCAAGAGTCTTGATTGTCACTTTGGGTAAGTGTGCGCTCATGCAAATGAGTCAAAAGAAGGGCACGGAAGGTCTGTCTAGGCTGAAATACTGACATTATACAAAGCTGTTGTTAATGAAAAGGCTTCTTTCAGACTGCTCCTGCAATACTTTCCTTTTAAATGGTCACTGATGTTGATAGAACAGCAAAAAGAGCAGCTGCAGTGTTACTCCAGTATGTGCACAGTGTGACCCAAAAGTTCCTGGGCTATTTTCCTAAGGTGTCAGCAAACAAATGCACAGACAGAAGTCCTCAGGAGTTTCTCTGCATTCACTGTAGACACTTTTCTCTCTCTCTGCTAGACAAAACTGCCCCAAGGGAGCAGTGACACACTTATGGCAGGGCCCTCAACAGGCAAAAGTCAGGGCTGGGAGCTCTCCTGAACAGCTGCTCTCTCTGCAGGCACTGAGCCAGCAGCCAGTGATGGCACAACTGCTTGGGAAACTCATAGGGAAAACTGCTTTTGACTTTGCAAGAACCATCAAGTGATCTCCCCTATGGAAGGAATGGGCTTGTCTGTCCAAGCATCTGATTCGTGGTATGAGGAAAAAATTCTTCTTTTGAGAAGAACTGTTGATTCAGCATCATTATTGCAAAAGCAGAAACATCAACCAATTAAAAAACAAACTAACAACAAAAAAAACCAAAACTAAGAATACTTTGTATGCTAATGATCAAAACAATAAATAGTGATCACAGATATTAATGGCATAATTTCTTTAATTCACTGAATAGTTCTTCATATTTCTTATCATCAGTCATGGAAGCTAAAGAAGCCTAACTTTAATATCCTGCAAACGGGATTTAAACTACTGGAATGGAGTGGCTTGTGCTTTTTCTTTTGGCTCCTTACTAATCCAGCATGGAGCCAACACTTTGAGGAGATGTTAAATGGAAGTTCTTTCCAGTCATTACCAAACTTGGGATTTTATTCAGTGTCCTGTGCCAATCAGAGTATTTAGTAATTACTGCCCTCACTTGCTTTCCTCCCTTTATTTTCTCTGAAGTCATGCAGAGCTGTTACACATTAAACTCCAGCTGTTCCCAATCTCCCTAAAGTGTCTAAGAGAGCTTTATATGAACCTGTTTCTTGAGGTGGTCTTTAAATCCCCTGATATTTTAAAATCCACAGATTTTTTTAAAAATCCATTGCATTAAAATTCAGAATTGTATCTGTCACTACGGACACGGAAGCCCTGAAAACATCCTGGTTTAGAAATCTTCAAAGCATAAATATGAAATCTGCTGCACACCACTTGGGCTAACCCAGATTAAGAACCACTAATAAGGATCAGAAATCATCCTTGTTCCAGTAGAACTCAGTGCTGGTCCTGTCTCCTGTTCTACTGCTGCAGAATAACTCTTGTTTTAGAAGCTCAATAATTTGTTCCACAACTGATGATGGAAAGTAGAGCATTATATTTTTTTCCTGGGGCTTTCATTAGTATCTCTGGGTTCACTTCCCTCACGACATGGATCTCTTAACAGGAGATTAATTTTAGTTTTCCAGTGGAGTTTTATTGTAAGAATATTTTGTTCTCTGGCTTTCTCCGCTAAAGGGATTTAGATTAAAATGTGTCTAGATGTAGTCAACTGATGATAAGATTTGTAATTTACAGTAGATAGGAATATTTAACTACACTAAAAGAAATTGTATTATATTACAGATTATCGTGATGGAACACATTTCCAAACTAATGCAGAGTAAAACCAGACTAATGCAATTAAAATTACTGTAGTTGCTCTAGATTTAAATTAACAGGACAGATCACTGTTTGCATCCACAACAGTGTCTCTTCTATAAAAACGGGATAAAAATATATATAGAAATGATAGATAGATAGGTAGACAGATAGATAGATAGATAGATAGATAGATAGATAGATTAGATACATAGAAAGAAAGAAGTGCTGTAAGAACATCAATATTCAATCAATTAAAGGTCCATTTCACTGATGTCATCCTTACTTTGGGGCTGGCCAAACTAAGTGAACATTCAAGGGTAGCAAAATATTTCTATCTGGTTCTCTTAGCAATGATGTAGGGCTTGTGATCATCCTCATCCAAACAAGGGAGATGGTTCTTGACATCCTTCAACAATTTTTTTTTTCTTTCTTTGATCTGTACAATTCCTTCTTGTACCCAAATTTTGATGTCCACAATGTCACGGCAGAAGAAGTTCCAAAGCTTAAGAAGTGTGAAGAATCACCTTTCTATGATGGTTTTGAACCAACCCCTTTTATTTTCCAGTGGAAAGAAGGCACATTAGAAGCCTCATCCTCAGGTGGAAGGAGAGAATTTTCAAGTAGCACTGAACCCTTGTTAAACAAAGGAATTGCCAAAATCTCTCAATCCCTTGTGCTTTCCCTTGGATAGTTTCACAGGAAAGCTGCTGCTTGCAGGAAAAGTCCCAATGCTGCTTTTGGGCTCTGGCTTTACCAGGTGGAGCCCCTGCCCTGGCAGCAGGCACACAGCCCCCCTTTGGGGATAGAAAATCTGTAAATCTGATATTCTCTCCTTGAATAATGGCCTGGCAACTTTCTAAAGAAGGAGAGACCCAGACATGCTTTGCATCAGAAGGAGAATATCAGAAATAATTGATGAGTCATTCTCCCAGGGTAATGAGGGAAAAGAAAGGAAAATAAAAGGGGGTTTGTGTCTTATACTTTACATTTAAAGCACATTTTGTTTTACAGAGTAAACATACTATAGGTGAAACTTCACTAACAGGATGAAGTTGCTTTGATATCTCACCTATATTCCTACATTACAGTCCAATCCTCTTCCTAGAGACCAATACTCCTTTTAGGGGTAGATCCAGAGAAAAGATCACCAAAAATCCATTTTTATTTTTCATCCCTACTGAAATCTCCAGTTGTTTGTCTTCCTGCTCCTCAGGACGGTCTCTGGAACATCTCAGAAGACAAAGCTCTTGGGAACACCTCTGGGATGTTGGAGTGCCCCTGACCCTACTCCAGCCTGGAGTCTTTAACACTCCTTCTGCACCTCTAACTCCTAATCCTAAAAATTAATATCCATTAGTTAGCAGTGCTGTGAGATTGATGTAAAATCAAACATGACACAAACAGCAAAAGAAAGAGTCATGTGATGTTTTGTTGGAACTTCACATTGGCTAAATTTTAAGGATCCATTAAGAATATTTCTAACACCCTTTAAAAGAAAATATTTTAGTCGGCCAGACTCGACTCTGCAGGTGAAGATATTTTTTTCTTACCATGATCAGCTTTCTAAACTGTCTCTCAGCCACCTTAGAGTTTGATAAAAGACTTGGTTAAAGGGTTTTACCTGTGCAAACCTCAGCCAGGTCAGCGCTTGACGGACACCGCGATGATTATGACAACGAGCAGCAGAACGGCCAAAGCGATGGAGAGAAGGCAGCACTTCATCTTCCTGGCTCGTAGCTGAGAGGAGAAAGACAAAGAAATGAAGTCATGGAGATTAAATCCACAAAGAGATGTTGTTATTTTTCCATCGTAAGAACAGTTTGGAACAAGCCAATGCAACCTTGAGAATTTCTCTATTTTTTTGGACTGACTTATCCTTCTGGATAACCCAGATTCCTCCTCCTCAACGCAATCCCCTTTTCTCCACTGCTTTCTATCTGCTTAAATCATTGTGTCACACTAAATTTCCAGGCTCTGCTTGGAGGGCTGAACTTGGGTAAGGCCGATCAGTTTGGTTTTGTTCTGGGGGTGTCAGATCTGCATCTGGCTGCCAGGAGAAAACTGTCCCCTGTAAGAGAAAGAGTTCCCTCTCCACTCTGCTGTGCAGTGAAATCGAGACAAGCACTAACAAGGGCTGTTCTCGGGGCAGGCAAATGTGCTCCCTGTGTTAACCACTCTGATCTCATTTACTTCCAGACATGGTAAGACAGATTCCACAGAGTTTTAATTTTGATGTCTGTTTCCACTTCAACTTATCAGCCTTCCTAGTGGCTTCCATGGACATAATGTGGTTTATTCCTATTTAAAATCTTTGCAGATAATTCAATTCCCCTTCCTCCTTTTTAGATGGATTTAGAAGATGGGTGTTTCCATGATCCCATAGTGTAATTAGTCCTGTTATCCAATACGCACACAAGAAAGTAACTTGAGTGAAATCCTTAACTTGGACATTTTCCCTGAGACCAGATCAACCAGTCCTCCAGCCACCAGACTCGATAACATCATCTTGATGTGACAAACCAATTGCTTTATTCCAGAATCCTCTACCTTTCTTAGAGCTGAAGCAACACTCTCAGGAGAGATTATGTTAATATTACTGCTGTTATCCACTTTTCCTCCCTTTCCTTTCCCTAACTGCTGCAGTCAGGTCTCCCAGTCTGCCTTGGATCCTTCTCTGACTGGTTTTCATCACTCTGCACTGCACTTCCCACAGAGCCATTGTTCCCCAGCTGTTCTGTTCTGTGGATGTTTTGGTCTCTTATACTGCAAAAGACAGGAGACTCATCTCTTCCACTGGTGCTCCAAATCCAGTGTTCCATTCCCTCTTAGTGCCCAAACAAGCTGGAGAAACACTTCCAGCATGGAACTGTGATGCATGACCTGTCCTCTTTTCCAGAATCAACCACCAATCAAACTGGCACTTTTATCAAAGTGTGGATTTCTGGACTATTATTTTTTTTCACATTAAAATGCCGTACTGTCCTGCCTCCCTAGCAGATAATCAGTGAATCATCGTGGCTCTCCATCAGCTTTTTAATCATTCAAATACACAGGGTTTTTTTTGGTTTGGAAGAGAAAAAAAGGTGTTTTAAATATATCATTCCATGTGCATGTGTGAAGAAAGATCTTGTCAGGCATGCTAGGAGGGAGTGTGTGAGGGGACACTATTCCCCTTCCCAAACCCCTGCTTTGGAGCACAGATTTATCCATGCTTTTCCATCAATTTACTATGACTCTTGGGGGAGATTATAGGTGGACAAAGGCTCACAGAAATTACTGTGAGGGTGGTGAAGCCCTGGCACAGGCTGCCCAGAGAAGCTGTGGCTGCCCCATCCCTGGAAGTGTCCAAGGCCAGGTTGGATGGGGCTTACAGAAACCTGGTCTAGTGGAAGGTGTCCCTGCCCATAGCAGGGGGTGGAATGAGATGATCTTTAAGGTCCCTTCCAACCTAAAACATTCTCTGATTCTCTTTAACTTTTTTTTTTTTTCCCCCCACACACAAATAGATGTTTCTTCATAGCGGATCCTCACCTGACACTTTAATTTCTTGAGGAGTAACTGCAATGCATGCTGAAAGCTCAGCCCAGGAGACAACAGACTTGCTATTGCTTCCCCTTTAATTTTAACCTTCATTAATTCCAAATCAAACCAGGGAACCTCTGCTTCAAACTGCAGGCTTTCAAAGGCACTTGGATGTCCTTGTCCACTTCTAAAATGTCAGAGCCTGTGTTTGGTCAGCAGAGGATGCTAATGGGTCATTTAGCTTCAAGCAGCATTCTCAAATAGTCCCAATAAGAGCTTCAAAGACTGCACAGTTATCACTTCACATGGCTTTTCCATCATTCCCTTTGCAGAGAGATTACCTTCTTTTGCTCTTTCTAGCACTACGAAGTCCTAGTCACTCTTATTCTGCATTTGCACAGCCTCTTCTTCCTTCCCTTTTTCCTTGCTTTTAACCAACTAGACCATAAACAGACTGAGACTGATCAGAGGGCAGGAAAGATGCAGCCCAGCCTGAATCCTGGGATTTGGTTCACATTTTATGAGCTTGTCCTGACTGGCAAGTCCAGATAATGACTCTTTAAAGTATCTCCTAGCAGATTTAGTATTACTATCCCTCACAGCCATGTAACCTATGGCAAGATTCTCCCGTTTATTCCTAGTTTTGTTGTGGGTTTTTTTTCTTATTTTGTATTTCAATAAGGAAAGTGTTGCATTCTTTGAGTTGCTTTAGTCTCCAGCCATAAATCTGTGCATGCTGGTGGAGCAGTAGCAGCACCTTTGGATCCCTTCCTGGACACACCACCTTCCCTACAGATCCTGAGGAAGAGTGGCAGGACAGCAGCACCCCAGGGTCTTGTCACTTAGTTAGAAAAATACTGATATTTGAGCAAAAGCAGCATCTCCCTTCACTGCACAAGTGCACACCCTGCTTCAGGAAGGGCCCTGAAAGAATCCCTTCAACGAGACTTGGCAGGAAGGTTGGACTTGATGATCTTGGAGGTCTTTTCCAACCTTAATATTCTATGATTTTATGACACCCCCTGTATCTCACCAAGCCTGTCCTGTGGAGAGGACCAGCCTGAATTTCTGTGAGCTCCTGGGACCCTTTCCCTGCCCTTATCAGAGGAGAAGGATACAAGCACAGAGGGTGTTGAACAGATTCTCTTCACCAAACAGGATCGGCAGACTGTGGTATGGGCACCCTCACCTGAATATTACATAAATATACACTAATAAGCAACATAATAATATTGCATCTAACAAACTCTGGTTATTAACCCGAATTTAGGTTAACAGAATCTGATTGCCAAACTGAGATTACAAATGGTGTCTTTATGCCCCACTGCCATTCTTGAGGGAAATTGAGAGACAAAAATAAACACATCCCTTTTAATGAGTTTTTCAACAAGTTTTTTTAATAACGCTAAGGTAACACCACACACTGGAAGCACAGCAGCCTCAGAAATGTAAGCACTGAGCAGCTAAGAAATTCCAGAGTTTGTGTTTTCCATGTATGCACATACAGGGAGCAATCTTTCCCCTCCTTCCAAGTAGGATTTCTGCCTTATTCAGTAAGGGAATAATTATTATGCTGTGTACACCATACATGTTTAGAAATTTTACTTATCTACTCAAGTTTTCTTAGGACATCTATCTAAAGTCATGTTCACACGAGACCACGCAAAGCTTTCACTTAATGTAAAGATCCTGATTATCTCATGGGGTTTCCATGACAGCAGAATCATATAATTAATACTTTCCATCCCAAACATCAATGCAATGATTGGGTTATATCTATTTTAAGTGGAGGAAGTAGAGACACATTCCATGGGTGAAAGCATAGCTGATCTCAAGAGGGCTCTAGTTTTCCCAAGGAATAAAAAAAATGGATTAAAAACCAAATGTGATTCATGATGCCACCCCTTGAATCAAAGTTAATCTACACTTACATGGAAATGGAAAACTGTTTCCAAACCTGTAACAGGATTTCTCACCAGGACAAGTTCCTTACTGCCCTGAGACAGACACTACGAGATTTCTGCCACAATTTTAGCAGTCTCAGAATAGCAGAACCACAGCCACAGAAAGATTGAGGAAAAATTTAAAAAAAAAACAACCCCGAAACAACCCCCAAAAAGCCAAGCCACCTGTAAAATGAATCATTTATGTTACAGCATAATTCTTCAGGGAGCTTTGCATTTTTGCAGCATTTCCCACTCGTCTGACCAATATGCAGCTGATTTCACCTAACCTCTCCCAGCTCTTTCTCCCCTCAGCTGCTGAGGATCCTTCTCTCACACTGTGCATTATTCCTGTTCCCTACCTTCCTTGACTTTCCTGGAAGCTCTGAGGCAATATGACCTCCTCTCAATTCCTGCAACTACACCCATGATTGCTCATAGGGGCATTTTTAAGATTTTTTTGCCCCGAATCTTCTTCTTGGACTTGGAGCATTCTTAGATGTTTGCAGACAAGACATGCCCAGGACCATTGGCACAGCAGATGGATCAACAGCTGAAGGGCACTGTTGGTACAAAATAAATTTGGAGGGTCTTCACCTCAACTTCAAAAAGTATCCAGAAAACCTGAGGGAACAACTGTTTTGTGGGTTTTTTGCCCAGAGACCTGGAGATTTTGCCACCCACTCCTGGAGGTCACAAAAATCTACGGCTGCTTTCTCCATTTTGTCCTGTTAAATAAAACTCAGTCCACATACAAGAGCTGCTGGAGTTTAACAAAACCTCCCAAAAAAACATGTTCCTCCCAGGGAAACATGCATCCTGGAACTCCGCTTTGGAAAACACCGACTCCCTTAAACTATCTCTTAAAATGAGTATCTAAATAGAGATAGAGAAATCAATGCAACAAACAATTTCAGGCTGAATTTGGGAAAAGTTCAAAGCTACAAGATTATCTTCTGCTGGAAAATGCATGAGAAATAATTATAAGCCCACTATCTGATTTCATTTTAATTATCTTAGCTTATTCTAAACCTCGAGTGCTATGCTGCAGCACTGCTCTGTTTTTATTGCTCTGTCCCAACCTGTTGTAAGTCCATTTCCCATAACACCTAGAATTTGTTGATTAAATTTGAGCTAATCTATTTTCATTGTACACATTTTCCCAAGATGAAAAGAATGCAACAGGGGACCAAAAAAATTCTAATCCTGTAGCAAGATGTAATGGCTTTTTACAGTTATTTTTTTCTGGGCTCTCAGGGTTTTTTAGTAAAATAAGTAAAGATATATTTTAATCCTGACAGAGGCTCTTTAAACATACATGTGAAATAGGAGTGAAAAGCAGGGAAGGAATGAGCAAGGCTATTTAGGGACACAGCTGAGAAGCACTTTATATTGACAGGCAAACTGGATGTGACTGAGCCTAGAAGAAACCTTTCCCTCATTGTTTCAGAAAATTAAGCTGCAAGTCATATTTTACAGCCTAGAAGATATTTACTTCTTGGGGGTGAAATGTTGAAAGACATTTTAATTATGTCACAACAGATAGTTAAGTAATTAAAACCCATTAAAGCCCATTACGGCCCCAGGCCCAGAAAAGCAAGTTTCATCTTGGAAATTCCTAAGCAAACACATTTACAAGGAGTAAAAAAATGTTTTATTGCTAAAGATTCAAAAACTAGCTGAGGCCAAGCATAAATAATAGAAAAGGCTAAAGGAAACTGCTTTTCCTGTATTTATATTGAATAGAAAAAAAAAAAAAAAGCAGCATTGAGCTTTTCTACCCTCTGTGGATTGGTTACATTATGCACTGTAAGGCAGGGAGGCTGAGATTTCTCAACTGACTCCACAAAGGAGGTGAAAATCCCTAGAAACAGGAATTTTAGTTCAGGCAGGGATTTGTACTAGAACAGCTGCTCTATTCTGGGAACATCAGAGCATATGACACCACTTCAGAGCAGAGATGCACCCTACGACTCCGTGGTTGGGGCATTTTCGAGGTCTTCTGCAGGACAAAATTGGGCAGGTTGCTTTCCTTAGCTAAATTAATGTCTCCAGTATCCCCCCTTTATTCCACCACTCCCAGGTCTCAGCCCTGGCTCTGGGATAAGGATGATGACAATAACCAAAGAGGGTTAACCCAAGACCATGTGACTCTGTCCCTTCCTCCTGCAATGTCAAATAACATAAACATTCATAGAAAAATGGGATTGTTAAAGTTGGAAAAGACCTTTAAGATCATCAAATCCAACCATCAACCCAGCAAGCACCACCATGTTCACCATTAAACCATGTCCTTGAGTTTCATATCCACAGGTTTTTATAACACTTCCAAGGATGGTGACTCCACCGCTTCCCTGGGCAGCCTCTTCCAATGCTTGACAACAGTTTCTGTGAAGAATTTTTTTCCTAATACCCAATCTAAACTTCCACTGTTACAATTTGAGACTATTTCCTCTCATCCCATCACTTGTTACCAGGGAGCAGAGATTGACCCCTACCTCATTGCAACCTCTTTGCAGGTTTTAGAAAGCAATAAGGTCTTCCCTCAGACTCCTCTTTTCCAGTTTAGAAGAGAGGCCTAGGAACAGGCCTGAAAATACCCTGGGTTTCTCAGTTTGGTTTTATAGGCAAGACTCTGCCTTCTAGGGAAAAAAGGCATTTTTTCCATTATCATTTCTTAGTTTATTATGGTAAGCAAGCAAAAATCTACCCATGCACTCAATGCCAAAAGTCCCAATAAGACAACCCATTTTACTTACAGTGATGCTTACCCATATTTTAAACACAATTTTAAAATAATGAACAAATCATGAAGCATTTTTGAACAGAGCCAGGACTGCAAGAACTTCTGAAAGTACAATTCCACTACTCGAGCAAAGAAACCATTGCAGATTAATCTGCTCTGGAAATTTATTTCCTGCAAACCCATTCAGCAGATAAAAAACAAAAATTATTAAATTTAGCAACCACACAATAATAGCCTCCAGTTATCAGGTCAGGTCCTTTTAAGGGCCTCTGTTGGACAATGAAAACCGACCCTGATTAATTTTCAAGTGCTGCTTCCTTTATTGTAAGATTAACAAATCTGTTTGACATAAAATGGTTCATTTCATATGCAAATCTCTGTAGAGAGTTTTGTGACATTAAAGAGGTTCAGACAGTTTTGTTCACCCTGACCTCAGAGGTCATTTGGAATTTCATGAAAGCATTTGTCTATGCCTTTAATATGCATTTTGAAAGCTAGTTTGAGGTCTGCTGGATTGAGAGCCCAGGTTCTTAATTACGTTTGGACGTGTTTATACAGAGATGATATTATGAATCTGAAACTGCTGTCATTCCAATGGACAATAGCAGAAGCTCTGCTGAAGGCTGGGGAGTTCCCATGGGAGAGGAAAAGGAAATATTGGAGCAACGCAGCAGAAAATCAGACCTTGTAGATGTGTGGTTACCTCCAAGAATTATGTAAACACACAGAGGGGAAAAAAATCCCCTCACACTTGCAACAGTACTTTCATGATTATTATTACTATTACTATTATTACTATTATTATTTCATATTCCATTTGTATTGATAAGATCCCTTGGCTAAGCCATACACAATCAGCTCTGATAAGAGAGTAAACACTCTGTGTTATTGCAGTGGAAGGGACGAACATGACATTTAACGTGTGTACAAATTAAAATGCACTGACCAAATTTGGTGACCTTTATGGTATGGCTTCCTTATAGAGCTACAATGAATTTGCTATCAAATATCACTGCTTCTGCAGGCGGGCTAGAAAAGGCCAGGAATATTATTAAGCACTTACAGTGTTTATAAATGAGAACAAAGTAGACAAGTTAGATATGAATAAAACCCAGAAGATATGAGAGCAACAGGGAAAGGCCAGCCCTCAGCAGCAAGGAAATAGATCATTTGGCTTTGACACATTGTTTTTGGGCCTTCACTTCCACGTCATTTGGACTGATTCCACTCTTTCCTTTATGATGCTGTGTCTGTGTATTTGCTGCTTTCCACTCATTCTGTGCAGTTTTCCCATTCTCCATAAGTCTCTTCACGATTCCCTTCTTAATAATTAATTTTCCTCACATATTTCTCTGGAAGCATTCAAGGCTGGATTGGATGGGGCCCTCAGCAACTTGGTCTAGTGGAAGGTTTCCCTGCTTATGGCAGAGGGGATGGAACTGGATGATCTTTAAGGTCCTTTCCAACCCAAACTATTCCTTGATTCCACATGTTTCTATGATATATCCCAGGTGAAGCCAAGTGTCATCTACAGGTCTGATTCCTCAGTATATCCTATTGCAAAACTGTATTTTCTGCCAATTATTTAGCCAAGGATAGATATCTAGGATTGGATTTTCCATGGCTGGAATCTACCTCAAGCTATTCCTTTCAAATGAAAATATGCCAGCCAAATCAAAGGAGAAAACTCTTGCAAAATATCCAAGTGTCCCACCCTGAAAAAGATAATGGAAACATTTTCTCTAGTGCCTCCATGCTTTGGGGAAGGATCACAGAATCATTAGGGTTGGAAAAGACCTCCAAGACCATCAAGTCCAACCTTTGGCCGATCACCGCCTTGCCCACTAAACCATATCGAGAAGTGCCACGTCTACTTGTTTTTTGAACGCTCACAGGGATGGTGACTCCACCCCATCCTTGGGCAGCCTATTCCAGTGCTTGACCACTCTTTCAGTGAAGAAATTTTCCCTGATATCCAACCTGAGCCTCCCCTGGTGCCACTTGAAGCCATTTTTCCTTGTCCTATGTAAGGAGGAATAGGGAGAAAGGGGATTGTCCCTTTGATGAGGGTGCACATCTCAGTGTTCCTGGGGAATTTGGCTCAGTTTAGGAATGATATGACTTCTCTCAAACCCCTGTTCATGTATACTCTTGGCTAGTTCAAAATTTGAGATAATTTTCACCATCTGCCACATCTATCAGGATGAGGATGGCAGCACAATGCTTTCTGTGTTGGTTTGCCTAAAAGCTGACAGGGGCTGATGTTGAGCCTGCACACACACATTTAATTGCTGCATTTTCTACCTTCTGAATGCTTGAATTAGCAATCTTAATATTCCCCTAATACACTTGTTTTTCTAATGGCTGAGACATCATTTGTAATAACACATGATAATGGCTTACATTTCTAGCACGCCTTTCAAGGCAGCAAACCTCCAACGTGATTTACAAATTCACTGTAAAGAGGATTATCTTTTTACCAGCTCTGGAATGAAGCCACCTACCTCTGGCAGCTGTTTGAGTTCTGCACAGCAAACCCAGCCAGCAATTTAAAGCAGGTAATGACTGGTGTGTGCACCTGAAACACCAGAGACTGCATTTCCCAAATCAGAATTCACCCAAGGTAGCAAAACAAATGCTTATATTCTTGCAGTAACCACCTTGAGATGCTAAAAGCCCCACACAGGCAGATTCAGAGAGAACTTAACTCCCCCAACAATTCAAACCCAGAAACACTGCAAGGGAGCAGAGCAGCGAGAGAATGATTTGACCACATTAAAACTGTGCAGGGCTCAGAGAAAATCTTCCTGCTGAGCTCTGTTTATTAGTTAGATTATATTTTTTTATGAATGGGACTACTTGGAAGGATTGGAAAAGACAGATTTTGGCTCATTTGTGCTGCCAATCTCAGCATTTTGAGCTCATCAGTTCATCCAGCCTTCGACCAACCTCACTTATCTGGTCTGTGTATCATCAGTTTCTCTTTCAGGGAAGAAAGTCTTAATTCTTGAACCAGCTCAACCTCTGCTCCCAAAAACACTTGAGCCCCCCTCCCCCCCAATCTGGTTCCTTTTGCCAACAACCAGGTCAAACTTTGCAGAATCTTATAAAGACCAGAGCCAAAAAAAGCATTTAGTCTGGCTTAAATCCAGTGTACTCTGATGAGAATCTGGTCCAAATAAGTTAAGAATTTTTCCTCACTATGCTGTGCATAGCTAGAGGCAACATTTTGATTTGAAAATTCTGATAAAAATAATACGTTTTCTAAAAGGGTGGAACATCAGCCATGAAGGATCTTTTGAACATCCTCAAACAAATGCAAACGTCAAATAAAGAAAACAAAGGTCCTTCCAGGGGGTAGCAGAAAAAGGATCATAGAATCATTTGGGTTTGGAAAGACCTCTAAGACCATCAAGTCCAACCATTAACCCAGCACTGACAAGGCCACCACTAATCCATGTCCCATTTACACATGTTTTAAATCCTGCCAGGGATGGTGACTCCAACACTTCACTGGGCAGCCTTTTCCAGGGCTTGACAACCCTTTCAGGGCAGGAATTTTTCCTAATATCCCACCTAAACCTATTCTGGAGCAATTTGGGGCCATTTTCTCATGTCATTCAACAATATTGTTCACGTTGGAACAGAAAGAAAAGTTTTCTGTCTTCAAGACACCATGTTCTTGAACTAAAATTTGCCTTCAAATCCCACCAGTAATTAAGATAAATAATCCTCAGTGCAAGTCTTCAGGAACCAAACAACAAACTGAAGGTCTAAGCTGGTCTGACCCTACCACCACAAGGTACCTGTGTGCATCAATATAAGTCAGTACATTACAGTAACTGATCCCCACAAAGCTCCTCCCAGCCCTAGGAATCACAAGTAAAACCAAATTTTGGAAGGGGTTTCATGAAGTACCGTGCCATTAATGCCTCCAAATGTCCGTGTTAGGAGAAGATGGATCTCCAGAGAAAAAATGTCACAGAACCATAATAGGCAGTGTTTAGTGTCTGTGTTTTCCTTAGATTTATTGATGTGATTGGGAAAAATGTTTTTATTATTTTCCTTTCTGTGTCCATTGATTTAATATAGAAAATTACTTCCTATAAACTTTGCTCACCACCATCACTAACATCACTCTTATCTTTACTACTACTAAAATACTCCCATCATTAGCATGTCAAGCAGTGGTTGAGAGGCACAAACTACCCTGGATTATTTCATAATGTCATAGAATAGAGCTGAACTTCTGCTGCACTGAATTTTAAACAGACCTCTAAATACAGTAAATTTTTTTTTTTTCCTGGTACTGAAATCTAAAGAGTGTAAAAAATATTTACAAGCACCCACCATGTCCCTGCTGCTCCTTTGCACTGTGCAGGATACTTGGGAGCAGAGGGCTGAGGAAGAGTGAGGAAATTACCTGGAGTCCAGGCATGAAAATCTTCCTTTTGAAAAGCAACAAGTTGTGTACTAGGAACACAAGGAATGTACACCTCACACTTTGCCTAATACAGACTAAAATCTGTTTTACTGCTTCTTAAACCCATGTATACTTTTATAAATGTGAGTCTTCACCTGTTCAAAGTAGAGCTGAGACATAAAAGCTGAGAATCTTAAATAATTGCTAAATGATAAAAGGATGTTTCCATTTTACTATTTACTTGTGTCTGTAACAAAAAAAAAAGAAGTGGATAAAGTCACATCTCGTGTAACACCAGTGAAACTAAGGAGAAACAGAGCCTCCATATCATTTTACTGGGTAGCACAGAATTAAATTTGAGGCAGCTTGATTTTCTGTAGGAGCCACAGAGAACTGGTTAGGCTGTCAAAATATCTGATCTAAGCCTTTGTTTAAACCCAAACAAGTTCTTCAAGAAGAGTATCGAAGAAGAATACTCTTCAATATTGAGTATTCAAGAAGAATACTCTTCAAGAAGAGTATTCAAGAAGACTATACTTGAAGAGTATTTTGACTCTCTACTGTTTTTTCATTTTCATTTTTCTGGTGGATTAAATGCACAAATGGCAGGAGGTAGCCTGAGTTGATATTGAACTTCTGACTCCAGGAGAAGGCACAAAGTACTGGAAAATCTTGTGTGAGGCAGTATTCCCCTGAGGTTTGCTGCTCAGTTTAACAGATGGAGATCCATGGAAAGTCAAAGAGCAGAGCTCAGGACTTGTAAGAACAGCATTCAAATACAAATACTAAAAATAAATCTGAAAATAGCGGGCAGTGAGGGGAACTGTACAGGCAGATATAGCACCTATCCCTCTTTTTCTCATTAAATTGTTATGTGACCATTTATAAGTCATTTAACTTCTTCATTCCTCATTTTCCACGTTATAACATCAGGGATGTGACTTCATTAAATAAATAGAGCAAAAGTAGTGACACCTGTGATGATGGAGCCATTATTTGCCAAGATCAACACACAAGCACTTTTTTTTAAAATACCCAGTTTTTATAGGGATGGGTTTTCTTTGGTTTTGTTTTAGGTTAACTGTTTGAGCCATTTCTAACTTAAAACCCTTAAAACTTTCTGGGATGAAAGCACTTCTCTTTGACTATGTAGTCACACAATAGAGTTATGGATATGACACTGGAACTCATATAACAGAAGAATGAGGTTTTGTCCCTTCCTTCATCTCTCAAACAACCATTTTAAGCTCTTGGAAGCATCCTTAAATACATCCTAAAGTGGAGTTTTGTGTGAACTAAGCTAAGGTGGACAATGAATATGAAAGCTGAGAATGACCAGAGGTCAAAACGTTTCCCTGTTCCTCAGTTCCTGGCAATGAGACAGAATTCAGAGAATTCAGAATTATTCACTGCCATCAAAGCTGAGAGTTCCTTGCATCTATGTCAAAATCATTGTGCAATTGCAAATTGCAATGGATTCTGAATATAAGAGATGATTGTGATAAACAATGGGATATCAGCATTGCTTCACAAATGGCCTTGGAGCCTGACCTTGCTGGTCAGAATCTCAGTCCCTGTGTCTGGGCAGAGTCTTGTCAGCTCTGCCAGCACAAAGGGCTTCTTACGTGAAGTGTGTAGGAATAACTCAACTGTGATAGACAACATAATAGAGCTCTGGGAACGTCACAAAGCACAGTGCCAACAGTCTGTCCTACAGAGCATATCAATCCCTCACAGCAATGAGAGGACAGGCTGGAAAAGAAAGAATTAAATTAAATTACAGGTCTATAAGGACGGAAGCGAAAACAGTTTTCATGTTTGAGTTTTATCTCATTGAAAGCATGGAAAGGGGCAGAAAGCAATGAAATGTATTAAATCCAACATATCTCTGTGTTTACGATTTCTGTCATGGTGCCAATTTGGAGCTAGATTCAGATTAGAAAGCTCATCCACTCCATCCAGTTTTGCTGTGTAAGGAACAAACAACCTGTAAACATTTCCTCCAATTAACAAAACAGCAGAGAGATGGGATTCTCCAGAATCGTAGAACCCAAGAGGTAACATGTCACTCAACCATAACTAACTTTTAGCCAAGAAAAAGACATTTAAGTTACAGAGCACCTAAAGAAATAATCTTAGAGATGCACAGACAACAAATTATTAACTGCCAACTAAGTTAAGTTAAAAAGGGGCTTATGTAGTTCAGTTTCTTAACTGAACTACAGTTCATGGCTTTCTTAAAATATGGTGAGTGGTTCTCCTACACTGCTGAGAAGATGAGGGCATTAATCACTTTTTAGGATAAAGCTGATCTGAAAATCCTCCCAAACTTATCGACAAATTCTCCCAAAGTCCTGAAAACTGGACTGAATGACTGGTTTGAAGCTTTGAGAAAGTTTCTAAAGCAGTTCTGAGCACTTCCACCTAAACTGAAACCTCCATGGGAGATTATGCCCTGGTGCTATTTGGAGAACAACTCAAAGACAGACATCTCCAGGGAGGTCCCGCTCATGGAACTTTTTTTGAGGTCGACATTGAAGAAACCAGATATTTTTTTTAGAGTCTGGAGAAGCGAAGGGAACCTCTGAACTTGTGAAGTGTCCCAGCTTTTTTTACACGCAGCTGATCAAAGCTTTTAACTCTCCATTCGTTTTCTCCTGGCATCTATGACAAGGGCTTAAATAGTTGAGCTCCACATGGGGAAAATCCCATACAGATATCTGTATGGATGGGTGTATATTTTCCCCTTGCTGCTTGTCAGAGCCTCTGTACTTAACATATTAATTTACCAAGTTTAACTTTTTAATGCCAGCTCCTTTAAGTCATTAGAGATCCTTTTTTCACTATAATCCTCTTATTTGGTAATCAGTCTGAGCCTGTCTGTATTTCTAAAGAATGTTTTAAAGTTTCTGGTGGAGATGAAGGAAAGTTTTCTCTTGCTCTACTTCACAAACTCCAACTTATTATTAGAAAGTGGTTCAGTGCAACTTTTAGACTACAGTTGGTTTTTTGCACTTCTATCTCATCCTTTATAGAGCCATATTATCATGTAACTATTTAGACTGAAAAAAATCTCAAAGATCATCAAGTACAACCATTAAGAATGGAAGTGTTACTTTTAAATGCATAATGGCTGTTGAAAGCTGACCAGAGGAGAGCTGGAGGAATGGAAACGGACATGGCAAAGATGGTGGTAATAGCTACTGCAATGTGCTTCAACTGGAAGAGCCACCAACAGACCCTTTTCCTTCATGAGTCATTCTTAAATTGGTCATAATGCATTTCTTAATGCTCTAAATTATTTGCCATGCAGGATAGTCTTTGCACAAGAAGTCTGAGAAGATGAACTGATCTCAAGGCACCAGGCTCATATTACACCCTGAGCAACAAACCTCCAGCCACCTCTGACTCAAGTTTCTATTTCTAAAGACAAATAAATCCACCCCTCACTGTTATCACCCCTCCTGCTGTTCACTAGATGTGCTTTAACAGCCAGAGAAAACATGAATTCATAACTACATCATATCCCAGCTTGAATGCATCAAAGAAATTCCTCATAATTCCTTTGGATCTCAGCGATGGGGTACAGTGAAACTCACTGAAGCAAAGGGCCACAATAGACTCTACAGAAGTTTAAGAGCTCCCCTGCACCCTCTGTGAGCTTTCAAACTGCATATAAAGATAGAACTTCATTTATCCACTTCAAGCAAAAAGCTGGAGACAACAAACTGTTTATGCTTCTCCCTCAAATCTAATGTTCACTAGGGGAGGGGAAAAAATAAGAAAAGTAGGCGGCATAAGGGCAGGCCCACATAAACTAATCTCTGTTACCAATTAATTAAACAATTATATTAGCCAAGCCTTCACTTCTGACATGGCCCAGCTGACATTAATTGGGCCACAATCAAGATAGTAATTCAGGTTAATTGGATTTCCACTGTCAGCAGCTATCAGCTTGTTTCAATATGCTGCTGTCATTTAAGAATAATTAATCATGGATGACTTTATTGGATGGCACTGGTTGACAGCTGATGGTGTGGTGACGCTTGAAAAAGTGGGTGATTGCTGTAGGCCTGGGGAAGGGGAAATGTGGATTCCTTTGGAGAGATTATTGTGCTGCCACTGGGTGTTGAGACCCAAAATGAGCTGTGGGAAGTGTTGAGCTGGTGATAAAAAGAGTGGGCTGAAGAAAGAAAGAGCCCTTCCCATGGAAACAGAGCAGCAAAAGGTCAGAGGGATGTGCATGTTCCACCACCTTCAGGCACTCAGTTATTGTTTGGCTCTTGCTACAGCAGCACAGGATTCAATAAAAAACCCACTGACAAGCTGCAGGAGCAGAAATGCCAACCTTCACCTGGTGCTGCTTTTCTCCATTCATACTAGGCCATTACTCTGGCTAACACTGGATAATATAATTTATTCAATCTGTTGTCAGAATGTCTGCAAAAATGTCAAGGAACTGATGAAGGCAAGTCTTTATTTATTAATAACTTGAAGCAAAAAAAAAAAAAAAGGTGATGAAATTGTTGTGGGGAAGTGGGGGGGAAAAAAAGCTAGAAATTAAAGTGTAAGCTGAAAATAGTTTAGAGTGTTCTATAAGGAGTAATAGGAATACATTATGCCTCCGAAGAAAAAAAAAATAAAAAAGCAATTTAAACTTCAGGAAAGAAAAAGCTTTAGCACCAAGATCTATTACACTACATAATTATTCCCCAAAGGGGAAAATATACATATATATTTAAAATTAAAGTACGATTTTAGGTTATTCATGACAGAGTGCTAAAAAATCATACCAGAAGTGGCAACACTACTTTGACAGCTGGACAGAGAAAATATTCCATTAGAAATATGATGAATTTATTGTGTAACTGCCAGAAACCAGTTCAAGATGGATGGAGTACACAGAATCAAATTTCTAAAGGAAAATTTGACACCATGGCTGATGAATTTGGATTCTGCTTTTTTAGCAAAATATTGGACAAAAAAAATGATCATTGTGAGAAAAATGTGCTCAGCAGAGCACAAATTCACACAAATTCCCACTTTGGAGATATTTTCTTGCTGTCAGTCAGAGAAGTCTGATGAGGCAGAAGCACTCATTAACCAAATCTGGGAAGAAGAAGCCAGTTATTGTGACTTCTCTTCAAAATGGGTCTGGCAGTGCTGTAGGTACAAGAGAGCAGCACACAGGAGGTTTTTACCTTCTGGGGCTTTGGATTCAGTGAACTTCTCCAGCATTTTACCTTCTGTAATTGCAAAGACCTGGTTGTTTCCTTTACCTTATTTCCTTGGGAATTTCCTGGGTTTACAACATGCTTCTCTGTTAGGATGCAAATAAGCAGTCTATAGGAAGCTAGGAAAAGTCCTTGCTGAAATCCAACTTAGCCTGAACAATAGGAAAAACCACCTTAATTTTTTGGCTTTTTTGTGTTTTGTATGACCAGCAGGTCAAGGGAGGTGATTCTGCCCCTCTGCTCTGCCCTTGTGAGATCCCATCTGGATCACTGTGTCCAGTTTTGGGCTCCTCAACACAAGAAAGGTTCGGACCTCTTGGAGCAAGTCCAGAGGAGGCCACGAAGATTCTCTGGAGACCAGAGCACCTCTGCTGTGAAGACAGGTTGAGAGAACTGGGGTTACTAAGCCAGGAGAAGAGAAGGCTTCAGGGAAACCTCATTCCAGTACCTTAAGAGAACTTTTAAAAAAGAGGGAAAGGGACTTTTGAAACGAACACATATATAAGACAAGGGGGAAAGTTTTTAACTGAAGGAGGAGATGTTTATATTAGATGTTAGGAAGAAATTCTTCCGTGTGAGGGTGGTGAGGCCCTGGTACAGGTTGCCCAGAGAAGCTGTGGCTGCCCCATCCCTGGAAGTGTCCAAGGCCAGGCTGGACAGGGCTTGGAGCAACGTGGGATAGTGGAAGGTGTCCCTGCCCATGGCAGGGGGTGGAACTGGATGATCTTTAAAGTCCCTTCCAACACAAACCATTCTGTGATTCTGTGTCTCTGATTCGAACCATGCATTAGTCGTTGCCATTTAAAAGATTGAGAATGTCAATGAACTGCTTTGCTTAGTTCACTGTTGAGTTGTTTTGTTTTTTTTTTTAAATACATAATCCTGCTAAATCTTATCAAAATGCTTTATTAAATTGTGGGTGTAAATAACTTCTCAAACAGGGAGTTCCTGAATAAATAGCCCAAAATGCTGCTCTACAAGTGAATGTTGCAAACAGTGGATGCTTATCAGATTATCTGTGGGATCGTTGATGACAGATAAAAATTGAATCTGAAGCTACATGTTTTTTAAATCTTTTTTTGTCCTTCTACACACATCCTTTTAAAGCAGGATTGATGTTCCCTGTCAGTAGCCTGTAATTTGCAGGGAAGCAGGTATTCTGTTTGTCAGTCCTTTTCCTGCTCCCAAGTGCTCCAAAACTTCTTTGCCAAATTCAATCGCATCTGAGAGAGAAACAGAAGCATCTCAAGTACGTCTGTGTTCAGGATACTTGATGCCTTGTAGAGAAGACACCTCCTTCTCTGGTTAGGCAGAAGTTAATTGGTTAAAGAGCAAAGAGCGCAGTTTCTGGAAATAGCATGTTCATACAATTTATGTATAGTGGAGAACGAAGGGGAGAAAAGCAAGAAAAAGAGAAAATTACAGCGACCGTGGCCACAGTTGACAGCAAATTAGGCATTATTAAATCTGCTCCTTGGAGAAAAACTTGGTTTTCAGTCCTAGAGTTTCAGGAAGTGCTTTTGTGACACGGTGAAATGCAATGTCCTGTTACCCAGGACAGCTACCGCCTGCAGGTCCCTCTGGAGACTCTGCAGATCACCATGGCAATATTTGGACTGGATGATCTTCCCAACTCAGGGTATTCTTTGGTTCTATGATTCTGTTTGAGGAAGAACATCTAGCAGGTAAAGATATGTTAAAATAATAATTCATTTCTCTCTGTTCAATTCTCTTTATAAGGCAAAGGCCCCTTTTGGATCTGGTCTCAGATAATTTCTCTGGCCAAGAAAAATGTAACAAAGCAGGAAACAGCAGCCATGACTCTTAAGCAAGTAGAGAAAATGCTGTATGAGGGGTTGGATCAAGAGCAAACACTGCTCTCAGCCTTCCAGCAGTAAGACCAAACACTGAGCTGATCATGGACTTTAGACTATGCTCACATCTCCAGATTTAATAAAAAAATGAACCATGGTGGAAGCAAAGGTTGCCTTCAGAGGCAACTGATTCTTCACTGGAGGTTTTGTTCTTGAATAGGAGATTTTCTGCTTCATTGTCCCAGCCCACCCTCCTTCAGGAGCTCTCCAGTCACTAAAAGCATTTGAAAAACAGGAGGGAAAGCCTAAGCTAAGTGAGATAAATTGCACCTGTGAGGTGAACCATGGGAGTCTGTCCCAGCAATGTCAGAGCAAAGCTAAGGGTGAATGGACACGAAGGACGTCAGGGGAGCTGTAAACTTCGGACTGCTGCTGCCTTTCAGCTGTTCACTAACATCTGATATCTCACCCTTCAAGGAACTTGTAGGCCATGACAATATTGCCAAGTGCTGTCATCTCTACAAGCTGTCACTGGTGCCAAGGGTTGGGAGAAAGGAATAGCCAGTGATGTTGGAGCTGTGGCTTCAATACCATTCTGGGCATTAAGCTCTTAACCTTGTTCCTTGCCAAATATTCTTTTTTTTTTTTTCCCTTCTCAGTGTTTCCATGGAAAGATCTTGGAACTGTTTTCATTTTTTTTTTTTTAAATAAGGCTCAGAAAACGATCCAGATGGCAAGCAGGTGAATGTAGTGTTGTTATTTTTTTCATCTTGGAAAGACACAAAGATGATGTTTCCAAGAAGGAAAAAAATACCTATGTCTTTTGCTCCACCTGTTCAATGGAACAGAAATTATATCAAAAGATTTGTGGGGGGGACATTATTCATTATTTGTTTGTTTCACACAGCTAAACATCATATTGGAATATTTTGGGGTTTTGATAATTGTCTGCCCTTGTAGCTTAATCCCTCAGAGCACATTGCCATCAATAACAGGTCATAAAGACCTCAAAGCTTTTAGGTCTAAAAACCGCAGAAAAAGCCAAGGTGCTCCTCCTTGGGTGCTTATGTAGAAATACCATCTGATGTAGCTTATACTTTCAAAAAAATATGATTTTACCTCTCAAGTTTACAGGTACCTAGCACCTGGGTATTAATGAAAAGATAAAAACAGGTCCATCCTTTTAACCTCCTGTTGGAACAGCAGCTTACAAGAAGAAGAGGTGGGTGGGGATCTCATACGTAGCATTTTCTGAACCTCTCAAATTCACACTCTTAGTTTGTAAAATCCCTGCAACTGGAGCTTTTTTGGATGCATCAGCCCATGGTGTTCAAAGCAGTGGAACTGAAATAATTACCATCTCTCTGTAATTAGTTCTGTTAATCTCATTAGCTGGGCTCAGGTGTTGATCTGTTGATTGTCAATTTGTAACTGCCGTGAATCAATAAATGTCTGTGTGGGTGTGGTGGTGAAAGAGAGGTGAGAAATTGTGTGGTTTTTAAAGGAGGTTTCTCTTTTTCTTAGACCTCCTTATTTTATTATTTGCATCTCCACACACTGGATGATTCAAGTTTTCTGATTTCTTTTTTTTCCTAAGAGCATAGAAGTTCTGGGTAAGCAGGCTCCAAAAATCCAAGTATTTCAGAAGAAAAACCCCACAATACAGACAAGAGCACTTCCACTTATCCCTCACCTCCTATGACATTTTGGGGTGACACTTCAAGAGAATAACACATCAAAGGAGAGGTGTTCTGAGCTCATGGCCTGTTCAACACTCCATCTTCACCAGGACAGTCAATGAAGATGCTGTTCTTGACCAGATTTTTCTGGTTAAGAAACTGGCTTGATCTTTTGTAGAATCATAGAAAATTAAGGCTGGAAAAAAACCTCTCAGATGATGAAGTCCAGCCTTTGACCCAAAACCACCATGCCCACCAAACCATGTCAAGAAGTGAGACATGGACTCATTTTTTGAACACTTCCAGAGATGGTGACTCCACCACTCCCCTAAGGAGCCTCTTTCAATGCTTAACCACTCTTTCAGTGAAGAAGGTTTTCCTAATATCCAGCCTGAATTCCCTTGGTGCAACTTGAGGCCATTTCCCCTTTCTTTCCTCTTTGTGCCCAGCTGTTCCACAGCAGCTCAGCTGAGATAATTTGGAATGCAACAGCTGTAAGACAGTGCTGAACTCTAAAATGCCTCTCAATGGGTGATAGATTCATGTCAATAAAAGGACACGTCCGAGGTCTCAGAGCAGAACCAACAAACACTGTTGTGTGTGATGTGTGTACAGACATTTCCGCTACAGAGATTTACAGTTCTGCATCTTGGCAGATGCTGAGTCCTTTCTTTGGAAGGCAAGGAAGCAGCCCATGAGGAGAGGAGAGCAGTGGATTTAATCTATACCTGGCAGCTGGTGAGCTGGGAGCACGTTTTGAGATGTTCACCCCCTCAGCTTTCCCAGAAAGTCAAACAAACCATTTCTGATGTTAAATACTTTCTTATTTAACAAGGCTCAAAAAGGTGAAAGGGGTGGAGAGAAGGGCAATAAGAACTCTTCATCAAATACACCATTTTTTATTAAATAACTATTAACAATTAAGAATTTCAGGATATTTCTGAGCCATTATTGCAAAATAATTCACAATTCTGAAATGCAGTGCTACTATGTAAAGCCCAGGAGCAGACACAGAGGTGGGGATTTGTTATAACTATCAAATAAAACAGAGAAAATGAAGTTACTCCTTAAGCACCTGTCTGTTGATGAGAGAAGATTAAAAAATTAAAACCAGAATCTATGCTGTGAAGGGAAATTTCAGTTTGTGAGAAATACGATTATTTTGATAAGGTTGAGAAGAGTCACTATTAATGAATAAAAACTGCAACTGCTATTTCTTATATCAGGGTACTGTAGCCACGGCAAAATGACTTGGTTGCACTTGATTATGAGGGATATAGATGAATTACTTACTGGGTTGGAAATCTGTAGGCACCCAGGGATGAGTGATCATGATTTGATATTTCAAGATGAAAAACAGAATCAATTCTCAATCAGTAACATCTTATGTATATAATTGGTGCCTCAAAAGGGCACATCTCCTGATACTGAGAAAGTTCTGAGAAAAAAAATCACAGCAGAAACCATGTAAATTGGAAAATGAAAGAGAAAATTGAGTGTGCTCAAAAGAACAGCCCATTAACTGGCCAGGATGCCTTGATCTCACAATTAAAAAATGGAGAGTTTTAGTTAAAACCTCATCCTGATTCAGTGATAAATTTTTGGCAGCAACTAGAAGTTGAAGGATTTGTCCTGTGAATGGGAGAGGAAAGTTCTCTGCAATCCTCTAGTTCTACATTCAGAACGAAAACGTGCCTGCATTGGTGACAACGGCTCTTGGAACTGGGTGATCTTTAAGGTCCCTTCCAACACAAACCACTCTGTGATTCTCTAATTCTCTTACAGTGATACCACCAATGGCATATTCCATGGAATCCCCATGAGGGACACCCAAACCCCACCTTTATCTGATACCCCCAAGCCTCAATGATGACAGATTCTGACAGAGCTTGATTAAATACACCTCACTTACTTAAGAGATGGAGCCTAAAAATATAAATGTAATATAAACAGACAGGATGTAACGACAGCTGCACATTACAAAGAGAAGATAAAGGCATCAGTAGAAACAATTCCTGGCCTGGCTAAAGAAAAAAGTTTTGGGGATTTGGGGCAGAAATAAAGAAAAGAAACACAAGAGCAGCGAGACAGGTAACTACAATGTGCTGTTCGATCCCAAAAAAATGCAACAACACAGGACTCAACCGAGAATGAATTAAAGTGTGGGGCTGGACTAGTACTAGACAAAATACATATATATATATATGTNGCAAACTGCTGAAGGTGATTAACAATCCAATTGTCAAGTATGAGGTCATTGAATTCCACAGCTCAGAACACTCTGATGGAAAATGTAGCACTGAGAAATTTCCATAGAATCACAGAATGGTTTGAGTTGGAAGGGACTCTAAAGATTACCCAGTTCCAACCCCACTGCCATGGGCAGGGATACAATTAAAACATTCCCATTTCAAATAAAGATGTGGGCATATTTCCAGTATAGACATGACTGAGGAATCAAGTTCAGGAAAGGCAAGGAAAGTCTGAGACCATCAACAATCCCTCATGATCCATATCCTGCAGCATGGTCAGAGCTTTCCAATTCTTCATGCTGTTGTTGAGGAACTCATTGAACAGAACAAGCTCTAAGGTGGTTCTCTGAAACAGCCACTGGATCTGACATTTCTGATCTTTGCACCAGTGCCCAAAGTGCAATGTACACAAGGCAATACAGATGATCAAAGAGACCCAGTCAAACAAATTAATGCATTTCAATGCAGATAAATGTAAATCCAAACATCTGAGAATTGCAAATATACACACTGGAAATGGGAAAATGCATTTTAATATGTAGAGGATTTAAGAGTCAAAGCAGATAAACAGCTCGAGATGAGCTGTTGGTGCAATCATATGACCACGGCTCTGATGCAAACCTTGGCCACACACTGGTGCAATTGGGAGTGGGAGATTTCGTGGCTGTGTGACACTGAAGAGACTGGTACTAAAATGTTCAATACATTTCAGTACTGGCAGTTTAAAACGGATGTTAAGTCACAGGACGTGGGTCAGAAGACAAAAGTTATTTAAGGCTTAGAAAACTCTTTTTCAGTGAAAGACAGAACATTAAAACCTTTAAATATTTCCAGAGACAGAAAACAAAAAAAACCATCTATTAAAAGACTCTTTAAGCTAATGGGAAAGACAACAAAAAAGAGTGTAGTATATTCTAATTAGAAGCAAGGTGTGGTGCTTGGGAGGTTGATTAACCACTGGAACAAATGGTCTAATTCCTGAGTCTGGTTTGCTGGTTAAGCCTGAACACATTGGAGTAATAAATACTTTTAAAAAACACAGTTATGAGACTCAGTGGACAAGTAATTGATCTGGGATATAAGCAATCAGACAGATCGTCTAATTACTTCTGAAAATCAATGCATCAACAATGTCCTACACAAAGTTTTTGTGAAGGTTCAGAAATGTAAATTTTACCACTTTAACTCAAAAAAGGGAATATTTGATGCAGCAGGGTTGTGTGCTGCTGCAAAGTGGAAAGCATCTCTATTGCCTAGATGTTGCACTTGCCCTGAACGTGAGCTGCACCATTTCCAAAGAGAATTATCAAAACTGTGTAAATCCATTCAATGTAAGTATATCCATAAAATATGTCATTCAAGACAATTTGTTTATATTTAGACTACATGTCAGGTAAAGTACTCCAGAAACACACCATTTAGATAGATCCAGGTGGAGTGTATTTATTTCTTGAGTGCTGCTGTCTACAGTGCTACATTTAATAAAAGAGTGCATTGCATTGGGGAGAGACAAAAAAAGGATACCAAAACATGTGGATGTGTAAACAACAGAACTCATCTGCTTAGAAATTATAATTACAAAAAGCATTTATTAGTTCTCTGGTAAAGGTAGCTAACACCACACTATTTTCTTTGGAGGTAAAGTACTGATCTCATGAATAACTGGCAGTGTTTCATCACACCAACCCTCCCTGACTTCTGTGAGGACCCAGATCCACAGTCCCTTGTCACATACCTAGTGGGTGACATCCCTTCCCATGCCAGAGGGGTTGGAACTAAATGATCTTTGATGTCCCTTCCAACCCAAACCATTCTATGATATCCAGGAGGAAAGGCTTTGTGTCACCTTGAGTGCAACAAGGTCTGTTCATGAGGCTTAAATGTACTTTATTGTCTATGTGGTTATGAAGAACTCTGTGAAAATGTCTAAATTATGTCTATTAAGTTCCAGAGTGCTTCCATGTTGCTGGAAATGATCACTTTTTGCCCTCCAAAAAGCTTCTGTAGTGTCAGCCCACAGGCACATTTTTCAATTGCTATTCCATTCCTGCTCTGAGAAAGAAAATAAACATTCCTTTTTCATTTATTTTACTGTCACTCACAGCAGCTCAGGTGGGAGGTAAGGAAAGAAACAAGCCCATTTTTTCCCCTTTCCTCCCCACTTTTGTTCACTAAACACGTGGAGCCAAGGAAGCTTCTCTTTACTCCAGAACTAGCTGCAAACTCCAGGGTGATCTGCACTCCAGATTGTTCCCAACACCATCACCAGGAATCCTTGCTGCCCTGCAAGGCAGATGGAATCTGCCTGTAAATACATCATTAGCATCTCCCATCTGCTCACATAGACAGCTTCGTTTGACAGCAAAACCACCTGTTGTGAAATCTTGGCTGTTTTTCCAAGAATTGTCTCCTATACTAAATAAATCAATAAATAAATAAACGAGGAGGGGCCCATGCAAACCTCAGCAAGGCCAAGGGCAAAGTTCTGCACCTGGGTTGAACAATCCCCAGTATCACGAGACTGGGATGAAAGTCTGAGAGGAGAGAAGGACTTGGGGATGCTGTTGAATGCAAAGCTGGCCAGGACCCAGCAGGGTGAATTTGCAGCCCAAAAAGTCAATGGTATTGCGGGTGTGGCAGGATGCCTCACCCTGATAAAGCTTATCTGCTTGGCCTGGAACCCAGTCAGAAGACACAAACAGTACAAGCTGTCTGTGGTGAATTACCTGAGGCACGAGTGGGGCTTTTTTGATGTTGAATCTGCTAAAAAGCCACTCTGGCTGATCATCTTCAAACACACATCAGTCCCTTTGAGGTAAGGCTTGACAGATAAGCTGTTAGACTGCCCTGAAGGCACGTGACTGGCAGGCAACTCCTTTATGCTGTAAGCCCAGCACACTTCCCATATTCAGGTTCTTCCATATTCTCCTCAAAGCACATGGAGCTTCTCCTGTGGATTGGGATGCCTCTTCATGGTTGCTTCCCAGGGATTCAGAGGAAGAGGGAGAAGTATCCCAAAAATGAACGGGGAGTGGTGATACACATCAAGCTCTCCGTAATGTTTCTCTTGCTAGCTTTAATATATGATTGCTTTAATTTTATTGTTTTAATATAGTGCCATTTGCCATTTTTTGTTATGGTCAACTATACTATAAACTATAGCTGTTTTTAGCTTTTATACTGTGCAGTAATTCTGATTAAGGTCTTCTGTCTCTTCATTTGTCTTAATAAATAACTCATCTTTCATAAATATAGCTGATTTGTCATCATAAAAATTTGCAGGACAAAGTTTCAAAACTTAAACAGTTGAGGCTGAGATTGGATCCAGCTGTCCCTGAACTCCTCTCTCTGAGAAGGGTTTTGAAAGCCAGGGGGTCTTTTCAGCACCTCGTGACTCAGTGTCAGGGCTTCTGTAACAAACTTTGAAGCTCCTACTCCACCCCTGGCAGGGGCTGCAACAAAAGCAGTGTGAGAAGCAGGTGAGAGGGACAATTCTGCCCCTCTGCTCTGCTCTGGTGAGATCCCACCTGGAGCTCTGCACCCAGTCCTGAGGTCTCCAATACAAGAAAGACATGGACCTGTTAGAGTGAGTCCAGAGGAGGGTCACAAAAATGATCAAAAGGATGGAAACATCTCTCCTATGAAGAAAGACTGAGAGAGTCTTGGTTGTTCAGCCTGGAGAAGGGAAGGCTCGAGGGAGATCATTTTGGAGCCTTCCAGTGCCTAAAGGGGACTTACAGAAAGATGGGGACAGAGTGTTTGTGTCACTGCAGTGACACAAGGGACAATGGTTTTAAACTAAGTGAGGGTGGATTTAGATCTGACATAAAGAAGCAACTTTTTTGCAATGAGGGTGGCAAGACATAGGAACAGGTTGTCCAAAGAAATTGTGGGTGTCCCATCCTTGGAAGTGTCCAAGGCCTGGTTGGATGGGGATTTTAGCAACCTGGCCTAGT
Source organism: Edolisoma coerulescens (assembly GCA_013397115.1). Taxonomy (NCBI): domain Eukaryota; kingdom Metazoa; phylum Chordata; class Aves; order Passeriformes; family Campephagidae; genus Edolisoma; species Edolisoma coerulescens. The sequence goes on from VWZW01002671.1 coordinate 154,312, forward strand.
GGAAGGTGTCCCTGTCCATGGCAAGGAAACTGAACTAGATGATCTTCAAAAGTCCCTTCCAAGCCAAAACATTCTATGATTTTTTGATACAGAACCACTTTGATAATGCCATAACCATATAAAATAGTTTTATGCTTCATCTGCTTCTTCTCCAGTGTCATTTATTACTCAGCACTAAGCTAAGTGCTGACTATATCTGACCACTGTATACCTGGAAATATCGTGCCCACAATTCAACAGTTTCAGCCAGCTCTGGAGAGAAGAGCTGAACACTTCTGAAGAGAGGGAGTTTGCAGTTCTGCTCCATTAGCCATTTCCAGTTCTTGCCTTCTCAAGAAAAATCCAATGCAATAATTCTCTTTATGTCAAAGTAATGAACACATTTCATCGCAACTGAGTCCACAACAGAGAGACTGAAGTATCCCATGCTGTACACAGAGAAAAACTGTCGAGATGAAGGAAAAGCCCTAAAATCTCTACTACTTTTGGAAGGGAAGAACTGCTGGCAAGTTCCATATTTTATTTAAAAACAACCAAAGTTCACAATGGTTCGAGAAAAAGGGTTGAATCGTTTGGTGCCTGAAAAAAAAATCTGTTTACTCACTTTTTTTCAGGTTAAGCAGGAGAAGGAAGAGGTACTGACTTGGCCATTTTTAAGTGGTGCACTCATTTCAAAAATGGTTGTGTTCCTCTTTCTAAATGGAGTTTGTGCCACTGATGGTTGTTACTACATCATTTTCCAGTCTGCCATTCCAGACCAGCACGAGTAATCAATCATTTACTTATCACACCAGCAAAACAGACTTTTCTTGGAAGGAGTGTAAAAAGTACTACAATAAAGCAATTTTGCCAATTTGAGTGTTCCACTTGACAACTATTTGCATAATAAGGTTTTGCCAAGATAAGAAGATTGGTAATTTTCAGCAGTATGGAGGGGATTGAAGTTTTTAAGCTTTTTTGCCCACTATCTACACACTCACAGACCTCCACTCTTGATGTATGGTTCTTTTTAAAGTACTCCATCTGTCTCCGTTGTGTAATGAATTCTGTCACTCTCAATTGTGCTCCTGAGCACTGAGCAGTGGAAGGGAGTTTGCATTTTGATTACAAAAAGGTACCGTCAGCTCTTATTACAATGGAAAACCCATCTCCATGTGAAATTTTAAGGCACTTATAAGCTTAGTCTCCCCCTCAGAAGCTGCCTGTGGATCACACTGTCACCATCTGACAGGGAGAGCACAGGGCTGGGCTGTGCTGCCAGAAGAGACGTTCAGAAAAATGGGAGAAAATCCAGTTTCTTCCCTAAGAAGCTCATGGGAGGGATGCAGCAGTGCCGTCATGTAAAAGTTGTTCCACGTGCAGTTTGTGCTGGAGCTCCGAGGGGCTGCCTGGAGGAAAAGGGTGGCAGGAGGAGATCAAGCCTGTCAGCTTAAGTCTCTTTCCTTCTCCTCACCCTCATGAGCCAGTTTATCTCATCCTGAGACTTGTCAGCAGTTTTCTGTTTGGGATAGTGGGAGGGCAGGAGAAAGATTAGCAGAGCTTTTACAGGTTAAGCATTAACATACTTTTAGGGGCTTTGACAGCAAAGTGCTCAAGAAGGATTAGGATCTTAGGGGAAAATGCAGAACATGTCTGCACCATGCAGTGGAAAGAGCTGCACAGATCCTGGGCTAGTGAGAATAAACCTGCTCAATGAGATGCTGTGTGGAATTTAGACTGTCACTCCTGCTAAAGGACCAATAAATTAACTTTTCCCTAAACATTCTGGAAGCAGGTTTGCAGATTCAAAGTGTGCAGTGTCCAGCCAGCTCAATGGGCAACTTTTAGCCCAGTTTTAGCTCCAGGTGTGGTGCAGGTGGACTTATCTGGATGAAGCAAACAGGTGATAATCACAGGAAGTCTTGTCTGTAGTGAACCTCAATTAGTGTAGCTCAAGATCCTGAAAGGACAAAGAGGAAGTGCAAATCCCAGACTCTAAGAGCATGTTTTGATTTACTGAAGGAACCAGTCAGTGGATCCCATGTGAGGCTACTCTGAAGGGGAATGGAGTTCAGAAAATTTATCAGAGTTTTAAGAACAGCATCCTCCAAGCACAAGAACTGTGGGAATGGGGCATCCCAACACTCAAAAACCCAATGAACATATCAGAACACAAGTCTGGCTATGCAGAAAACTCATGACAGGCTCCAGTGCACAAAGGTAGGACTCAGGGGGCAGAGGCAGCAGGTTTTGAGCTGGAGTTTGAACTGCAGAGCTGTTGAGGTCCCTTTCAGACTGAATTATCAACCAATCTTATGCATTCCCCTGTAAAAAAGCATCACCTACCAAACCCGAATCAAGAGATAAACAATCTGGAAAATGAAGACGCCCTTTCATTCACAGCTCTGTCCCAAGTCTATAGTCCTACATCTGGGGAGGAATAGTCCTACACACCAGCAGGGGCTGGGGCTGACTGGCTGCAAAGCAGCTTTGAAGAGCACGACTATGAGCTGTTGGTGGACACAAAGATCAACAACCTCCTGGGCTGCACTGAGCAAACCAACATTGACAGCAGGCCAAGGAATGTGATCCTTCCCCTATAAAAAGACCTGGTGAGACTTACTGAGGTGCTGTGACCAGTGTCGGGCTTCCCAGGTAAAGATGGGAATGGACATACTGGAACAGCTTCAGCATATGGCTTTTAAATTCATTAAGGGAGTGGACTAACTAATACCAGGAGAGGCTGAGAGCTGGTTTTTTTCAGCCTAGAGAAATCTCAGGTGTATTTTATCCATGTGTATTAGCACCTGAAGCGAGGAGCTAAAGAAGATGGTTCCAGGTGAGAGAACAAGAGGCAACGGGCACAAACTGAAATAGAAGAAATTTCATTTAAACACAGGATTTAACATTCTTCTTGTTTTGTGAAGGTGATCAAACATGGGAACAGCTTGCCCAGAGAGGTAGAGAAGTCTCCATCCTTGGAGAGATTCAAACCTCAGCTGAACACAGCCCTGAGAGCCCTGCTCTAGCTGACTCTACTTTGAGAAGAGGGCTAGACAACGCTTTCTCCAGAGACACCACAAATGGAATTATTCTGGAATTCTGTCAGTGCATTCCTACCTGGCTCCCAGACAGACATGGACTTCACAGTCTAGACCCAGAAGTCTGTTTTGCTTTGCCACCCCTCTGTCCTCTCATTACAGAGTCCCAGAGAGCCCTTAACTGATTGCAGGGAGCAGTGAGAAGAGCACTGCACAGTTAAAAAGCAGCGGTACCCAAGAGCAGCCAGTGCACGGTCACAGAACAGATGTGGCAAAACACCATCCAGAGGCTACAAATGCTGCTGCTCATTGCTCTCCAATCTGGGCTACCAGCTGTCATATTAAGGTAGGAACTGGCATGATAACAGTGTTAAAACTCCCTGTTAAGACTATGTGTGTGCCTCCAAACCATTCCTCCACCCCTCCGTCCTAAATCCCTTTGTAAAACCCACTTTATGGCTGACAGCCTCTTATACACTTAGCAATAAAGAGGTTTAAAAGAAATAATCACAATAACTAACTAATAAACATTCTTCATTATTTCGAAGATGATAATAATCCCTTGCACTTGCATTGCACTTTACATATTCAGGCACTTTATAATCATTAACTAATTAGTCCTTGCAAAGCTCATCTAAATATTATTATCCTGTTAATGCAGAAAGAGAAGCTGTAAGAGAGAAGGTAGAGAATTTGCCTAAGGGCATACATCAAGCCATTTGCAGAGCCAAGATTGGAATTCAGCTCTTCGGCATCCTAATCCTTGGCTCATATTCCTCCAGCTGTCTCTGATAATATGGGCTAAATTACGTGATAGTAGGATCATTTTCTTTAATATTCATCCCCAAATGCATGATGTGGAATATTACATTTCATCTCTTTGTTGTCCTCAGGATCACTTATTTCTTTCTCCCTCCCCTTCTGCGCTGATATTTGCTCCTGCCTTTATATCATGAGGAAACATGAGTAGCACCCAGGGCCTAGCTCCCATTTCTGCACTGTGATAATGGACTTGGCCACATTATCCAAAGATAAAAAGAGCAAAATTCAGACATGCACCTTTGATCAGGGGCAGGAAACTCCAGGTCTTAAGGGAATAACCTTATTGATGGTTCACAGGCACTCCATCACACACAGTCCTTTGTTATTCCTCTTCTGGTGCCTCACCTTCACAAGGAGGGATGCAGGCTGATTTACCCCAATACCTTTTATACACCCAAATTAGTATGTGGATCGCCCCTTTCCATAATTTTTTTAAATAAATTGAAGGTGGTGGTGATCACAGAATCACAGAATGGCTTGGGTTGAAAAGGACCTTAAAAATCATCTCATCCCAACCCCCCTTCCATGGGCAGGGACACCTTTCACTAGACCAGATCGCTCAGAGCTCCATCCAACCTGGTCTTGGACACTTCCAGGGATGGGGCAGCCACAGCTTCTCTGGGCAGCCTGTTCCAGTGCCTCATCACCCTCAAAGTAAATATTTTTTGTCCTAAAATCTAATCTAAACTTACTCTCTGTCAGTTTGAAGCCATTCCCTTGTCCTGTCACTCCAGGCCTTTGTAAATAGTCCCTCTCCTTCTTTCTTGTCATCTCCTTCAGGTACTGAAAGGCTGCAATTAAATCACCCCAAATCCTTCTCTTTTCCAGGTTGAACAATTCCAATCCTCTCAGCCTTTCCTCACAGCAGAGCTGCTCCATCCCTTTGATCCTCTTGGTGTCTCCTCTGGACTCCTCCAACAGCTCCATGTCCTTCCTGTGCTGGGCCCCAGAGCTGGAGGGAGCTTAGCAGGTGGGGTCTCACCAGAGTGGAGCAGAGGGGCAGAATCCCCTCCTGTAACCTGAAGGTGTTGATGGGATTTTGAGGAAGAATTTTTTTTTTTTGGTGGTTTATTTTCCCCCCACTCAGATCATTTATACAA
>VWZW01002671.1:159271-194381 GCA_013397115.1 Edolisoma coerulescens
AACCCAGAGCTCCACATGAAAGTATCATATGGCAACTCTGAAACACAATGAAGGATTTTTTTTCTCCTGTCATTTGAATCCAGACTGTGGAAATTATGCCTGCACAAGAGAGTGGATGCTAAATGTCTGCAGGGTTGCAAAATGTGAGTAAAACCATAGAATCATAGAGCAGTTTGGGATAGACAGGACCTTAAAAGACCATTTAGTTCTAACCCTCTTGCCAAGGGCAGTAACACCTTCCACTAGAGCAGGTTCCAACCTGGAATAGAAAATTAATGAAAAAAAAGTATATTTCCATCAAATAGTATTAAGCACATGGTTAGCATGGTTAAGAAAATGCAAGAGCCAGGGAAAGTGGTGTCAGGGATGTGTCATCACATGTCTGTTTCTGTTGTTCTCCACAACACTGAAATTATGAAGAAAGTAAACTTTTTCAAAACATGGTCAACCCCTATGCAGAAACCCTACCCAAATCAACCAGATTTGAGGTTGCTCCTGATCTCCTACTGTACTCGCTCAGTACATTCTCATTGTCATTTTATTTTCTGCAGCTGTCATCCTAATTCCCCAAAGTAATTTTGGTTAATTGAAAAGGAATGATTGCCTTTGAAAGCACTTTTCCTAGTGAGGTAAATAATGTTTTTCCCTTTACCTTAATGTGCCACTGGATGTTGTTTAAAAATTTAGTTCATTTTAATTATATGCCTTTTTATAATTGGAAAAAAATAAAAAAGGTCAATAAATTAAGCTATTATTTTCCACAACTGTAGGGACAATTTTCTCAAAGAAATTAAGTTGGTTTGTGCCTGTGACTGTGTCTTCCATTTCTGCAGTAATGCTCAATGTGCCCTTTAGCCTTCCAGCACAGCCCCTTTTGCCATTGATGAGGACAGAAAATCAGACTGTGATCCTGCAGCCCCAAAGAGTAAATCTGAACTAAAATCTGGTGGAATCACCATCCCTGGAAGCTTTAAAAAAATCTGTGTCACTTGAGGACATGGTTTAATGGTGAACATGGTGGTGGTGCTGGGTTGGTGGTTGGATTAATGATCTTAAAAGTCTTTTCCAACTTTAATGATTCTGTGAGTCTATGAAATCAGCAGCCATGATCAAATTTGAATGGGACATCATGTTTCTGTTGAATTATTCAGCAAAACAGAGTTCAGGCTATCTTCACATGGTATTTGCTTTTACAGAAAATTAACAGAAACTTAATACAACTCCTGGCTGACCCACAGCCTGTCATGGCAGGCTACTGCAGCCAGTTTGAACTGATTTTAACCTGATCAATGCCTTTAGACAATCAGTACATTACATTGTACTGATGCAGCACTTTTACATTCATTATTAGTCATTCAATTCACAAATTTCAGAGCCTCATGAGCCTTTTAATGAAAAAAAAATAATTACCATTTCCTTTCTTTGAAGCTCATGGATGTACTCATTTTACTTCCAATGACTGACTGCAAATAACAACTGTAACAAAAGTAGTGGTGAATTCCCAGATAAGATTTCCATGATGTGGATTCACACCCAGGGTGTATCCAACAGAGTCAGTCTGGCCTTCTCCATCAACCCTCCATGAGCCAGCACCTTCAGACATCTCAGCTACCCCGTGAAAATCCACTAAAAGCAGTTACATTTGAGGTCAGAAACCTTCTTTTCAGAAATAAAAAGGGAGTTTATTGTTCCTTGGGTCCTACATAGTACCCCCTCAGCCAAGATGCTGTCCCTGATACTCTTCCTGCTGGAACAACCTGGGAACGCCAATGTGTTTGTTCATGGCAACTCATCTGAAAGGTGTTAATTGGAAGTTGAGGTGTGGAGGCTTTTTCAGCTGCTCTAACCTGACTGCAGGATTAAATTAAATTTGTATTCCCTCTAGCAATGGAGAACCTTTGAACTAAGGATTGGGAAGGACTCAAAACTCCCTGATGGTTCCTAAAACTCAAGGTCAGCTCCAAACAGATCACGGAAAATGAATCTCTGGTAAGGAATAGTAGGCAAATTAGCAAAAAACCATTATTTTGGGTTTGGTGCATGTGTTTCCCATAATAACGGGCTTGTAATTTTTAAATACATTATCTCAACTAAAATCCATGTCACTTTGGGGAAATTTTCCATCTCAGTCCTGTATCACACACCCTTTATTTGCAGTTGTGCTCCATGACCATGGAAGCTTTACAAATCCAACATGGTTCATCTTGAAGAGTTTTGGTTTTGGTTTTGGTTTTTTTTTTTTGCAGTGGAAGAAGCTTGTGAAGAGAGGGTGGAAAGCTGATGGAAGCATCAGCCCGAAGAAAGCTGCAGCAGCCACTGCAGATATTATTAATATATGCAAGCCAGAGGGGCTTCTGATTGCAGCTGGAACAAATTTCTTCCCCGAGCTGCTAAAGCCGGTGTGCTGCATCACAGTCTGCAGTGATAACCAATCTCAAACACTTATCACAGGGTAGGATGAATTCCTTACTGAAGGAGTCTTTCTTTTCCCACTAGGAACCCAGATGAATTAGTTTAAAGCGGGCAAATCATATTTGGATGGTGTAAATTAGCTACAGCAAATCCTGATGCTTTTTACAGATAATTCATAAACTGTTTCTTAAACTGAAGTGACCCTCCACTCTATTCTAGCATGTGGGAAGGCTGAGTGTACTTTGTGTCCTGTGTCTGGACCTGCCTTCCTTAAAGATATTTAACCTTAAGGTGGTCATAGTGATCACAGGAAATTTCCCATCTGTATTTCTGAGGGATACATTTATTGCCCCGTTTCTTTTGGTCTGCTTTTTTTTTTTTTTTTCAGAGCAGGCTGCTAGGATTTAAAGACAAGTATTTTTCCAAGTGGGCTCGTTACAGATCAGGTCTTTAATTACACCTACTAAAGAAGTAATGCACAGTGATACCCTGAACTTGTCCCTAATTAAAAATACTGTACTTAAAGCTTGCATGATTCCCTTCTGCTGAAATCTTTAATCAGGAGATGAATAAGGCTCTGGAGCCTTGATTAATAATAGGACCAAGTGCTGTGCAGCTGAAAATGCCAGGGTATTAAATTTCCTTAAGTCACCTGGTGTCCCCATCTAATAGAGATCCTGGCAATGTTACTTATGCAACAGCACAGCATAATTGAGGTGTAAAGTTACTGGTCCCAAATGAGACAAATGATCCCAATTCTCCTGGAGACAAGTCTGACGTGGATGTGTGCACTAATGTAATAAAAAAGATCTCTTTGTAATTGCATCATTAAATAAAACAAATGGCCTTCTTGGAAGTATCACCCATGGAATCCAATGCACAGGTGAGATGTTCTGAAATCTGAAAAAATCTGAGTACGAGGGAGCTTGGGAAAGCACATGGAGTTAAGTGTCCTAAACAAAAACAACACTGATATGACAGCCCTGAAAGTAAGATGAATTTTCAAAGGAACAAATTTTGCAAAGAAGAAAAAGGTGTCTGATTCTTTTACTGAAAGTGCTGGGATTGGATCAGACAAGGAAACAAACCAAACATAATCCAAAGCCCATGGATATGAGCTGTGTTTTCTCCAGGCTGGTTCGAGAACAGCTGGTGGCAGAACAGATTCACAGTTCTCAGCAGCTGTGAACAGTTAAAACTAAAATATTAAGAAGAAGGTGCTTTGCTAAATTTTTAGTTACAATCTCCTCCTCTTCAGGAGAACTGTGTCATGTAATCATAGTTCTTGGCTATTTCACCACACTTAAAATAATGCAGCATTATTACTTTAAAGGTATATAAAGGAATGAAAGTGATAAGAAATAATTCCACAACAGGTCCCAGGTACCACTAAAACTAAGTTAAAGGTTGGACTTTATGATCTTGGAGATTTTTTTCCAACCTTAATGATTCTATGATTCTGTGATACGGGGAGCACTGTCACGGGAGCAGTGTAGAGTCCTGAATTAAGAACTGCAGAGGGGAGGCTGCAAAACTTTTCTTCAAAGGGATCATTACTATGATTTTTTTAGGAGCACACACTGAATCAGGCACCTGAACTGGTGCCCTGTCCCCTGCTATTGCCAGCTGATCAGGATCCACCTAAACCTGAATCACGTGCTCTTCCCTGGACAGTCTTAATCCAAATTTGGTATGAATTTATTCATGGATATTGTATAACTTTTTGTTCTTTCAGCATTAGTGATCTTAGGGATAAACAGTTTCTCTCATCCCTTCATTAGCTCTGCTATCGTGTCGTGTAGAGACAAACGTAGCTCTGAGTGACTTCACTGGTGCAGGAGCCCTGGGTCTGGTATTTGGGAAGCAAACAGCTGAATTTCCATGCTGGAACTTTATCCATGCACTGTCAATATTTGCATTATCTGAGCTATCCCATATGGAGCCAGCCAGCACATTCCAGTATTGAGCTGCAGACTGCAGCAGGTAAAAACGTCTTTATTCAGGTAACATCCACCTCTCCCCATTGTGTCCCCTTTGCTCTTCCCTAAATTCCTTTTTTGCTCAGAATGACCCACAATACTCTCACTGAAGTCCCCACAGTATCTGGCACAGTGGCAATAATCCCTCTTAGCACCAGAAATATCTTGTCTAACACATCTTATGGCCACATATATCTTTTCAGGAACCTGTGCATTAATAATTTATTCCCACCCTGGAATGCACAAACTCTTTTCTTTCTCAATTTCAGCTGATGTGATACCGTTTTACACCGAAAATTATTAGTCCCTAAGTGAATAACCGGGTACTTTCTGTTAGGAAATGTATTTGCAGCCTCACCAACAGGGGTAAAAGTATTCTCTGTGATATCCTTTCCTTCCCCTGAGCTCCCAATACCTCCTGACTGAGCACCAGGCTAGAATAACACATGAAAATCCTAAACAAGATCAGTCCCAGTTTGCACTGCCAATTCAAATCCAGAAGCTACTGATCATATCTCAGCATCTCCCCTTAAACCAGTGCTTTATCCACTTTTAAGTGTTTTCTGTAATCTCCAGCTTTTACAAATTAAATATTCACTTTCCAAGTGATAATATATCAAAGAGCTCACTGATTTTTTACATGCATCCCATCAGCTTAATTTCCTTATCTGAAAACTCTTGAATGTTATCATAAAAATAAATATTTTTTGTGACTGATTTAGCAAATGGATGTTGGTCTTTAAAAACAGATAACACAGAAAAACAGAGATAACATATCACTACATGATTTTGACCTATAGTTTCTAGTGTCTAGTTTAGAAATTCCAATATGGAACAGTCCATGAATTAAAAGCTTCTGGTTTCCACCCCATGCATTGCCTGCTACAACTACCAAGGGGTGTAATCCTTGCACATACAATCTGATTATGATCCCTGAAAGACAGATGAGAGGGAAATTATAGTGAAAGCAATTGTAGCCAAATAAAAAAAAAAAAATCCCTGGTGACTCCATCTGCAGATAATAAAGTGTTATTGAATTTTTTCAAAATTTTTTCTGTTGCAGTGTAATAATTCTCATGTTGTTTCAGCATAGGTAGAATTGTAGTTGGAATGTGTGCTTTAAAGGTCGTGGATGTGTAGAAGCCTCGTAAAATGCATAATATAATGTGCACTTATAATAAATACTGTTAATCATGCTTATGGCAGTACTTTAAAAGGGGTCTGGAGTACCAAGCACGGTACCAATACTGTCAGTCCTCTACTAAAGGATTGGAGCTGAAGTGCTTGTCACGAAATAGGTGAGATCAGCAGAGTGCCAGAGGTCAGCTTGGTGTGTGGGACAACAAAGGGGACGACAAAACTTCATCCCCCAGCACTGGTGGAAGCCACAACGCCAAGACAGAAAATGAACCAGGCACTGGGGATGCCTTTGCCACACTCGGCTGGGTGCCAGGTAGGGCTCAGACCTGGGATGGGACATGTGGACCTGCCTCCCATAACATGCCCACCCTTCTCCTGTCATCCCCCACTGCCAGGCTGCTGAGGCTCTAGCAGTCACTTCTGAGATGTCCTGCCTAGCCAGGCAAGAAGTGATCAAAGAAGAGGAATTGCATAAATGTTTCTCCCAAGCCTTGCTTATCCTTTTTAATAAGAAGCGGATTTTATGTAAGCAAATTCATTTGTGTTTCTTCACTTATATTTTCATTGTGAGGCTTAAATCAATGCCATATTAGAGGCTGAAAATAATCCACTCAATGGTTATTACATTTATTCCTTCCTTTTTCTTTTTTTTTTTGTCCTCTTAATGCAGGCAGCTTAAATACGTAGATCACCGAGGAATTTGGCCAGTTTTTAAGACATTAAAGTGCAAGGAAAGTGAAGTAATTCTTCAAATGGATATGATGGCTTGGATCAGCAACAGTGCGCCAACAGGACCAGGGCAGGGATTGTCTCTTTGTGCTGGGCACTGGTGAGGCCATACCTTGAAACCTGGAGACAGATTTGGGCCTCTCATGATAAGAAAGACATTGAGGGGCTGGAGAGTGTCCAGGAAAGGGCAAAGGAGCTGGGGAAGGGTCTGGAGCACCAGGAATGGCTGAGGGAGCCAAGGGGGCTCAGCCTGGAGTAAAGGAGGCTCAGGAGAGACCTTCTCACTCTCTACAACTCCATGATAGGAGGGTGGAGCCAGGCGAGGGTCAGGATCTGCTCCCAAACGGGCAACAAGATGGGGTGAAACGGCCTCAAGTTGTACCAGGAGAAATTTAGATTGGATATCAGGAACAATTCCTTCACAAAAGGTGTTGTCAAGCATTGCCACAGGCTGCCCAGGGAAGTGGTGGAGTCCCTGTCTCTGGAGAGATTTGAAAGAAGTTCAGATTTGGCACCTGGGGACATGGCTTAGTGGTGAACCTTGAAGTGCTGCATTAACAGTTGGACTTGAGTGTCTTCAGGGTCTTTTCCAAGCTAAGCAATTCTGTAATTCTATGCAGGAAATAGATCAGATCATGAAGATGGGAATCTACACCAGTATGGGCCAGTGGAAAATGGACAGCACCACAGGAATGTTTTCCCCACTGCTTTCAGTAGTTACAATAAGATTGCCTTATGGATTCTCCTCTTTGTCCCTGAATTTTCTCCTTTGACCTGGCCAAGAGTGAGTGATTTGTCCTGCACTGGAGAAAGGGCTCCTTCTCTTATCAAAACCTTCTCAAGTACCTCCACAAAGCAGCACAATTTAAGATGCAGATGTTTCCTTAGAAGGGTTGCTAAACTTACCTAAGGCTGCCTGCATTAAAAACTGTGGCTCTCAAATCCCAAACCAAGCTCAGGAAAAAGTGTGCCCCTTAAAGACAAACCTCTGGCATCACCCAGATGATGCTTCAGGTCCTTCTTAAATTCAGGTAACAATATTATAATGATGATAATGCCTTTACCTTTTGCTTCCTCAGGTCTCAAGACATCAACGGAGTGGGCATTTCCTGACAGGGGAAATCCTGACATTTAAATGGCTCTGTGACAATGTGGGGAGTGGAAATTTGTGGATTTTTCCTGGGAAGCCTAGCCGTGGATTTCAGCCAGGAGGCAATCAATCAGTGGGCCCTCCTTCGTTAAAGAAGTTGGGCTGAAAATTGGTTGGCAAAAATTCTCCCAGCATTTCATCTGACTTAGTTCAGATCGTAATTTAACATAAGATTTTTGAGGCCTAATTAGACTAAACCAAATAGCAATTACAATTCTATCACTTATGTTATTCTGTTGTCAAAAAAAAGAAGAGGAAAAACACTCAGATTTTGTTTGATTTTAGCTTTGTATGTTAACCAAGTCTAACATGAATTTACCCTTTTTTCTTTTTCTAAACAAAGTGTCATCTTGTCACACCTCCTCCAAAGAAATTACAGTATAATTAAAGAGCAAACACAGTGAACCAGATGAATTGCATCTTCAATTTGCACTGAAAATATTTGAACAAGACAAAAGTAAAGATTTTTTTCCAAGATTCACTGGACATAAGCGGCATCTTTCAACAATGGAAAATTGAATTCCAGTGTCCAAATTGTAGTCCAAGTACCCAAGTGTGTTTTCAAACAGTGCATGTTTTTCTAGAAGAATATAAAACTTCCCTTTCCTTCAGGAAGAGCAGAATTTAAACATTCCAAGACTTGGCACTGTAGTTTGCAGAGATGAGATAAACCAAGATATTTGTAATGAGAAATCAGTCGGTTCTAATATAATCCTATATTAATCACTTAACAAATTAATAATCTCACCATAATTAAACTCTCCATAAAGAATATGCAAGTATTGGAGAAACTAATTGATTAAATTCTAGTTTTAAATCCCACCATGCATTCATTTTCTCTGATTTTTTTTTCTCTCTGTTTTGTAATATTGAACTTAGTCCTGTCAGGAACGTTTTATCTCTCTGCTTGTTTGCTTGCCTGACTTTTGGAAGTGAACTTCACAAACCTCTCCACTTATAACTCACTGTCTCCCCTGAAGATACAGGGCAGATAATGTCAACAAACGGCTCTCTGTGTGTTCAGTGAACTAGAAAGCAAAATTTGTACCTTAAAAATGCTCTTGTTGGAGCCCAGACTCCTGGAGGACTGTGGAAGGTTAAGTAAATTGAGAGAGACTGTCAGTGCTACAGGGGCTTTGCTTTCAGTACCTGGGAGTTTTACTGAAAATGCTGTGTTGAGATTGGCAGAGCACAACAACACTTTTAAGGTCAGATGAGTTCCTTTGAATTTTAGCCTCGCTGAAAAAAGTAGAAAGCAACATGAATGAGGATCTGCTGTGCTTTGCATTTTGGTATGAAATCCTATGACTGGGAGAAAAAAAAGTGACAACTAAAGTGACACTGCATGATGTCTCTTTTATTTTTTCTTTTTTCTTTCTCCNTCATTTGTTTGCATGGATCTCTCTCACCCATACTGCCTTGTGTTCATCATGACTTCACAGACTCACAGAATCACAGAATGGGTCAGGCTGGAAGGGACCTCAGTGGGGTCATCTGGTCCAACCTCCCTGCTCAAGCAGGGCCATCCCAGAGCACAGGGCACAGGATTGTGTCCAGACAGCTCTGGAATATCTCCAGGAGGGAGACTTCACACCCTCTCTGGTCTCTGTTCAGGGCTTGGTCACTGCACAGGGAAGAAGTTCTTCCTCATGTTCAGGTTGAATTTCCTGGGCATCAGTTCCTTCCTGTTCCTCTTGTCCCATTGCTGGGCCCCACGGAGCAGAGCCTGGTCCCTGCTCTGAGCCCTCCCTGCAGACACTGACAGACAGGGATGAGATCCCCTCAGTCTCTTCTCAAGGCTGAACAGGCCCACCTCCCTCAGCCTTTCCTCATGAGATGAGGAGAGATGAAGAAGATGAAGAGAGATGCCCAAGTCCCAAACCATGTTTGCAGCCTTCCACAGGACCTGCTCCAGGAGCTCCATGTCTTTCTTTTATCATCTGTATTACCCTGCCACGAAATCATTTAATTCCTGCTCAGTCTAAAACTCTTAAAATATGGCATGGAAGAATCCCAAGTGTCTGTGCCTGTAAAATACCCCAGAGATCACAAAGGCAGCATCCATCCATGCAAGGCAGAGCAGGACTCGACCAATAGCCTGATATCAGATGGTGCTGGAAAGAAGTTATGAATAAATGACAAAAAAGTGCCTGCTCTCCTCACAGAGTAATCTGAAATGTGCAACTTTGCTTGCAGAATGTTGTATTTCCATCCCCTCTTGCCAATTACTGAGTTAAGTGGTGCATGGAGCCTTTTAAAGACTAGAATTATTTTCTAAAGAGTAAGAGAATGTGAATCAAAGCTGCTCATTACATATTCTCCTAACTTGGATGGTGTCCTCCACAGTAGGCTGCAGCTACTGGTTATTACACTTTTTTTTTCTGTTAACAACAAGAATAAAAGGCTCTGAGCCAAAACCCGGAAATATCCAACAAGCAATTATAAAACCCCATCAGGAAATAGCTGCTGGTTGATTCTGCTTATTATAGCAACTCCTAATAACAACAATGTACTTCTAAAGTCAATTTGGGCACCTCACGCTGGATGATGATATTTAAAAACACATTTTGGAATTTTCCAGGATGCCTTTCATTGTTGGATGTGGTCACAGAATATCCTCCTGAATTAACAACCCTTTCCTCTGTTTTACATCTATTATGGATGTACGGGGAGACTTAATTCTACTAAAATAGAATCTACCTATCTATCTATTCTAAATATATATCAAGGGAGGAGAAAAAAAAAAAGGTTTCCTCTGTTAGACAGATCATTTTCTGGGAGAAATGTACTTTCTCTTTACACTGAGGAGTAGAGTTGGTGATTTATTATTTATCTTGACACAGAGAGCAGAAGTGTAACACAGCAGTTCTGCCACAGACTGCTCATTGACTTGCTTAAAGCTGCTCCATTAAAAAAATCTGTTAATGTACAGTTCTGAAAAGAATTTAGTGATCTGATACAAATTCTGAGCTGGAGGAAACAGTCATACCTCCCACAGACTTCAAAGGCTGCTTTGCATTTGTGCACTAGACATACCTTTTTTATCTCTCTGGGATGTATTTAATCCTGCCTCATCTCCTCTGCAGCTCCAGCAAAGATCCAACCACAGAAAATCAGCATATTAAATACATGTCAGTTATACTGAGTAACCCTGAGACACGTTTGTGCTGGACAAGTGGACAGGTTCTCCTTGAAGACGTGAAATTGTGAAGGCTGACACATTTCTCTGTCCATCATGCCCTCCTTCTCCCTCGTTCTTACTAAATCCAGACACTGAGGAAGCTGCTCTGTTGCACTATTTCTAATCTTCAGAGCAAAAAATATGCATGGTAGAAGACACGTGCATGAATGTGGGTATAAATGACATGATTTTGAGATTTTCCTGTGAAGAAGAAATGGCATTGCAAGGACCAGCTTGCAAAAAATGGTCCTGATGAATCAAAGCAGTGCTACCAAAAAAGCAGACAAGGCTGCCGGCTTCTGTTTTGTCGTGGATTTTGTGGTTTTGATGGTTTGTTGTGTTTTTTTTCCCCAAAACTTTAACCAGGAAGGCTCTAATGAGACATTTGACTTGCAGTCTCCAGATCGAAAACACCTGATGCACGTGCAGCTAAAAATACCCAAGTACCCAACAGCTAAAAAACATCCTCTCTCCCCAGAAGCAAAACCTTAACATTTGTGTTACCCCATGATTCCCCCTGAAAAAGGGTGTTCCTTGAAGGCTTTACTCCCCTGAGGGTCTAAAATAGCAGCCCCTTTAAAGGCACAAGCAAGACTAAGTTATGTAATGTCTAGGGTAAAAATATGAGAGTTTGAGTCACGATCCTGGTTCATGCAAAGCTCCCAGTAAAATCCCGAGGAGCTTTGCCTCAATATCTCCAGTGCCTTGTCGTGCTGGCTTCACACTCAGTTGTTAAAGCTGTGGACCTAAGCAAGCCTCTTCATCCCCAAATTTATAGGCTGCTGGGTTTATATTTGATCCCATCTCTCATTAGCATCAAGCTAATGAGCATAATTGAAGGTCTTGGAAAACTTATTTACACTGCATTATTTGTAATTGCTGAAAAATCCCTTGAAAAGAGACATCTGTTCCATATGCCCGGCGGGAATCAGAAAGTAACATTCTTTGTGTGTAGGTAAATCACAGGATATTAATAGATCTCAAGAAGGAGCTGGCTGTGGAGGGATGGGGTGGAGGGAAGGAGTGAGCTGGTGAGATACAATGAGAGCTTAACCAAGAAAACTCAGAAATTGTTGCTAATTGCTGCTTCAGGGGCTCAGTGCTGCACACAGACCTGTTCTCCCTAAAGACAGGACATGTGGGTGGCTGGGCAGCTCTGGAATGGGAAAGACACTGACTCCAGGCCCCAGGAATTGCCTCATGACCCAGGTAGTGCAAGCAGAGTGTTGGTCCTTCAGGCTGAGTTTGGGGCTGCAATTGGGAAGCGGCACAAGGTGGGAAGGTGGCACTTGCAGGGGTAAATGCAGATCCCCTGGGTCTGATCTATCCACAGCTTGTCCAGACACTCCACATAATAAAAACAAAGAGCTTCTGAGAGGAGCAGAGGCGAGGATATGAATCCATACCAGGATGAACTGGTGATTGTCCTGCTCTGCTCTGCTCTGCACTGGGGCGGCCTCACCTTGAGCACTGTGCTCATTTTTGTGCACCACTAAATAAGAAGAATATAAAGCTATCAGAGGGCTACAAAGATGGTGAAGGGTGTGAAGGGAAAGCCATATGGGGAGAGGCTGAGGGCACTTGGTCTTTGTTAAGCCTGGAGAAGAGGAGAATCAGGAGAGACCTCAGTGGGGCCTGCAACTTTCTTGTGAGGGGAAGAGGAGGGGCAGGCACAGATCTCTTCTCTGGTGACCAGTGATAGAACCTTAGGGAATGGCCTGGAGTGTCAGGGGAGGTTTAGGTTGGATATCAGGGAAAGGTTCTTCTCCCAGAGGGTGGTTGGGCACTGGAACAGCTCCCCGGGGCAGTGGTCAGAGCCCCAAGCCTGACAGAGCTCAAGAAGCGTTCAGACAATGCTCTCCGGCATAGGGTGGGATTCTTGGGGTTGTCCTGTGCAGGGCCAGGAGTTGAACTTGGTTAACTTTTGTGGGTCTCTTCCGACTCAGCATATTCTAAGCCTCTCTGATCCTGTGATTCCATGACCAAACTATCCAGCCCTCCCCCACAGTCCCAGATCTTTGCCCACTCCAAAACAAAAAGTCTATTGACATCATCCAACACCTGAGGACTAACAATGTCCCACACCCCGTGCCGCTGTGAACACCAGGGGCTGCTCCACAGTTAATGCTCCACCTTCAAGCTGTGGAAACTACCAATTCTAACATTTTTAAACTCCCACTGATGCACAAACTCTTGAATTCTACCATGTGATCCCACTAACATGACTTCATGACATGATCCAACATCCTCCTTCACCAGAAACACCCCATTTTCTACGCAGGTGTGGAGATTTCTTCAATTAAACTTTGACAAGCAGCTTGTTGCAACACCCCCAAACAAGATTTAGTGCTCAGTGTAGCAATTGCAATTCTGGTTCTTGATTTTATTATGTTGTTTTGCTTGGACTTTTAATTTTCTTTAACATGTTCTGCCAGGCCCTTCAATCTCTAAATTGTCTCTAAGGGCGTCTGTCACCCAGAATGAGACAAGTGGATGATCAGTTTTTCAACACCTTTCTGGAGCCATTTACCATCAGGAGGGGAACATGCTTCAGGAAGAGGAAATCCAACAGCCAGCATTTAGCATCTTGCTCTGTGGCAATCAATCCTTCTAAACTCTGAAATACTCTGAAATATACACACACACACACACACATATATATATATATATATGTATATATATATATATGAAGGTTTAATATTCTCCATCTGTTAAAACTCCAGAGCTGCAGCAGAAGGCTCCTATACCTCATACCAAAACATAACAAACCCTCTTCTTGTAAACTGTCCAAAAAAATTTAAGCCAAAACCAAACCAAGAGCAAAACCTCAGAAAACACAAAAAAAAATTTAAAAAACAGAAAAAGACAAAATCCTCATATCTAAAAAAACCCCTCACATTATCCAAAGGGGATCCTGTGACTAAGTGTGTGTTATACTCATAAAAGCCAAAGGCAAAGGGCTATTAGTGCACACTTGAGATCACTTAGAGAAGCCCAAGGGAAATGCTCCAGTATTACTGTCAAAGCAACACACAAAGAAACTATGTCTCTGAATACCCTGAAGGGATGAAAAAATGTTTAATAAATGAGTTCTTTTCAGAGGTCAAATATTNGGGTGGGATTCTTGGGGTTGTCCTGTGCAGGGCCAGGAGTTGAACTTGGTTAACTTTTGTGGGTCTCTTCCGACTCAGCATATTCTAAGCCTCTCTGATCCTGTGATTCCATGACCAAACTATCCAGCCCTCCCCCACAGTCCCAGATCTTTGCCCACTCCAAAACAAAAAGTCTATTGACATCATCCAACACCTGAGGACTAACAATGTCCCACACCCCGTGCCGCTGTGAACACCAGGGGCTGCTCCACAGTTAATGCTCCACCTTCAAGCTGTGGAAACTACCAATTCTAACATTTTTAAACTCCCACTGATGCACAAACTCTTGAATTCTACCATGTGATCCCACTAACATGACTTCATGACATGATCCAACATCCTCCTTCACCAGAAACACCCCATTTTCTACGCAGGTGTGGAGATTTCTTCAATTAAACTTTGACAAGCAGCTTGTTGCAACACCCCCAAACAAGATTTAGTGCTCAGTGTAGCAATTGCAATTCTGGTTCTTGATTTTATTATGTTGTTTTGATTGGACTTTTAATTTTCTTTAACATGTTCTGCCAGGCCCTTCAATCTCTAAATTGTCTCTAAGGGCGTCTGTCACCCAGAATGAGACAAGTGGATGATCAGTTTTTCAACACCTTTCTGGAGCCATTTACCATCAGGAGGGGAACATGCTTCAGGAAGAGGAAATCCAACAGCCAGCATTTAGCATCTTGCTCTGTGGCAATCAATCCTTCTAAACTCTGAAATACTCTGAAATATACACACACACACACACACATATATATATATATATATATGTATATATATATATATGAAGGTTTAATATTCTCCATCTGTTAAAACTCCAGAGCTGCAGCAGAAGGCTCCTATACCTCATACCAAAACATAACAAACCCTCTTCTTGTAAACTGTCCAAAAAAATTTAAGCCAAAACCAAACCAAGAGCAAAACCTCAGAAAACACAAAAAAAAATTTAAAAAACAGAAAAAGACAAAATCCTCATATCTAAAAAAACCCCTCACATTATCCAAAGGGGATCCTGTGACTAAGTGTGTGTTATACTCATAAAAGCCAAAGGCAAAGGGCTATTAGTGCACACTTGAGATCACTTAGAGAAGCCCAAGGGAAATGCTCCAGTATTACTGTCAAAGCAACACACAAAGAAACTATGTCTCTGAATACCCTGAAGGGATGAAAAAATGTTTAATAAATGAGTTCTTTTCAGAGGTCAAATATTAATGATTTGTGTGTGTGTTTTCTATTGAAATTTCATTTTCTCTGTTCCAGCCTGGACAGGGAAAAATATCAGGAGACGAAACTTTGATTAAAATAAAAGAATCAACGCAGAGCTGCGTGCCTGGGTGAAGCTAATGCATGAGATTATGGAGTACAACAGCTGCAATATTAATAAGGTGAAGAAGAGGGAAAAAAAAGTGATAGAAACCTCACAGACTGATCTTATTTGGCTTGATATTTCCTGCCTTATCTCTAGGAAAAAAAGCCAGGAGAACTGGACAAAGAATGAACTCTGTTATTCTGGATATTCTTGTTCTCTGATTCTCTGGTATGGTTAAGTAGAAATGGAGAAGGAGGGGCAGAAAAAATTTAGAAATAGACATCATGGAATCATAGAATGGTTTGGGTTGGAAGGGATCTTAAAATCATCTAGTCCAACCCCCTGCTGTGGGCACGGACACCTTTCCCTGGACCAGGTTGCTCCGAAAGAAAAAAAAAAGAAGAAATAAAGATAAATAATTAAATAAAAATAAAGAAGAGTTTAAAATATAATCAGAGAACTAATCCTGGAGGGAGGACAATGTGAGCATCGACGGTAAAAGTGAGGTTGGGAAGCAGGAGAGGAAGACTGGAGGCTGCAAACGTTGAGGAAGACAGGCAGAGAGGAGAGGAGGGAGGGATGCTGCTTATCTCAGGGAATCCTTCCTCTGTGTGTGAGCCCTGTCCAGGCTAAGTTACGGCTGCAGGATTTGTGGCTGTGCAGGGCTGATGGCAAAGCCTCCCCGTGCACCTGGCTCCGCGTGGCAATTTGTAATAATGAGATTCATTAGCGCCGCGTGCCCCACTGGAAATGCTTCCAAAGGTTTAATCGGAGCCGCACAAATGAGTATTTACTTAGGTAGCACTTCATTAGCTGCTCCTGCCCTGCTGTGAAATATGGGATAAATTACTGCCTGGTGTCACCAGCACCGCACCCAAGCTGCCTGCCCTGCTCATCATACCACTGTGCTGGCCAGCAGCTGCAGGGGATTCTGTTTCAGAGCTGAAAAGATATCACTCCTGGCCAAAAAAAAAAAAAAAAAAAAAAAAAAAAAATCTAAAATGTGCACAGCATTTCGATTTCCAGGCACAAAATTTATGGCCTGCATAACAGAATGTGGTAAGTGCCAGAGAGGGAACCAAGTCTCCTCTCCTAGGTAACAAGTGGCAGGATGAGAGGAAATGGCCTCAAGCTGCACCAGGGGAGGGTTCTATTAGCTATTAGGAAAAATTTCTTCCTGGAAAGGTTTGTAAAGCCCTAGAACAGACTACCCAGGGAAATGGTAGATTCACCATCCCTGGAAGTGTTCATAAAACATGAATGTGACACTTGAGGACATGGGTTTGTGGTGAACATGGTAGTGGTGCTGGGTTGACAGTTGGACTTGGTTATTTTAAGGTCTTTTCCAGCCTCAAAGATTCTATGATTCTATGAATAACTTGCTATACATGGCTTGAATTTTTTCCCAAGCCTTATAAATCCACAGAGCCCACAAAATAAAATTTCCCTTTACGGCCTCCCCTGCTTTCACCCCTTTTGGTTTTCACCATATTCTTCATGGACATTCCTCTCAAGAGCACCAAGATCTCAGGTGTTTAAAGCAAGAAGAAACCACAGGTCAAGCAAGGAACTCAGAGACCCAGAGCTTGGACTTGGTCTGTTTGGGGGACCTGGGACCCAAACCCATTTGATGGTGGGGAGCAGAAGCAGGTGACAACACCCCATTATTTTTAAAGGCTCCTCTAGTTTTAAAAGATACCAGTCCCAGCTGCTGCAGACAAAATCAAGCTGGTTTGTACTTAAGGGTTAAAACTGAATGTCAAGCCATATAATTTTCACTTCTCTGTTGAAATGAGGCTGTTCCTGTGTCTGTGTCTGTGTGGAGCTGACACTGCACGCTCCCAGCCCGTGAAGTGTGGCACGTTCCTTGTCATTTAGATTGCAAGGCAAAGGGTGGCAAGGAGGGGTCTTTGCATGAAGATCTGGGCCAAGACAAGTAGAAACTTGAAATCTTGGAAATTGCTTTCTGTGGGATTTCTAATAACACAGAGTCTTCTGCAACTGCTGAAATGTGAAGAGGCAAACACAGACTTTATTATTAATTAAGCCTGTGAAATGTAGGTGAACATTTTCAGCTAATGATGATGCAGGCAGCAGTTTTCCCTCCCTGATTCCACAGGGAGGCTCTGGCTGTAGTGGCAGTGGCCTGGTGGGCAGACAGGCACCAGACCTGGATTCCTCGTGGGCTGCTCTGTCAGTAGGTTCCATGGGTAAGTTCTACGTGCTCCAGCAGCTCCCGGATCCATTAACCTTTACATTAGGCAGGATGAGAGGGGGCTGTGAAATCCTGATGTGTTTTGAGCCATTTTCCCCACAGCACCAGCTAATCACCCTGGTTTTAGACATAACTACTCAAGCATAGGACTCAAATATTTCCTGAGGCTCTTCCATCCCAGTAGCAATTTTGGTTTACATTCATTAGTTGGATGACAGGAGACCTCAGGACAGCCACAAGCTGTCACATAACTCTTTAGGATACTTCACTTAGCTCTCAAGACCTTTATTTTCATACTATTTGCACAACACCTTTTAGGCTGTTTCTGAGTGCAGCACAGTCTCTGACAATGATTTTACAGGTAAGTGTCACAGACATCAGATTGGATATTGGGAAATTAGATTGGATATTAGGAATAAATTCTTTATTGTGTGGGTAGTGAGGAATTGGAAGAAGTCACCCAGAGAAGCTGTGGATGTCCCATCCCTGGAAGTGTCCAAGGCCAGGTTGGATGGGGCTTGGGGCAACCTGGGATAGTGAAAGATGTCAGTGCCAGGGGTTGGAATGAGACGATCTTAAAAGTCCCTTCCAACCCAAAAAATTCTATCTGAAAGACTTAGGGAGCTGGTAAGATGTGGAATGATATATTCAAAGCCCCCCCAAAAGGAAAGTGGCCAAGCACTCTTAAAAGCTGCAGGAAGCTGGTTTTTCTCAGTGTCTTTTAAATTCATGCTCCTCTGGCTTCAAATTTTCTCCAAGCAGAGCATCATGAAGGACAAGCCTTGCAAACAGAAGTAATGAAAACATAAAGCAAAATTATTGAATTGTTTTCTAAAAAAAAAAAAAAGTAGATATGGCAGTAAAAAGTGATGTGACCATGGCTAAGATGAACACCATCAGAGGAGGCCTTCGGGGTTATTTTCCATGCTCTGGGTGTGAAATTCCAGAAAATCCTGAACAGGCAGCACATCATGCCACTGTCCCAGACTCTCACCTTGCAGAATAAATCAGTGCAGCTCCAGTGCAGGCTACTGACTTCAGCAATATTGAATCACACCACAGAGGAACCGAGGATGCCGACACCGATGGAAAATGATGTGTGATAAATATTCGTAACCAATCCCTGGGATTTCTCCTGAGCTTTGGTCAGACCAGTACAATCCTGGACTTAACTGGGAAAACCACCAATCATCACTTTCAACCCAGAGAAGCTGCCACAATCACCTAACACCTCTCAAGGGGTTCCCAGGGATCTTTATAGCTCGTGTCTGCCTCGAAACTGCAAATATCCAAGGATTTAGCAACCTAAAGAAGCAGAGCATCCTGTTCCATGAATGCCTTCCTGTGTCTGGAAAGTCATCTTCTTCTCCCCCATCTCTTTCTCATCTTACAAATATATTTCCCAAGTTTCCTCACTCAGCCAAAGCACTGCTCCATGCACAGATTTTATGCAAATTATTTTGTTTATTTTTATGATGTATGCAAATGAAGTCTTTACTCCGAACATTCTTTATGGTGCTATAAATGTAAGAACAGATCTTGAATTAGCCCTGTTCATTGTCAGAGTGGCATTAAAACTAGCTGAGGGATTCAGAGGCTTACATGTGTAAGCAGTTGGGTATAAAACAACTTTTACATCTTGTAAAAATTAAGGGTCTGGGCTGCGGTATTTGAGCATTAAAACAGGATCTCTAAGAAG
This sequence comes from Edolisoma coerulescens, assembly GCA_013397115.1. Lineage (NCBI taxonomy): Eukaryota > Metazoa > Chordata > Aves > Passeriformes > Campephagidae > Edolisoma > Edolisoma coerulescens. The sequence continues at coordinate 178,235 of VWZW01002671.1, forward strand.
TTAGAAAAAACACATTTTTTCAGAGCTCAATGGAGATCAAGACAAGAAATCAGTGAGTGAAACAACCTGTGGTTTAACAACCTCTTTCCTTTTAGTATTCCTTTTCCTGTATTGACTGAGAACTTCTAATAGGAGCTAAAGATGGCAATTCCAGCAGGCACTGAATAAACAGGATGATGCTCTATCACTTTTTTTCCTGCCTTATGCACACCATTCTCTGCATTTTCACATTGTACCCAATAGCCCACACTACTCTAAAAATAGATTTACTTGGCAAAATATATCATCAGATAAGCTCCACTTTTACACAACTGGGACAAAAGGAGGTGTACAGGTAGGAAGGAATCAGAAATAGGGAAAAATTGGAATAACAGGAGCAGATGAGGGAAGATCAGAGGCCAAGGACTGCTGGGGAGTTCTGAGGTAAACACTTGACTTTGCCTCTAATTGTGTGTAACTTGGGCTGCTGCTTAGATACATATCTTTTCCCTCCTTAATCTGACTGTCCTGTTCATGGAAAAAAAGGAAACTATATCCCAGCCTTTTCCCACAGAGAAGGATATAAATTCCTGCCATTGGGATAGTGGAATACAAAGAGTCAATCAGGAGAACACTCCCACTCTGTAGGTGATCAAGATAAATATTCTTGCCTGCAGATATTCTACACTTAACAAGTGCCTCTTGGGTGAATGAAGAGGTGTAGGAGATGCTGGCACTTGCACAGGGTTATTCCCCATGGTTAAACAGAATCTCTAAACTTATAGATATGGATAAATATTTCCTAGTACTCTACTGATTTACGGTAGAATATGGAAATGTAAAAGTTATTTCATTCAAAACTTCCCCTCCTTTCACAGAGCCAAAAGAACACTGTTGATTCTTGTCCTGTGGCAGCGGGGTGGAACTGGATGATGTTTAAGGTCTTTTCCAACACAAACCATTCTGTGATTCTGTGATTCCATGGTATTTCCATATTATCAACATTCTGAAATCTGCCAATATGGAAAACCAAGAAAGTCACCGTTCTAACTTTCTTGAGGAAACCCAAGTCTATCACGTTTTTGTATCACTGTGTTTTGGTCAACACAATACAAAAAAAAAAAAAATCACCTAACATACATAGCAAGGAATGGGAGAGATGAAGGGAATTTTCTTACAAAAACTTTGTTCTCAAATTGTTTGAACAGCCAGGAAGGCTCTGTGAAGACAGAATTCATAGTCTGTGCTTAGGATTTAACTGCACATGCCAGCTGGGATAAAACTGACGCTGGAACTGGGAAACTGCTGCGGGAACAGGTTTAACACACAGTAAGAAGGAAGGTATAGTGGAGTTTCGATGAAGGAAAAGATTTGAAGAGCTTAAGGGTTTAAGTATGAAAATATCCACGTTGACATGGTGCCAGTGGTTCCCTGTGCCACTTGCAAGGAGCAAGTATAACCCAAGCTCCTGTGAGGAGAATTGATCTCCCTGCCAGATGCACGGCTGGCAGGAATTTGCCTTTACGTGTTGAGAAAGTCAGTTTGAATACAGTGGGAATAGAGGCTTATGCACACAGCAATTCCAGACCTGTCTGTCTGTCCCAGAATGCCCAGATTGTCATCTCTGCTTCCACTGGACCATGGAATTCTTGGAAACCTTGACTTGCTTTGCAGCAGCCTGTGATGCCACCTGCCTTGCTGAACAGAACTTAGCACATTCCTGCTCACCTTCCCAAAGAACACCCTTTGCATGGACAACACTGGAAGTTTATTAAGATTACTTTAGACTTGACTGCACAACCAGTTCCTGTCTCCAAGTTCCCTAAGCCAGAAGAGATGAACACATCTTTTCTCACAGAGTTGTTCCTTCTGAGGCCAGTCCTAGAGCAGGTGCCTTGGTAGTGTCCTGTCCATATTCTCACTGCTGGAGCCCAAGATGCCTCCACTGTGCTCACATCACATCTACACTGCATCTCCTACAGCACAGGACAGAAATCCTAAGGCATTGAAGAGTGAAAAGGTCAAAGATCTGCTGGGAGGACTCTCATGGAAGAAAGAGAAGCTCAAGAAAGTTGATTAACATTCAAGGAATACCTTTTCCAAGTTCAAGAAAGCTTCCATCCCAGTGAATAATATACTAATAATTATAATAATAATAATAACTTCCTAATAAGAAGTTAGATCAGAAAATGCTGTTTTATTGATGTAGAATAAAAACTCAGTGAGACAAAGCATCTTATTCAATATTTTTCTATGTCAGGAGCTGACCTGAACTCAGATCCAAATTATTTTTGTAGAGATGAGGAAACTTCCTTCCCTAGACCTCCGCCTCCTCTATGGTGAAAACAAAACAAACCAAAACAATTCAGCCTAAGACTTTTATAGAGCCAGACAAAAGTTACTGTGGAAAATAAGAGTGAAGAGTTTGCCTACTGAGCTGTATCTCTGAGCTTGTGCTACAGAGGCCTGTAGCAACCTCTAAATTCTTCCATTCAGAGTCCAAATATGGATATTTCCATGAATCTATCTGCCACATCCACAATGGAAGTTGCAAAAGAAAAGAAAATCCTATTGTGCAGAAAGCATGGAACTGAGAATAACAGTGAAAGTGGCACCATTATAGCATTTAATGAGATGCCCTTGCCTGGAATATTGTGCTCAAGTTTCACTGTACTGCCTCAAAATTGAAATGAAATTAAATGAAATGAAGTGCCAGAAAATAAAATACAGTAGGTAGAAGGGGAGGAGGAGGCTGGAAGAGGTAAAGAAAATGATCAGAAGTTTGGGAGATCTTGTGAAAAAAGTAAGAGAGAGGAGATGGCAAGAGAAAAGAAAGAGAAAAAGGAAAAGAGAAAAAGAGAAAGAGAAGAGAAAGAGAAGAGAAAGAGAAAGAGAAAGAGAAAGAGAAAGAGAAAGAGAAAGAGAAAGAGAAAGAGAAAGAGAAGAACAAGCTATTTCATTTGGGGTAGCAGCACAGCAGAATTGTGACTGGAACAAGGAAAGCCAGGCAAACGAGAGAGGGAAAGGATAGGGGGAAGAGAAGCTGGGAAAACTGAGACAGCACAGCCCTGTGAGAAAAGGACAGGAGACAGAAAAGGAGAGGTAAGCATTTTGTGCCATGGATTACTGAGTAGATTTCCTAAATTACAACTTATGCTTTGGTCTTGTGAAGGTTTGAAAACCTCGTCTTTCTGCATCTTAAATAAGCGGGTGAGGCAGATGGAAGTTGTTTTACAAGTGTGAATTCTTCTTGCAAGAAAAGGCAAATGAAATTAATGAAATGAAATTAATGAAATGAAATGAGATTAACAGCAAGGAAGAGAAGCATCTATCTCATGTACATGGCTACACGGTTCACATATATCCAAAATTAAATTTTGTTACAAATAATACTAACACAGCACCATGAGGCACATAGTTAACTCTTCTGGCCACAAAATATCCCAGATTTCCTATTAGGCTTCCACAAGTACCAGAAAAACCCTGTCTTCTTAAGCCATCCAACCAAGTTTTATCCTTTGCTGGTGCAGCCTTTCACTGGCAGTATTTCAAGAGTTTAAGCAAAGACCTCACACAGTACAGACCATCCCATCCCAGAATACCCACTAAAGCCTTTAAAGTCTTCAGCCAGGATCTGCAGCAAGCTGCTGGGTACAAAGGGCCAGGAAACCTGATGCATCACAGAGCATTTTGGGGCTTTTGAGTAATTCCCGGGCTTTACAGAAGACCATCTGATCTGAAGGGAACACCTTACCCTAAATACACACAGAATTACAAGGCCTTGGGGCCGGGAGCATATATGGGGTCTGGAAAAGCATAACCAAATCTTTGTGACAGGCTCCTCTTTGTTCTCGTGTTTCCATGTTCCCACTGCTCCTGTCCCCACCGCTCAACATGCTCTGATCATGTTGTCATCACCCCTTGGGAAGAAGTTAGATTTAAATCTTCCCTTCAAACCCCTTTCTCCAAGCTGGGCTCAGTGGCAAGGAAGCTGGAGCTGGGAGAGAGGCACTAGGAGTTGAATAAACTTTTCTGTCACAGGATTATTTTCTGTTGATATTCATATTGCTACCAAATGTCTGCTCTGGGACTTTTACTACAAAGGGCAGGGTAGCTTTATCTACCTTGTCCTGGATTGGCTCCTCTGAAAGGGATCAGGCAGGTCCTCGGCCAAACTGTGGTTCCTTCATAGCTCCAAGATACGGAATCATGGAATCATAGAATCATTAAGGTTGGAAAAGAACTCCAAGATCACCAGGTTCAACCATTAACCCAACACTGCCAGGTCCACCACTAAACTGTGTCCCCAAGCACCACATCTACAGGCCTTTTGAACACTCCAAAGGAGGGTGATTCCACCACTTCCCTGGGCAGCCTGTTCCAATGCCTGACCACCCTTCTGGTGAAGAAATTTTTCCTAATATCCAATCTAAACTTCCCCTGGTGCAACTCACTGGTTTCCTGGTACAAGAGATTGATCCCACCTGGCTCCTGTCAGGTGGTTTTAGAGAGTGAGAAGGGTCCCCTGAGCCTCCTCTTCTCCAGGCTGGGCCCCCCCAGCTTCTCCTCATCAGCCTTGTGCTCCAGCCCCTTCCCCAGCTCCACTGTCCTTCCCTGGACATGCTCCAGCACCTCAATGTCTTTTTTGTTGTGAAGGGCCCAAAACTGATCCCAGGTTTCAAGGTGTGGCCTCATCAGTGCTGAGTACAGTGGGAAATAATTATCAAGTTTTATGTGTAGGGGTTTTGTTGGTTTTTTTTCATGTCAAAGCTGCCTGAAACACCTGAAAACTTTGCTGCTGCCCACCATGGTTGGGTTTTATGGCATGATTGTATGAGGATATTGGAGGCTCACAGTGGAAATCTAGTGAAGTGTTGGAGTGCTCTGGATGGGGCAAGAGGCTAAACCTGGGGTGTTTCCATTCACACAAAGGAGATTCATCCCACAATCATCCAGGTTTCACATTGGAGTGGACCATTTAGTTCACACAAATAAAAAAAAATAAAGGCAGATAATTAATATTTCTGCAATGTGGATGATCAGGGGACCAGGGTGTGGGACGTATTTGACAGTGTAGATGCATCTTCTGCAGTAGCCTTTGTTTATTCCCCCATCCTTTATCTCATACTGACATTTACAACTTAAGGTTCCTGAAGCAGGAACAAATTCTCCCTCTGGATTTGGGTAATGCCTGGTATGAGAAGTCTGCGATCTCAGCTAAAACTTACTGTCATATCAATACCAACATTCCATCTTATAGATGGAAGAATCTCGCAGGACCGTATAATTTTAAGTGATTTACATAGGCTGGGATTGCTGTCTGCTCCTGAAATGCTGCAGTCTCTGGGGGAGAAGGTTTTGGCCTATAAAGAATATACAGACTGTGCATGAGGGAATTGGGATTGAGTAGTGATCTCTCTCTCTCTCTCTCTCACAGAAACTTGTTCCTCAACTGCTTGCACTTAAAGGAATTTAAAATGCAGCCCATAAAATAGATGCTAACTAAGGAAACCAGCAGTCTGCAGAATAGGTTGTAGACATTCTACAAAAAGCTATTGAGGGAGAAATATTGTCATAAATTGTGTAAAGCACAGTGTGCTAAGTCAGAGGCACGGTTCTGATGGAAATTGCAACAGCGGTTTGAAGGCAAGTCATTTTGGGTCTTGTAGCACACCAAGCAGGTTGTACAAGGCCTGCTTGGTGGACCTGGCAACAGCAATTCCTGGTGTTTTCCTCTGCCACAGCCATTCCCCAGGAGATGCACCGCTGTGGGGAGAAATTCTTGCACAGAGAGGTTGTGGGGTCCCCATCCCTGGAAGTGCTCAAGGCCAGGTTGGATGAGGCTTTGAGCAACCTTGGATAGTGGGAAGTGTCCCTGCCCGTGGCAGAGGGTTGTAACTGAATAAAATTTAGGGTCCTTTCCAACCCAAACTGTTCTGAGACTCTACGATTCTGTGAAATTTGGCCCAGGCTAAACAAACTGAATGTCAATATTGTGCCCATTGATTACAAATAATTTTTTGGATCACTTTTTGGCCTCATTCCTCACAAGTTGCTCAGGCTTAGGCCCAAAACCTCTTACTCCTGGCCCTGCCTCTCTGTGTTCACCTTATGGCAGCCAAATTCATGGCTGCTTGTTTTTAGGTCACCAGCAACAGAGCATCTGGCAGGAGGGCCAGCATCCATCCCTTCCCAAGAACACAGTAGGTGACATAAATCCTCACCAGATGGTTGGGCTTAGACCATTTTGGGCATCAAAGCAGGACCTTCATAGCTTTCAAGACAGTCTAGCTTTTGCACACATAGGTAAAAATAAATTATTAAAACACCTGGCTTCAACTGGCTTGAAAATTTACCAGCTCAGCTTCAAACTGGATTTGCTTCCCTGTGCTGTATTGATGATAAGGGAAAAATATTTAGAGTAATTTGCAGTTAAAAGGTAGGGAGCTGAGCAAGCTCAGAGCTTCTTGAATTCAGAGAGAATTGATTTTTCCCAAAAATAGCTGATGGGGAATTTCTCTGCCATTTATACAGCTCTAGTGCCAGATGACTGCTTCCAGCTTGACGTAAGAAATCTGCTAAGGAAAGGACGAATGGGAGTGTGACAAAATAGAGCCCTGCAGTTCTTTCAGCAGTATCAGCATCTCTCTGTGAGTGGAGCAACCACCATTTTAGGGTTCATCCCCATGTTTCATTCCTGCCACTGTCCATTCTGCTGGGTTCATTCCCAGACCAGAAGCATCTGGTCTCTTCCCTTACAGGCACTGGTGACATTCCAGGTGGTTGTTTGGATTTGTCTGCTCTTTACAGAGAGTAGGGATGGGCATCACACTGGGAGTTGCTTCCTAAAGGAGGTAAGAAAAAGAAACATAGAAAAGTGTTTTGGGAGGGTTTCATATAAAGGAAAGGTCATGTTGACTCAGGAGCTTCTGCCAGGTTCTGGGATGTCACCTTCCTTGAGTACTGAGGACGTTATAGATTCAGCATGCTATTTTTGGAGGCCAGAAGCAAACAATGAATCTAAGTCAAATGAAAATGGATTTTTCTTTTCATTCGGAGTCAAGAGGAAGCCACTCACGAATAAAAACTAATAATAAAATTTAAAAAAATAAAAATAAAAATAAAACCTCATTTTGCAGACCCCCTTTAGTCACCAATGTTCTTGAGTGGTTTTTCCTCACGAGGACAAAACTGGGTCTGCAGGGAAGGAAGGCTGCTGGGAAGTTTTCTCATCCTTTTGTGGGAGGAAGTTGCTACCCTGAATTACCACCCAAACACTATTTGCATTTTACCATACTCCTCATTCACATCTTTTTTGTTTTTCCTTTAGCTGACAGATCAATACAGAGAACTCAGAAGCTGGTAAGAAAAACATGTGCAAGCAGGATTCTGAATCATAATGTATAAGACGTGTTTGCCCCCTGAGCAGCAGACAGTGAGGATATAATTGGCAGATTTTTTCTTCTTCGTGCACTCTAACTTTGCCAAGAGCAAGCTCACAGGGAAGCTGAGAGAACAGCAAGAACTTCTCAGGTTTCAGAGGAAACGATGGCCTCCAGCTTAGCCCCAGCTTACAGAGAGTGGGTAAGTGGAATGCTAGTCAAACGTGGAAGGCCAGAATGGTCCAGAATTCCTCTTCCTTGGGACTGCTGTAGGGAACTAAATGTGAGTATCACCTTGTCTTTGAACCATGAGTGCACAAATCTGACACCCACAAGAGAATGAGCAATGGAATTCCTCAGGAAAGGATGGCTGGAGAATGCGTGGAATGAGGATATCATTCAAGGCCAATATCAGAACCAGAGAATCACAGAATGGTTTGGTTTGGAAGGCACCTTAAGGATCATCTTGTTCTGACCCCGTGCCATGGGCAGGGACATCTTCCACTAGACCAGGGTGCTAAAGCCCCATTCGACCTCGCCTTGGACACTACCACAGATGGGGCAGCCACAGCTTCTCTGGGAAACCTGTGCCAGGGCCTCCCCACCTTCACATGGGAGAATTTCTTCCTAATATCCAATATAAATTGACCCTTTGTCAGTTTGAAGTCATTCACCTTTGTCCTGTCCCTCCATCCCTTTTCCAAAGTCCCTCTCCAGCTCTCCTGGAGCCCCTTTAAGCACTGGAAGGGGCTCTAAGCTCTCACTGGAGCTTTCTCTTCTCTAGGTTGAACAATCTCATTTCTCTCAGCCTGTCTTCATAGACAATGTGATCCAGTTCTCTTATATGGCATAGCCCCTACCCAAACAATTTAGTAATTATCCCCGTAGCTTTCCTAATGCAATTCCCCAACACAGGAGTCAGTGCTGTGACAATGAATGACAGGACAGTGGAGGAGGACAACAACGGATAAACTTCTGCACCGTCACATCCTTTTATCTCTTGTGCTAAGTCCGAAATTCTCCCAACATATCCCATAAGCAAGGAAAAATCAGTCAGATCCTGTGTGACATCCTACTCTAGGGTTTAACCCATAACTTCCTCATTTTTCTGCACATTAATGATATTTTCCACAGAGGAACTGGAGCTGGTTGCACTGATGTCAGGAGAAAGTATTCCAATTAACTCTATAAAAGTCACTACTGCTTCTGAAGGCCTGAAAGGAGCAATATCACACTCAAAAAGTAGAACTGTGAAGTCTTACAGCTGCTCTGTGGCTTGGGAGATTTTGACGAGGCTGTTTGTTCCACCAAAACCAAGTTCAAATCCCATGAGAGTTGTTTTGACGATTGTATGTTTCATTTTGAGTGTGTTTGTGTGTGTTTTTACACTACCCGTGGCTGGTTCAGACCATGAGAACAAAGCCTGAGGAAGGGGATGACCAATCTCTATGAATAAAACAGGAGAATCAACATCAGGGAGGGAGACAAGCTACTTAAAGCAACTGAAAAAGTTGTCACAAGGACAAATTCTTGCAAACTAGCCACAAAGACATGGAGACTAAAAATTCGAAGGCTGTCAACATAAGAGTTGTGAAGCTGTGGAACAGCCAGAGTGGGAAGTGATGTGGGAAGGAACAAACTGATAGGTACCAAGATAGAAACTGATGCATTTATATTCTTAAATAATGAATAAATAATGCTGGTTGCACGCACTAAGTATCAACCAGCTCTCCTCTCCCTGTTAGCACAAAACTTTGGGGACCCAAGGACAGTTTCGTGTTTTAAATTGCTGTATTTTCCAGTTTTTTTCTCCTCCAGAGAATCAATAAATAAATACCCACATAAATTATAAATCTGAGGTGGAGAAAGCAAAACAAAAAAAATGAAAGCACCTAGAAAACTCAGAGAATGAACCATCCTCCAACTCCAGAACAATCAGGAGCTCAATTGCAAAGAAAGCCACCAAGCACAGGAACTGCATGTCCCTGAAGCCCTGACTGTGAATGTTTCATCTGTCCTTACAACTAGGAACTGAGAACATTTAACAAACTACACAGTGTTCACAGATCAGACCCAGTGACATGTGACTGACATGTGAGAAATATTTGGTTCTGCTGGGAAAACACTGAGAAATTGAGATTTTTTTTTTCCTGCTTTTTACTTCGGAAGAAAGGCTTTAAAAACCATCCAGGCAAGCTCCACAAAAAGGAATTTTCTTAGAAGAAGACTGACCCACTTAGGTTTATTTTTAATAGATCTGGGAGACCTGAGATATTTCAGAGGCTAGAAAAATAAAAGTAAATAGCACAACCTCATTTTACTCTGTAAATGGTGGAGTGAGAGGAATACTGGAAAACTGCTGTCTTTCAGGGAAAAAAAAGCAAAAGAAAAGAAAAACTAGACAGTGGGTGGGAAAAATACGCAAATATTATTCTAAAGCTGAAGGAAAAGCTTTAAGGAGACAAAGAGATAAATTGATTTCTTAGGATGGATTTCTCTTTCATACAAAAAAATGAGAACAGGTTAAGGCATGTTCCTGGGAGTGTGACAGAATATTGTGGGGATTAGAGCATCTGGAGCTGAATTCAGGTCTCACTTTCTTATCTGAGTTTACTTGTAAAACTCAGTTTGGTGAGTACTGAGATGTACAGGTTTGTTCCAAATAACAACTTGGTGCTGATCCTGCAGCAGCATCCTCACCCTGGCTATATCCAAACAGTTTCCATGTCCGTTATAAAGACATTGATGCCGACAATTTGCTACCATTTTTACACTTCACAGAATGCACAAAGCAAGAGTAGTGAGTTGTCCAAAATATGAAGAATTGCCCATAATTACAGTGGCCCAAACTGTTTTTTCTCTTCCTCTGGTAATGGGAGTGGAGAGCACCCACTTCTTGGTTCTTACAAGCTTAAAATGACAGAATCACTAAAATTAGAAAAGACCTTTAAGATGATCAAGTCCAACCATCAACCCAGCACCACCACCGTGTTCACCACCAAGCCATGTCCTCAAGTGCCATATCCATGTGTTTTTTGAACACTTCCAGGGAAGGTGATTCCACCACTTCCATGGGCAGCCTGTTTCAGTGATTCACCACGCTTGCCATAAAGAAATTTCCCCTAATATCTAACCCAAACTTCTCCAACACAACTTGAAGCCATTTCCTCATGTCCTGTCACTTGTAACCCAGGAGAAGAGACCGACCCCCACCTGGCTCCAACCTTGTTTCATGCATTTGTAGGGAGCAATATGGTCTCCCCTCAGCCTCCTTTTCTCCAGTGGAGGCTACTAAACTTTCTTCCTAAGATTTTCTTCCTCTGGTAGCCAGCAGAGAGCAAAGTCCCATCTCAAGGGAAATTCGTCAGTGTTAGTTTCTGCTGCAAAGTGCAGCAGTAAAGGCATTGATGGCCAGAAATAGCGGAGAGGTGGGAAGAAAAGAGCCATAAAGTTCCTGCCCAGTGATGGGGAAGTGGCAGATAACGGAACTACCTGAAAGGAGGTTGTGGTGAGGTGGGAATAGGGCTCTTCTTCCAGGCAACTTGTTACAGGACAAAGGGAAACAGCCTCAAGTTGCACCAAGGGAGGTTCAGGTCTAACATACAGAAAAAAATTTCTTTGTTGAAAGAGTGGGTAAGCATTGGAACAGGCTCTCCAGGGAAATGCTGGAGTCACTATCCCTGGAAGGGTTCAAAAAAGGAGTAGACATGGAAGTTTGGGGTATGGTTTAGTGGGGGTTCTGGTGTTCCATTGAATGTTAGACTTGATGACCTTGGAGGCCTTTTCCAACCTCAATGATTCTGTGATTCTGAGACAGAGCTTCCAGATGCCATCGCTGGCTCCTTATTGATTCCTCCTGTGACTGAGACAATACGTGTGGCAAAACTGGTATCCAAATGCAAAGAAACCTTCCTTCAAATTTCCTCCCTCTCCCCCTCCTTCAGAGGGGATGATAAACTCACTTCAGCCTTCACCTTTTACACCTGTATTTCATTGCTAAAATTGCTGCTGGTTCTGTAGAGGTTCCCTTTGTTTCAGTCATTGTGTGTTGTACACAGCAGTGGAAAGAAAAAAATAAAAAAAGCAAGAAGAGGCTGCCAGTGAAACTCTGCCACGTTTATTGTCATTTCATGGGATCCTGACCAAAGAAGAGGCTTCACAAAGCTGTTAATTTGCTCAATTACGGCTGATAGATGTAAGCTCTTTCATTCCTGGGAATCCATCTTTTTCCTCAAAGCTTGTCAACAAGTCCCTGAGTGACACTACAACCTTCACCAGCGACAGATCTCGAGGCTTCATTATGGAAGATTTTTACATTGTTCAGTGATTTGTGTGTCAGCAGGTGCTACACACAAATCTGCATGCAGAGACAACAGAAAGAAAGACAACGTGACAGTTTGATTTCTTCAGCATTTTCTGCCATGGAGTAAAGGAACATGTTGTTCAATCTTCATAAAAAGAGAGGTTTGGTAACACAGCCTGTCCTCAGCAACCCAGCCCAATCAGATCCAAAGTGCTCATTAGCTGATGTACTCCGTGACAAATCGTCCACCTACTACAATATACAGAACCTCTCATACCAATTGCACCCATGAAATGGTCTCGAGTTAAATAAGATCGTTACAGCTAAATTATAAGTGAGGGAAGGAGAAATTAACAGGCAGGAGCCGGGGAGAGATGAGCTGTTTTCAACTTATGTTTGAAATGAGTTACAACAAATGGGACACAAGGACAAAGTCAGAGCTGTAGGGAAGACACCGGCAGCAGAAATAGCCTAGGAAATGCCTGCTAATAATGAAGGAGAGGACAATTGTGGCAGAGGCTGGTCTGCTGCTATAGTGAGTTTTAGAACACAGAAGGGTCATTTTAAACTGGATGGTGTCATGAATGAGGGAGTTCACAAGAAACGTCTAAGGCAGAGGAGAGAGTGGACTTTGTCTTTTAAATATGTAGAAAGTGGCAATAGCATCTGTGCTTATCCTTGATGAACTGCAATAGCAAAAGATGGTGATAGCGGTAATGAAGACCGGAGGAGAACTAATTAAATTCAATTTATTATTATTACTCTCTATTTCTCCATGTTCCACGCTGATTGTTACATAGCTGTTTCATAACTAGGCTCCTCCTGCTGTGCTGCTTCCTAAGCTGCACTGACAAGCATTTGGAGTTTCCAGGATGCACCAGGTAAAGCCACTTTGTTTGGGGTAAACATTCAGATTGGAAATTAACTGCTGATTCCTGCAAACAGAAATCTGAGAGTTAGCCCACAGGGAACTTCCCAAATCCTAAATGAGTGTTGAAATTAGAAGGAATCAAAGTTTAAAGTCTCTAGCTGGGGCACACAGCTGAGGATAAAGGCAAGTTTGTATTGCAAAGGAGGTGGAAGGTATTTGAGCGGTGATCTCACACTGAGAAAGATTTCAGTCTGTCCTACAGAGACCCCAACAGATCCTACCAGTCCTTAGAGCAGGAACCAGTGAGGTCCTGGAGCATTATACAGCACACAGGAAGGGCCAGAAGGAGAAACTACCTACCTGTGGCAAAAGTCTGCTAATCTAGAGAGTATTAGTGAAGTTGGAAGAAAAATAGGATGAACCATAGATTTACATGGAAAGAAAATGGCTAAAATACACCTTGGCAGTTCACTGCTAGGCTTAGCTTTTGTTTCTTTTTCCTTTTCTTTCCTTTTTTTTTTTTAAATTCTATTAAGCAAAATTCTTATATGAAGGAGAAAGACTCCACTGGATTCAATAAATCTGCTCCATTTTATCCAACCTATGATTCTGTCTGGCTTTCTGCTGTGACCTACCATTATCTTTCTACTTCACTACTCTTTATTACTTGATTCATTCCCTGTAGACACCAACACAGAAGTTCTTAAGGAAGGAGGTGAGTGTGATTTATGCAGCAAGCTGATGTATGGGTTCACAGAAGGGGTGGGATTAATTTAATTTCACTTCAAGGATCTGATACACGTGTCCCACCTGAGTCTCTTGTCTCCCATTGAAGACGCTGGAGGTACAGAAAATGTAGTCAATGGAGTTCAGAGTGAGTCATCTGGCCAAATGCAGGTGCCTATTTTGGGATGGGAAATCACACCCTAAGCTCCACTGACTCTGCTGACTCACCCTCCATTGACTGCGAGCAGAATCCAGGGCAGTTTGCCCAGATACTGACACCCACACTGCAGATAATCACAGCTAATCAGACAACTCCCACCAAATGTGCTCCAGGTGAAGAGCACGACCTGCAAGGTGTCAGGTGAAGGGGCTACCTGGGACAGAGGGACACAAGTGGTCCTTCTACAGGGAGGAGGGTGTGGGATAGGGAGAAGTTTTGTTGGTTTGAGAATGAAAAGGAAGGGATGGGAAAGATTCAGCTGTTAAATATTTTTGCAATTTGGTGATCATTAAGAGGCTGATTTTCAGAACTGCTGAGCAGCCATGACGCCCACTGAAGACAATGGGAGCTCAGCACTTCTGAAAATCAGACTCTTGATGCATACATTGAATGTAATCTTTAATATTTAAAGGAATAAAAGGGTCTGGGAGATGGGTGTGCAGGAAAGTGAATGAGCTTCCTCCTCAGATGCTTTGCAAAGCCCTTTCCATCATTATTATTAATGCTTCTAGACATTATGTACTAAGGAAAACTACAGCTGGAGCATTACGTGGAAATGAAGATTGCAGAAGGTTGGGCAAACTGGCTGCTGTGTTCCAAAGGCTGATCCAAAGATTAATAAGTCTAAAAGAAAACACCCAGTGGAGTGACAGAAGAGAGGTTTTATCTGGTTGAAAAGAGGTTCCCAGCAATTGATGTCTATCGAGGCACTGGAGCTCGCTGTTCGCTCAGGGTGAAGCTGTGTCACTTGGCTGAGCTGATGGAAAAACACATTTCTCCAGTCTTGCTCCTTAACTCCCGTCCCTCCTCACCCACCCAATGTGCCAGTGCGTACCAGCTCCAGTCCTGGACTGAGAATTGCAACTCCTTTCCGCTTTTGAGGAATTTCTCTGCTAGGTGAACAAGCTGAACTGGCTCTCTCTCTACAGCACCGGGCAGACACCAGAGACAGTGCAAAGCAAGGTGAAGCACTAGATTTTGGGAAAAGGGAAATGTGTCCTCTCCCTTTTATAGATGGTAACATGGTCACCTTGAGGCACTTTGTCACATGTAGCTGCACCCTGCTGTGCCACCCTGGAAGGAGGTTGGAGTGAGGGGGGAGTTGGTCTCTTCTGACACGTCTCTAACGAAAGAGGAAATGGCCTTAAGTTGTGCCAGGGGAGGTTCAGATGAATTTTTTTTTTTTTTTTTCCTCACTGAAAGAGTGATTGGGCATTGGAATAATTTGCTGAGGGTGGTGGTGGAGCCACTGTCTCTGGAAGTGTCCAAGAGGTGTCAGGATGTGGCACCTGGGGACACGGTTTAGGGGTGATTATGGTGGTGCTACAGTGATGGTTGGACTCGATGACCTTGAACCTTCCAACCTTGATGATCGTGATTCTGTGATGTGCACATGCTCTGAAAGAATTTATGAAATCACCAAAAGGTGGTGAGGAAAACAATATATTTCTTTCTGATTTATTACTTTCTTTATATAAAACAACCTGCATTATTTTCCCCACATGGTTTGTGGTGTGACCAAAGAGCAACTGCAGAGCACAATAGGGATGAGGCCATTTTGCCACTTAATTGTTTATTTCAGTGATTAAGAATACACAGGAGTCCTGGTGAATCCCATTTCCAAACAGAGAAAGCAACTCCTGAGCTTCAGCTCTGCCATCAGAATAATAATAATGTTTCTATAAATCAGAAGTAAAATAGTGATGATTAATAGGGGTGCAAAGAGAGCTGAGGTACCCCAGGGATGTTTTGCTTGTCTTGGCAAGTATGGTAACCTGTGAGCAGATGCTGACAGAGTTAATCCTACCACAGGAGACTGGATGGAGGTTGTGTCACAGGAAGAGTGGGTTTGAAGTATTTCATGATGGCAGAGACGTTTGAATCAGTTGGGTCTTGAAGATTTTGCAGGAAACCAGCTAAAGCAAACTGAGTCATTAGTGATTATCTTCAAGAGTTTGTGGAGGATCCAGAAGTACCAGAGGACTGAAGAGGGACAAATATAGAACCTGCCTGCAAAAACCAGAGTTGATGACTGAGAAATTACAGACTGCTAGGCCTAACTTCAATTTGCAGGCAGATGCTAGAAGAAATTATTAAGCAATCATCTGCACATACCCAGAAGATAATCACCTTCTTAAAGACAAATAAATAGAATGCAAATGTACGATAGGAAATAATTCCAAATAACCTAATTTAATTCCTCACTTAGAAAAAGCCAGATGAGAAAAAGATGGTAAAATAAGATGCTGTATGAAGCTAGGAAAAAGTTTTTAACAGTAAGGTTAGGAAGAACCAATTGTAGCGAGGAAGGGATAATTGGCAAATCACTTTTGAAGAGTAATTGTCAGGAGCTTCTTAGCATCAGAATAGAAGGGGATCTTAAATGAGATATCTTGGTTATGTTTCTGCTTCTATTTCAAATACAACCACTGACTTGTTTTGGTAAAAAAAGTATAACTAAATGCTTGTGAATAACAGCAGGGTAAATGTAGAAGCATTTCGGTGAACAGAGGTGGAATCTAAAATGGTGTAGTGGGTTGAAAAAAAACCCTGAGTTGATAGAGAGACTTGTAAGCCAATCGCTTCTCGTGATTTCGCATATCAAAGCCCGCACAGCCGCGGGAAGGGGAGTTTTTGGTTTCCGGTCTCGCCCGGAGGGGTGGCGG